>CM068300.1:16356982-16918022 GCA_034768395.1 Linum lewisii
GGGCGATGTCTGGGAAGTCGGCAGCTATGGTGGTCAGCTCTAGGAGGCCGGCCGGTGCTAGGGCGTCATGCACGTTCCGGTGGTAGTCCTCGTCGTGCTCGCTGAGGGACTCCATGGAAAGAGGGCGTACCTTAGCTCCCTGAACATGCTCGATCTTCTGGAAGCACTCGAAGTAGAAGTCAGGTAGACGAGCGATAGTGCGATGGTACCCAGCCCGACGAGGTAACGCTGGAGGAGGGCCCTGAACGGCGGGTGTGACGGGAGCGGGGGCTCTGGAGCTCGAGGCGGCATCAAGTCGTGCCTTGGTCCTGCGCTCATAAGTGGTGTTCCTAAAACCAGAATGAAACCAGATCAGTCAAACTTAAAACCCTACCCCACACTTAGTAGAAAAACTCAATTTCACAAAGAAATGAGGAAAACCGAGTGGGGGTAAGCAAAGCAGAGTAACCGGTAATCATAGACAGTAAAATACATGCTTAGGAACAGCCAGAATTGGATAAGCACAATCAGAGTTCAAAGAGTCAAACTGACATTCAGAAAGTCAACACTATAGCATAATGAACCCTAATCATGGCAAGACTATCACAAAGCGGAGAACGACGGTGAAATATGATCTCAGATGGAAACCATAATAATCTGAACGAGAATGAACACATACGGCAGCCAAATGATCAAAAACAGTTCATGGTCAAACCGACATTTCTCACAAGTCAACATCACTAAGAATCAATCGTATGCATAGCAACACATGATCAAATGATATGAAAATTAAGCACGAAACTCCCTAAGCATGCTAGAATAGTTCAACAAGTTCAGCTAACCTAGTTCACACAAAATCAGTCGACACGCAAATCGAGGCAAACCGAAAAGTCAACCGAAAGTCAACCCCGACGAAATTCAGCAATCAATATATCAAAAGATTCGTAATGAAAAGTTCTACAACTTACCTTGAAGCCATGGATGCTAAAAACGAACGGTTTGGGAGAAATCGGTGAAAAACTCTGAAAACAAGGGTTTGGGTGAACTAGAGCTGTAGAGCTCCGATTCGAACGTTCTAGGGCTCAACGGGATCGGAAAAGGAAGGAGAAGGGAGCGGCGGCGGTCGGCGACGGCGGCGGCTGTGGAAAATGGCGGCGGCTGCGAAGAGAAAATGGGAGGCGGCGGCGGTTTACGAAAACATGGGATGGGGTATTTTTCGGGCTTGGTTCGAAAATGGCAAGTGGAGAGAGAGAAACCGAAATCCGGATTTTAAAGGGATAGGGTCCGAAATTGCCTTGTATTTTTGGCGAAAATAAGTGCAAATTTTCACCGAAAATATTAGTTAAAATCACCGCCGATTTTCAAAATGATTTTTTCGCCGAAAACACAATGAATTTTCGGCCGAAAATATGAAACAGGGGAAATCAATGAAAATTTAGAAGGCGATTTCGCCGAAAATAGGGGTTCATTTTCGTCAAAAATTTTGAACTGCTCGGGTCAAAATATTTTCGCAAATCCGGCAAACTTCAGAAAATCACAGTTGAATCCACAAAAATCGTAACGACCTCAATCAACTTGCGACTGACTCTACGACACGCAGACTACACACGAAAAATAAGAAAACAAACAAACTCACACTTTTGGCTCCCCCAAACCGACTCTAAAACACTAAGGTTGACACAAAACAAAAACGGACTCCAGCCGTGGGTTGCCTCCCACGAAGCGCTCTTTTATTAACGTCCTTGAGCTGGACGATACCTGGACGGTATTAGGAGACATCCCAACTTAGATTCTCCTTGATGCTAGCATCGGAGTTCCTAAAGTAGAGCTTCGGGGCTTCTCCAGTGAGCATGCATTTCTTCTCGTTCGCGTGTAGGAGCTTGGTACGTCCGTCGGGAAGATGGTCAATGATCTTGAATGGTCCGAACAGTTCCGTCAAAGGATCGTCTTCCACAAGGAAGATAGTGGATGGGACGAGAACGATCGGCTCCTTATTTACTTTAATCTCCGGCTTGATATCACCAGGATCGGTGATCGTCAGTATTTCCTTAGGAGATGCTTTTGGCTTCTCCCTCCATACTTGTTCCGGCGCCGGTTTCTCGGAACGAATTGGTGGTGAAGCTGGATCGGTAGACGGTGGTCGAACAACTGGTCTCCAGACCATCTGAGTTTGCTTCTTCTTATGATTCTTCCTCCTTGACTTGCCAGACTCCTTGCTTGGCGGTTTAGAAGAGGCTTGCAGTTCCTTCTTCTTTGACGGCTTTTGAGGAACAGGTTTTTGTTTCTGCTTGATAACCTGTCCAGCACCTGCAGTCACAATCGAGCTAGGAACACTAGAAGAGACGTCAGTAAAGAAGTTGACCGAGGCGAACTCCACAGTTTCTACGGATAAACAATGTGATTCTCCCTTAGGAGTGTATTTCATACCATCCTTGAGACGGAATGTTTCAGTATCCTTCCCAACCCTTAATGTTAACGAACCATTTGGAACATTAATGTTAATGCCGGCTGTCGCCATAAATGGCCGGCCTAAGAGAAGGGTAGAATATGTCTCTTGAGTATCCATTACTACATAGTCAGCAAAAAATCAGAAAGGGCCACAACAAGTGATTACATCCTTGATTATTCCTCTAGGTTCTTTTAGAGTTCTGTCGGCGAACACTACATGCATGCTAGCAGGTTGTAATTCACCTAGGTTCAATTTCTTATATAAACACACAGGCATGACATTTATAGACGCACCTAGATCAACCAAACTACGCTCAATTTCAATGCCGTTAATGATTAAAGGTAACGTAAAAGAACCAGGATCAGAGCACTTAGCTGGGATAGGTATGGGTGGTGATTGCGAGACGATAGCCGAACACTCTCCCGTAGAAAGAATGGATAGTGCTTCCTTCTTCTTATTCAGGCTGTTTTGCTCACTGCTCCTGGTTGTGATGACTTTAGCTTGCTCGTTCTTCATGGAGGAGTTGTTTTGAGATGGCGCCTGATTGAAGAGAGGAAGGTTGGCTAACAAGCTAGCAACTTTATTTACCATGCTCTCTATTCTCTGTCCTTGTGCGATCTGTCCTTGGTTAAAAGCTTCTTGGGCTTTAAACTTTTCTTCGTGTTCATTAAGCCGTGCTGCAATCAGATCAAACTTCTGGGCCATTCTCCTCTCCCAAGTGTCATCAGACGTAAAATTCTGAGGTGGCTATGCTCCGGCGAATCTGGGAGGATCTTGATAACTATTTTCCCAGCATTGATTCTGACTCCGGTTGAATCCGAAGTTGGAAGGAAGACGCTCAGGGAAGCTTCCCTGTTGTTGAGGAGGTGTTCTGAACTGACGGTAGTCGGGGTAGCCTCTTTGATCATTGGTGAAACCTTGATCAATGAAATTCACTTCCTCTTTAGACCAGTTATTAGCTGTACCGAAGATCTCCTTCATATGTTTCTGTACCTCAATCTTAATCTGATCTTCACTGCTTGGTTAACTTTTGGCTGCTCCAAACTGTCTCTCCCAATTTCTGGACTTAGATGCGCAGTCTGCAAAGTGAAGAAGAGCAGCTTCTGGTTCAAGTGCTGTACAGTTGCCATTCGCTAAAGTGTTGACCCATTCGTCCGTTTCTTCGTTCATACCTTGGGCAAAGATTTCGGCTAGCTGTCCCTGGTTGAATCCATGATGAGGGCATTCAGAGAGAAACTCTTGGAATTCGTTCCAAGCATAAGCTTACTCCTTCCTTCTGAGAGAATCTAGTGATGCTATCCTTGTAGAACGTCATTCTTGAAGGGGGATAGTATTCCTCTATGAAGTCCTGAGCTAGCTTATCCCAGTTGGTGTAGTGGCCAGGTGGTTTCGAGCTGAGCCATATCTTGGCGTTGCCTTTAAGAGAGAATGGGAATACTAGTAAGCAAATATTGTTCTTACTGAGATTCTCGCTCGTAAACGTCTCGCACATGGCTAGGAAGTTCGCCAAATGTGTGCAGGGGTTTTCTTACGGCTTCCCTTCGAATCGAAGATCCCTAGAGACCATGTTCAGGAAGGAAATTGTGATCTCATAGTCAGGGTCGTCATCGTTATGCGGCACAACGACGCTCGAAAGTTAGTCGTAATTGATCTACAGTATTCCGCCATGGTGCGTTGAGCAGCCTCTGCGGGAGGAGAAAGTGGTGGTGAATCTGAAGTAGTGGATGGAGCGGATGAAGATGAGAAGTTCTCCTTCAACTCCTCAATCTTATTAGGGATAGGTGATGTAGGCGGAATGATTATGACTTGCTTCTGAGCTCGCGGTTTCTTCGGCGGAGTAGAATTACCCGGCTTAAACTGAGAATGAGCGATCGAGCGGTTCATAAACCTGTAGAACAACCTACAAGCAACAAAAGCAAACATACCGGCGTAAAATCGAAGTGGGTGGAAAATGGAAGATGGAAAGTAGAAGAATAAATTGCCAGTTCTTCTTTCAAACAATCAAAGAACTCCCCGGCAACGACGCCAATTTGGTGGACCTCAGATCGTTGTGCGGGTTCAACCAAATAAACTAACAAAGCTACAAAAGCTAGGGTAGATCGTATTCCACGGGCCTTCTATGATTGACTACTCCAAAAACTAGCACTTTATTCGGATGCAAACAAGTTGTGCGTGGTGTGAGTTCCACGACTTCTAATTCTAAGAAATGTAGAGAAATTTAAAAATTAAACTAAAGCATATTGGAAATTAGGGTTGAAAACAAAGATGACAGACGAACTTAGACTTTGAATCCCCCTTCGTTCCCTAGAGCATTGGCAATCAACAGATCAGCGGATTTCGATTCTCATTCAATCAATCACTAAGACACCACCATAACTCCTGACCCTTAGGTTTAAGACCGGCGAACGTTCTCTCTATCCGTTCTAGCTACCAAGATTAATTAGTCGCCCGGGTACGGTCGCCTCTCGCAACGACTTAACTTAATTGGTGCAATTACTAACGATTTATGAGTTACTCTTGCAGTGGATTAACCCTATCCGGTTCCTACGAAAGGCACGCTCCAATTATAAGGTTAATTGTTCAATTCGATGTTCTAAAGTAAGGTGAGCGTTCGCTTCTATCCTTAGCTTAACAAGAATCTAATCTAGGTGATCAATCCAGACAAGAAACATGAACAATGAAGAACAAATCAAACATGAAAGAGAAACTGATTGAATTTCGAATCTAATCACTGCCGATCCGTGACCGCTTTAAAGCCCTGGGTCACTTAGGGTTCATCTAGTCTAAGCTCTAACGAGTTTAGCTACTCATGTTTATCACAAAAGAATCAAAGCTAAAGAAAGAGTTCATCATCCAGAGGAAGAACAGAAAAGAATCTGAAAAACCTAATTTAGACGACTTTGACAGACTTCGATCTTCGGTAAACTGCACTCCTAGCTCCGAGTCTCCGAGGTGGAAGGGATGGCGTCACGATCTCTTTCCGGCTCTTCGAACTCTAACTCTTCGCTCCAGAACTTCAGAGAATTCTTGGAATTCTGATTACGAAAAGTATATTATGATATCTCTTGATGTTGGGCCGCCGGTTAAGTATTTATACTTAACCCTAATTAATCCGGATTTCTTCTATTATTTTCGCCAAAAATAAAGGATTATTTTCGCCGAAAATGATGGTGTAAATGAACGGTCCTTTGGCTGGTATCTCCTGTAATTTTTGCTTCGGTCGAAAACTTAACGGTTTCGCTGAAAACTCCTTCAGCCGGTCATCAGTTGATTTGTGCTGATATTTTCGCCGAAAATACTAGGGTATTTTCGGCGAAAATTCCTTTGTAAACCGGGGCAGGAATTTTCTGAACTTGATTGGCTCCTTTGATCGATTCCGGTGCAATTCCTCGAGGTTCCAACGCCTTAGACATGACCTTGGCTACTTTATTTGACGGCAAAAACCTGTGCTAACACAAAAACACTAGAAAACCATCAAATAGACCCGAAATGGGCCAAAGTAACACAAATGGCACGAGATAGGGCAATCGATTGAATATTCGTTATTCTACCCTAAAAACCATGTCTTAAGCAAAGAAATCTCGCTTAAATGAGGCTGATAATCACGTCAAATCGAGTGTCATCAGTGGTAATGGAAGTGGAGCCACCTCTACTTGAACCAGAAGACTCCTTGAGTGGTATCACCAACATGGAGGCAACGGAGCTCGATGGCACCCCCCTTCCATACATTCTTCCTCAAACTCCTACACTCAATGGTAGAAGGCCTTGGCAAGGTAACAATTGGAACTCAAGCTTAGCTCATTGGTCATTCTACCATTTGCTTCTATCGCTACTTGGAGCTCAATCTTCATCATGGAAGAAGCTACTTCACATCAAAGAGGTATAAGTTGGACACCATAACACAGGTATCGTCGAGCTTAAGACGGCAACCATGCGCTTCTTGGGAGGCACCCCATGTTATCTTTAATTTTTGCTTTTAATTGTTGTTTGAGGTTTTTGTGTTGTTTTAGCTTTTTGAATAAGGTTTGACAAGCATTTTGGATCACTCTTCACCAAAGATCATCGTGGAATCCTTTCACTACTATTGCGTCCTATGCTCCACTCTACCAACGCGGTAACTTCGTTCCACCTTACCCTCTCTCTCTTGATCATTGAGGACAATGCTCATGTTAGTCGTAGGGGAGTTTGAGGTTTGGTGTAATTATTTGTCGGTAGAAATCTAAGGCTATGCTTTGATGAGTTGCATGATCTTGATTGAATGTCGAATTCCTCTATTGTAGAATCATTCGGTTCTTGACTTTTGGTGTTTAATTGACTTCAAGCTTTCACAATGACGTTTAGACTGTCCTACTTAGAACCTATAACCAGCATGTTAGAGCTAATATCAAATGAGTCTAGGCCAGAACAGAGATTTTATCACTCTTGTATGTTGGTTGATTGGTTTGATACGTGTTTTTGTACCGCTCCATAACACCAGTCTAAGATGATGAAGGCAATCAGAATTTCTTCCCTTTTCTATGTTTTTCATCACCCTTTTGATTCCTCGTGATTGTGGCTTGAGATTAGATGGAATCCAATTCGAAATCTTCTGTTGAAGTTGTAAGGGGCTAAGGATCAAGTGGCAAAAGAAAATGCTCAAAAGAAAAGAAAAGCTAGTCAAGCTCGGCACCTAAGTGAAGTGTCGGGTTGAGCACTAGCAAAGGCAAAAGCTGTGAGCTAGGCAGGTTCAACACCTAAGTGAAGTGTTGGATCGAGCACTAGTATGCAGTAAGAAAAAAGAGAAGAAAAAAAAATGATGGAAATGGAAAGAAAAGAAAAAAAAAGAGTTCTCAAATGTAGCCCTTGATCCTACGCCCAAGTTTGTAAAGTGCGGATCTAGAAGCGGATGAAGTCGAGTCGATAGCCACATCATGATCACTCATCACTCTCAAAAATTTTCCTACCACCACCTAAGCCATTTCATTTCCTGAGTTCAAGTCCTTTTGATTAGAGTCGGTGTTGTCGTGGTCGGTTTTGCTGTGTCTCAATCAACCACTACTTGAAGTGTGCAGAAAATAGTGAGGTCTAGACTTTTTTGGTTGATGTTCTTGCATGCGTAGGTTAAGCTTGTTCGTGGAACAGTTTAAGCCAAATTATTATTGCTTGAATCTCAATGGGACCGATCTTGTCATTTGTGAACTTGGATGTTTTCTAATTCATTTGCTTTAGGACAAGCAAAGTTTAGTCGTAGGGGAATTTGATGTGATGTTATTTGGTGCATTTTAATCCTTTGATTAGCCTAAGGATTTCCTATGTTTGATCTCATTTTGCTATGATTTATATGCTTTTATTGAAGTTTTATGCAAAGTGCGATCTTGTTGTCCGGTTGCCACTTTGAGGCCAATTATATGTCTATTGGAGTTATTTTCTTTGCATTTTCAGGATTTGGCATTGAAGTACTGGTGACAAGGAGCACGTAGGATCAAACGGGAGGTCAATCGGAGCTAGGACGAAGGAGATATGCCCGTTGCAAAATCGAGGAAAGTGCACATTAAAGCTGAAGAAGTTTTCGACGAGAACCCTATGTTCTCGCCGAAAACCCTTAACATTTTCGAGCAGAAGAATCACAGACGGCGGACATCTGATTTTAGAAGAAGTTTTCGGCAAAAACTATAAGAGATTTTCGCCGAAAACCCATGAAGAAATGCCAGCCGCTCGGGGTTTTTCAAAGATATTTTCGGCGAAAATCTTACAGAATTTTCGCCGAAAATACCAGCCTTTTTCCAGCGTGCTATAAAAGTGGAAGCCGGCGAAAAATTGAGGGAAGATTCATTATTATTTTTACAACACTCAACAGCCAACCCTTTTCTCTCATTCTTCTTTCATCATCACCAATCCAACATCAACCCTAGCTACTTCTGGTGCAAATTGGAGTAAGGAGCTTGGATTGAAGCCCACAACCTTGGGGAGAGGAGCTTGCAAGAAGAGGATTGCCATGGAGCTCTTGGTGACCATCTCTCCTTCATTCTCTTTTGTACCCTTGGCCATGTGTGGCTGATTTCCTAGGTTTCCTTGGATTGATAGATAGTTATGCTAGGATAGAGGTTGATTGTACAAATATGCCATGATTGATCTTGGATTGTAAGAAGATGGTCTCTAGACTTGTTGTTAATTCCAAATTGTGTTATGGCTTGATTTGGTCTATCATTTGTGATGTAATGCATGAGAGTGCTTAGATTACATGGTTTGTAGGTCTAGGGATTGAAGGGAGTGTGTTCTAAGAGATTAGATCATCTCAATTCAACCATAGTTGCATGATTTCTCACTTGTGCATTTTATCGAACACTTGGTGTGCATTAGTTTTTTCATTCACTGATCTGTTGATTGCTGATGCCTTGGTGATCTAAAGGGGATTCAAAATCTAAGCTTGTCTGTTGTCTGTCTATACCAGCCAATCATTCTGTCTTTTAATTTCATTTTAATTTTCTTGCATCCTAGTTTAGAAGTCGTGGAACTCACACCACGCACGAAGTGTTTAAACCTGAATAAATTGCCTTCATATTTGAGTAGACGATTAGAAGAAACCCTGTGGAATACGATCTGCTTAGCTTTTAGCTTAGTAGTATTTGATCACTGTTTTACAACACATCAAATTGGTGCGTTGCCGGGGACTCTTCTATATTGTTTGAAAGAAGAGTTGGCATTTTATTCTTCTACTTTCCATCTTTCATTTTCCATCACACTTCGATTTTACACCGGTTTTGCTTGTTTTTTTGTCTTTTGCAGGTTAAGAAAATTCAGAAGCAAATCACTTCCGATCCACCATCCCCTACCGCAATGGCTGCTCAAAAGAGTCTTTCGAATTACAATAGGCCAAGTGCTACTAGTGTTCGGTCTTCCATCTTCGTGCCGTGCGATGAAGACGGTCCTGCTTATGAGATCAAGACCGCCTTCTTGGTAATGATCTCTAGGGATCTACAGTTTGATGGAAAGCCTCATGATAATCCATGCACACACTTGGCGGATTTCCTTGCTGTTTGCGAGACCTTTAAGAGTGGAGCCTCGATAAGGATACATTGTGCTTGCGAGCCTTCTAATTCTCACTTCGAGGCGCCGCAAAGAGATGGCTCATTAGCAAGCCACCCGGTCATTACACCAACTGGTAGGATCTTGCTCAAGAATTCATAGAGGAATACTTCCCTCCTTCCAAAACAACTGCTTACAGGGACAACATCTCAAGGTTCAGACAGAAAGAAGGAATGAGCTTATACGACGCCTGGAATGAATTCCAGGAACTCCTCTACAGCTGCCCTCATCTTGGCTTCACTCAGAGGCAACTAGCTGAGATCTTTGCTTGGGGTATGAACGAAGAGTCATCTGAATGGGTAAACTCCTTAGCTGATGGAGACTACACCGCACTCGCACCGGAAGTGCTCTTCTTCACTTTGCAAACTGCGCATCTAAGTCTAGAAGCTGGGAGAGACAGTTTGGAGCAGCTAAGAGCCGGCCAAGCCATTGAAGTACAGAAACATATGAAGAAGATTTTCGGTAACTGGTCTACAGAGGAAGTGAACTTTATTGATCAAGGTTTCACCAACAATCAAAGAGGCTACCCCGACTATCGTCAGTTCAGACAACCTCCTCAACAACAAGGAAGCTTCCAAGAGCGTCCTCCTTACAACTTCGGATTCAACCAGAGTCAGAATCAGTACTTGAGCGATAGTTATCAAGATCAACCTCAGAGATCTACATCAAGGCACACAAGGGATATCGAGGTAGACCAGAAGCTCGACCTGATCATGACAAGGCTCGATAACTATCAGGAGAAATTCAAGCTTCAAGCCGTCTTAAATCAAGAACATGAAGCTCGAGGTCAAAGAGTGGAGAGCGTGGTGAATAACATGTTTAGACTGCTAACTAGTAGCCCCCTCCTTAATCAATCATCGGTTCAAGACGACTCTGCCATTAGGAAGGAGCACGTCAAGGCTATCTCCACAAGAAGTGACAAGCAATCAGCTGGTCCTGCAGCTCCTAATCCGGCCATAATTCCTGATGCTATAGCCATTGAAAATCCAAAGATCGAGGAGGAGGATAAAGAAGAAGAGGAGGAGGTGACTGCCCCGTCCCCTGACAAAGACATCTCCTGCGCCACTTCCTCCATATCAGCCTCGGATTCCGTTTCCTAAGGCTGCGCAATCAAAGGAGAAAGATCATGATACCCTGTACAGAAAGTGGTATGGATACTTGAAGAACACGAATATGAATACACAAGTTATTGATGCTATCCAGGTGATACCGGAGGCTGACAAAATCGCAAAGGATCCTGCGAAGAACAAGAAGAAGGAAGAGTTGTCTTCCGTCTCCCTCGAGGAAGAATGCTCCGCTATCCAGGGCCAGTCGACACCCATACCACCCCCAGCTAAGTGTCGAGATCCCAGTGCTTTCACTTTGCCTTGCACTATTAATGATGTGAAGATTGATCGTAGTGTAATTGATCTAGGTGCTTCTATTAATGTTATGCCTACTTGCCTGTTTGAGAAATTGAACCTAGGAGTTGAAACCAATTAGCATGCATTTAGTGTTTGCCGACAGATCTGTTAAAATACCTAGGGGAATAATAGAAAACGTGGTTGTCCGTTGTGGTCCTTTTACTATTCTGACTGACTTTGTTGTCATGGATATACTCGAAAGGAAGATGTTACTCTTCTCCTAGGCCGACCGTTCATGGCAACAGCCGGGATTACCATTAATGTCCCGAATGGCTCGTTGACATTAAGGGTCGGCAAGGATACCATGACATTCCGCCTCAAGGACGGTATGCAAGTACCAGTCAATGAAGAGATGCATTGTTTATCTGTTGAAGCTGTGGAGTTGGCTTCGGTCAACTCTAGTTCTAATGAAAAATCTAGAGTTTCTTCAGAAATTTGTATGCTAGGTGTTGGACAGGTCCCTAATCAGAAGAATGAGCTGCCGTCACAAAAGCTGAGAAAGAAGGAGGATCCGACGGCGTCCCCTCATGAATCGCCAAACGTTAAAGATCCTGGCGAGATAAAGAAGGAGAATAAAGAGAAGACGAAGGCGGTTTGGAAGCCGATTGCTCAGCCCCCATCTACCGAGCCACCGAGAGAGAATAATCCATTGAAGGACGCTTCTTTGAAAGAACTCTTCGGGCCATTCAAAATTTCTGGTCACCTTCCCGATGGACGAACCAAGCTAATTTACGCACACGGGAATAAGTTCACACTTGCCGGAGGATCCCCCAGGCCATATTTCATGAACTCCGACTCGGGCCTAAGAGACATCCTGAGTTGGGATGTCTCTTAATCGCCATCCAGGTATCGTCCGGCTCAAGGACGTTAAGCAAGAGCGCTTCGTGGGAGGCAACCCACGGCTGGAGTCCATTTTTGAATTTTTGAGTCAGTCTTTTCATCGTTCGAGTCAGGTTCGGGGGAGCCAAAGTGTCAGCTTAATTTTCGATCGTTTTGATTTGTTTTTCGTCAGTTTTTGAAAAAGAAAAAAAGAGGGATTTTTAAATGAATTTTCGGTGAGAACCAAAAGTTCTCGCCGAAAACTTTGCCAAATTTGCAAACAGTGAACGTCTACATTATTTTTGCCAATTTTCAAAGAAGTTTTCGGCAAAAAATTCACAAGTTTTCGCCGAAAACTTGTGTTTGTTTTGAAAATCAGTTCCCTTTTTTTGGTCCGATTCCAACGCATACTTGATCGTCCAAATCAGAGCTCTGTAGCTCCGGTTATCCCGAAACAAGTTTTTCACGTTTTTGGCCAACTTCGTCGCTTTCCGTCCATTTTCTTGAGTCGTGTCTAAAAGGTTAGTTGGTTGGCGTTTTTCAAGTTTTAAATTCAGTCTACCTCGTTTTACGTTCCTGCTATTTCGGTGTGATTTTTTCTGAACTGCTTGAGCTTAGATGATCTAGATTGCTCTAGGAGTGTCGTGCCGTGAATTTGAAAAATAAAGAGAGTCAAAATATTTTCAAAATACCCTTAAACCTTCTTTGTTTGACTTTTATTCTGTGTGGATCCGGGACACTTGTCCCGGTACCCTTTTGATCTTTTTGTTGTTTTTGTTTTGTAGGAACTCGAGTAGCTACTCTGCTCCGCTCCGGGCTATCCGTGCTCATCCCCTACACCGACCATCTCATTCCAGGTTCTTCGTATCTCTCTACTCTAGTTTAGTCCTGTGAGGACACAGAACGATTTAAGTGTGGGGTAGGATGCTAGAGAACCTTGCATGAACTTGATTGCCCTTAATTGTGTGTTGTGTGTTTCTCGGTGCCTTTCTAGTTTCTCTAGCATTAGAATTGCTCGGTTCTTGATTTTTGATGTTAAGTTGTTGTTCAATCTGTCATAATGATGCTTAGACTGCTTAATCTAGAACCTGAAAACCAACGTGTATATTTTGATGCTAAATTGCCTGGTCAGAACAGATTTTTGAAAATCACACTTGTAGTTTGTCGCCTTGATTGCATGAAAATGACCGAATCCGACTAGCAAACGAAATGTGAGCTTTTGATCCGTTGCACGTAACTTGCAATTTCAATTCTTTTTGAGTGGTTTTCTGTTTGCTTGAATGAGTTAGAATTTGCATGAGACCTACTCAAGACCACACGATGACACGAGTTCTAGAATGATAGGGGCACCTAGATTCAGCTACTAAGCCAGATAGCCTACCTAACATTAAATTCATTAGGTGTAAACCTTTGAGCTTGGCCTGTTCTTTCGGTTCGATATACATTACATCCATTCCCCATTCTTTCATTCCCCTTTGATCCCCTGTGGTTGTAGTTCTAGATTGACCTACCGGAAGTCGGTTTGTGGTAACCTGCCTATATCCATTAAACAGGTGGTCTTAGCTATTATGTCCGAACGTGTAAACCCTTCTAGCAACTAAAAGAAAGAATTGGAACAAAGAAAAAAAAATAAAAGAAAAGAAGAAAAATAAGAAAATTTCGAAAAAAGCAGAAAAAAGAGAAAGGTTTCAAAGTTTTTAGTTCAATAAACGTTCTTCTCCCTACATATGGAAGAACGAAGTCCAAAAGAAAAGTCAAAAGGAAAAAAAATTTGTAAAGAAAATAAAGTGCTAGGTTGCTTGAGGGTATCATAGCACGAGCGTTCACTATTCCACCCATGTCTGGTTAACGGTAGGAAGCCATAGGCTAGATTTGAGGGAAGTTAGTCGAAAGCTACACCGCACCAAAGCCATCATCATACATTCCCATCATCCATCACATCATAAACCCTTGTAGTGTAGAATTCGTTACAGTTCTAGCAGGGAAGTCCTTCTTGACTAGTTACTCGTGTTGTCACAGTGGTGGAGATGTGGTCGAATTGCAAACCTATGACAGAATTCAATAAACAGAAAATGATTGAGAGCAGAAACACGTCCTTAAACACAGAGGGTGAGAGTTTCCCGTTTACTAAATATTTCCTGTGTGAGAAGTCTGGTCGGTCAAGTCAAATTCGTGCATAATTGGTTGCTACTACTCGTCATGTGCAGTTTTTAGTGAGACCAGGTTGTTTGGCTGATCAGTATGCATGTTAGGTTTCTTGTTCTAGAAATTCTCTGTCTAATAATTCATTGTGTATGATTGAACTCCAATTTAATAAATCTTATCATTTGTGAACATGAGCGTTTCTATTCAGTTTGCTTGAGGACAAGCAAAAGCTTAAGTGTGGGGAATTTTGATGACACTCGATTTGACGTGATTATCAGCCTCATTTAAGCGACATTTCCTTGCTTAAGACATGGTTTTTAGGGTAGAATAGCGAATATTCACTCAACTACTCTATCTCGTGCCATTTCTGTTAGTTTGGCCTGTTTCGGGTCTATTTGATGGTTTTCTAGTGTTTTCATGTTAGCACAGGTTTTTGCTATCAAATAAAGTAGCCAAAGACGTGTCTAAGGCGTTGGAACCTCGAGGAATCGCACTGGAATGGATCCGAGGAGTCAATCAAGTCGAACCAAATCCTGCTCCCATTTACACTGAAGTTTTCGGCGAAAATCCCTTGGAGTTTTCGGCGAAAACTCATGAAGAAATCGGCCGAGCTTACAAGAAGAACTTTTCAGCGAAAACACCAAGTTTTCACCGAGAACCGGCGGTCCGAAAATAACAGGAGAATACAGCCGAGCAGTCAACCTATTTACAAAGGAATTTTCGGCGAAAACTCCCTTAGGTTTTCGGCGAAAATTCCAGGCAAAATCCGGCGGTATTAGGGTTAAGAATAAATACTTAACCGGCGGCCCAAAATAAAAGAATCTGATAATACCACATAATACAGCATAATTTCAGAACTCTCACGAGTTCTGGAGGAGAGTTGAGAGTTCGAAGAGTCAGGAAGAGATCGTGACGCCATCCCTTCACCTCGGAGACTCGGAGCTAGGATTGAAGATTACCGGAGATCGAAGCTTCGCCGGAGTCGTCTTAATTAGGTTTTTCAGATCCTTTCCTGTTCTTCCTCTGTTTAAGATGAACTCTGTCTTTGTCTTTGATTCTTTTGTTCTGAACATGAGTAGCTAAACTCGTGGAGCTTAGATTAGATGAACCCTAAGTGACCCAGGGCTTTAAAGCGGTCACGGATCGGCGGTAATTAGATTCGAAGTTCAATCAGTTTCTCTTTGCATGGTTGTTTTGTTCTTGATTGTTTATGTTTCTTCTCTGGTTGATCGCCTAGATTAGGTTTATGCAAGCTAGGGTTAGTCGCCAGACAGCTTCCCTGCTTTGGCGCATAAACTTGTCTTCCTTGATCACCTAGTTTAGATTCTTGTTAACTGAGGATAGAAGCGAACGCTCGCCTCACTTTAGAATATCAATTCAACCAGTTAACCTATTCATTGGAGTGTGCCTTTCGTAGGAACCAGTTAAGGTTAATCTGCTTCAAGAGTAACTCATAAATCATTAGTAATTGCAACATTTAGTTTAGTCATTGCGAGAGGCGACCGTACCCGGGCGATAATGAATCTTGGTAGTTAGATCGGATAGAGTGAATGTTCGCCAGTCTTAAACCTAAGGGTCAGGAGTTATGGTGGTGTATAGAAATTGATTGCACGAGAATTGAAATCCGTTGATCTGTTGATTGTTGTTGCCTTGGTGATCTTAGGGGGATTCGAAATCTAAGCTTGTCTTTCGTCTGTCTAAACCAGCCAATCATTCTGTCTTTTAATTTCATTTTAATTTTCTCGCACCTTAGTTTAGAAGTCGTGGAACTCACACCACGCACGAAGTGTTTAAACCTGAATAAATTGCCTTCATATTTGAGTAGACGATTAGAAGAAACCCTGTGGAATATGATCTGCTTAGCTTTTAGCTTAGTAGTATTTGATCACTGTTTTACAGCACATCAGAGGGTGAGAAACCTTACTGATGTAGTTCTTATTCGTGGACTTGACACTCGATTGTCTAGTGATGTAGCTTCAGAGGGCATCAAAAATCGGACCTGTCGCCTTGTTGCTCTCCCATCCTCGGTGGTGGTGAATGTAGTGCTCGCCCGGGATGCCGAGGAGGTCGGCGAACTCATTGTAGGTGAGCTCATGGTTCCGGCCGGCGAGGCGGAAGATGATCACCTTCGAGCACTGTCTGCTCTTGTGGGTGTCGAGCTCAAACGTGCTCCAGAACTCCTGGATGGCGACGTGCGGATAATCGCCAGCGATGGTGGTGAGCTCTAGGAGTCTTGCCGCGACAAGGGACTGGTGGACGGTGTTGTGCCAATCCTCATTATGCTCCTGGATATACTCCATGGAGAGGGGGCACACGTCGGCTGGAGGAATCTCTCGGATCCTCCAGTAGCGGTCAAAGTAGTGGTCATGGAGGTGTGCGAGGAAGCGGTGGATCCCTCGAGAGTCGGGGTTGACTGGAGGAGGACCAACGAGAACGAGAGTGATAGGGGCTGGGGCACTGGCGCCAGCTCCGATGTCTGGACTGGCGGAGGTCGATCCTGGACCACTAGCGGCTACTCTTGGTCTCTTTCCCCTGTTCCTAAAAGATATCAAAATTTGGAAACCACATTAGTCAAACCGACAACTTACCCCACACTTGGTCAAAAAACTCAATTTCACAAAGAAATGAGGAAAACCGAGTGGGGATAAGCTAATTCAACATTCGGTAACCAAAATTGATCCTAAGTCATGTATAGGGACTGTTCGAGCAGAGAATTCGCTTCATTCATTCAAAGTCAAACCGACATATATGAAAACTGGCAATTAAGATAGCAAATTTAGTTCAATCATCATCAACTCATGGCACAATGTTCCCTAATCAGTCTTGATCATATAAGTTCAAACAATTAAGCACAAATCACACCGAAACAATAGGCACGGAAATCGAGGTAGACCAAAAAGTCAACCGCAATCAAACTCCACAAAATTCAACAATCAATATTGATGACACTTGATTTTATGTGTTTATCAGCCTCATTTAAGCTACATTTCCTTGCTTGAATCTTGGGTTTTAGGGTGATTTAGCATGTTTTCACCTAAATGGTCTAATTCATGCCATTTTTGTTACTTTGGCCCGTTCTGGGTCTATTTGATGGTTTTCTAGTGCTTTTGAGAATGCACAGGTTTTTACCGTCAAATACATAGCCACGGAGGAGCTCGGGAAGCAAAGGAACCGCAATGGATGGCTCGAGATCAATCCAGAAATCACTGCCTGACTGTCATCTTAAGTTTTCGGCGAAAAGAATAAAGTCTTCGTCGAAAACTATGCACAAAATTCACAGACGAAGATAGTAGAATCCAGCCAAAGTGTGATGTGAACCTTGTAGTCGACTGTCCTTAACCTGCTCACCTCTTGGATGAGGAACCTCGGCTTGGCATCTACGAAGACCCTAACCACCGCAAGTCTTGAGAATCGGCTCTATGCTAACCTATGGATCCTTGGCGGATGAGTACTTGGACCAGTCAGTTGTAAATAACCGGGATCCGGTCGAATGGCTCCACGACAGAAGATGATAGCTTATGTTTATAACACCGTCCTTAAGCTATGCACGAAGAGCAAAACTTAAAAGGATTTCAGAACAAAAGTTATGATTTATAATTGATTTCGAAAAGGGTTGATTACAATGAGAGGCCGAAGCCTCTTATTTATACTAAAGAAATCGTGAACAGGCTCGACGATTCCTACTAGGAAAATAACTCCTAAATAATAAAGAAATAAACTAGAGTCTTAAATAGACTACAAATAGGATTAAAATATCCCTAAACAACCGAAAACTAAAAGAGAATTCTGAGTCCAACACTTAAAAGGGAATAAAAATAACAAACGTGCTCAAAAACTCTAAACCGGGGGATCCGGTCGGATTGGTGCTTCATGTGCGGTCCGGATTAGGAAAGCTGGCGCCGCCTTTTGTGTCGGGCTTGGAAATGGCGGCAGCGTCGGGTGCTAAGGCTGGGGAATGCACGGGGCTCCAAATGCTGGGCACCACGGGGTCTGATGCTGATCCTGCTCGGGCTCCAGGGTTCTTGCTCGATCAGCCCGATCGGTCCTCCTCTTCCAGCCTTTTCATTTCCTCCCACTTCCCCTCATTTCCTGAGGGTGGCGGCTGATAGGCTATACTCCTCGCATCCTATGGAGCCTAGCGCCGATGGTAAACCTCCCAAGGCTCAAGCCTTTTGTTGGTTCGGTGCTAAGGTCCGATCGGGGTCTTCCGGGGCCGGTGCTAGCGCCCGTAGGGAGTCTTTCTCCGGGCCTTCTTCATTTTTACCGGGCCTTTCCGTCCTTACTTAGCCCAACTGTCCAGGAACGTTTTCAGAGGTTCTCCCAGTGCTGACATCCGCTCCTTAAGCTCATGAAGGCCTAGCCTCGGTGCTAGGCCCGTCGTGGCGCCCGGGGTAGGGCCGACTGGGTTTACCGTAGCCTGGCTCTCAGCTCTCTTCTTCCGATGTTCTTCCAGGAAGGCATCTAGAGGGTCCCAGGATTGTATAGCACCTCCTGATCCCTTAGGGATTGCTCCCAAGCCTTGACCCAATTCCGGACTTGGTGTTGCTTCAGTTATTGGCGCCCAAGTTACGGCCGGTTGGGACCGAACGCTCATCCTTGCTTGCTGGGCCCGTGGTGGAGGGCTGTATTTGAATCTGACCACATGTTTAGGTTTTACAAACCTCTGCATGGCCAAGTTGTGGGTCTGTCGAAGCTCCAGGCGCTTCTTATAGGGCCCTAAGGTCCTCCCTCTCGTAGGTGATCCCGATGGACTATAGGAATAGGCATTCTCAGCTGTTCGGTCGACCGGGATCACTTCATTCCCCTCTTCTTGTAAGGGATTCGTCCTCGAATCCCACTTTTTTCCAGGTCGATCACTGGTTGGATGCTTCCATAAGCCGGTTGCAGGAGTGGTGATGTCGGGGGCATGATCCGGATTGGTCCGAGGGCTGGGGTACTCATTAAAGTTTGGTGCTCATGCTGTCTCCTGACGACGGGCTGCTCACCAGGATGTTTAGGCTTGTGGAAGACATGGGGAATACGTGTCTTCCCAGGTAGATCCTTCTTCTTGCTCAGGTTCTCCTTTTCTGCCGCCGACTCTGTAGGTTTGCTGACTTGGATCGGTGCCAGCCTTAGGATTCAGTGAGACACCTTTTCTGTGTGTATCTCTCGGAGAGCTTCTACGTTTCTTGGGGGCCTAGGCGTGTCTGGATGCTGGTCCAATGCAAGAATAGGGCTGGCCATTGGTGCTCCGGTGTTGGCCAGTGGAGCGCCTAATGTCGGCTCGGGGGTGACCCGATGCTGGCTTGGTACTGCTCCAGGGCCGGTCCGACATCGGGGATGTACTGCTTTGGCTCGGGCAGGGCTTCCTGGTCGGCTTTAGGGCTTAGGGCTAGATCTTTGACGAACATCCCTGTGAATTTTTCTAGGCCTTTAGCCTCAACTTCTTCTCCACTCTCGGAGTCCTTCTCTTCTTCTTCCATCTCTTTTACTTCATCATCAATCACGACTTCCCCTTCTCTAAGCACCATGATTCTCTGGTTGGGGCAGTCTCTAGCCACGTGTCGTCATCCCTGACATTTGAAACACACGATGCCGCTTGGCCTAGGGTTAGAATTAGGCATAGTAGATGCAGCGTTTGACGTTACCCGGTTGGTGGCGGTGCTAGGGTTTGTCCTTCCTCCTTGGGCTCGGTTGGGGCCTGATCTCCATGGGGACTGGCTGGTGCTGGTGGCGCCTCTCCAGGTACTAGTAGCTGATGGCGTGGGCCTTTTTCTGAAGCCATTCTTGATCTCTCTTTCTACTCGAATTGCGAAGGCCACTAGGTCATCATAGTCAACATAGTGAAGGATGTTGACTTGATGCATGATATCCCTTTGTAGGCCGTTGGTAAACCTGGAGATTCTGGCTTCCTCATCCTCCTTATGATCGAGCTTTGTCACCAGCATCTCGATCTCCTTGTTGTACTCTTCTACAGACAGACTGCCCTGCCTTAGGGTTTGTAACTTGGTATGCAAGTCTCGTGTGTAGGCCGCCGGTACGAACCTCTTCCTCATTCTTCTCTTCAACTCTCTCCAAGTTCCAATGGGCTCTTCTTCATCCCTCTGAACTTGCCACCAGAATTGACTCCACCACAAGGCAGCATAGTCGGTGAACTCAATAGTGGCCACCGTGCCTTTCTTCCTTTCAGAGTAGTTGTGGCACTCCAGAAAGTCCTCCATGCTCCTCTCCCAATCTAGGTATTAGTTGGCATTAGCTTTCCCGGCGAATTTAGGTACTGTGAGCTTGAGGCTGCTGATGACACTCGATTTGACGTGATTATAAGCCCCATTTAAGCAACATTTCATACCCTTTGATGCCATTTTGATGAGTATTTGGTGCATTTGTCGTAACTTTGTGATTCTAGGCTCCTAGTGCATACATTGTCCATTTATTGGCTATTTTTACCCTTTTTTGTGTTGAGCCTCCAGGTTACCACATTATAGAGGACTCTCTCACGAGTCCAGCGCTTCAAACGGGGACCAAATCGGAGTTCAAATGGAGCGGGAATCATCGAAACAAGTTGGAGCTGGTTTTTAACTAATATTTTCGGCGAAAATGTGGTGATATTTTCGGCGAAAATTCCTTTGAAAATCCGGGCAGAAACCCTAATTTTCAGCCTTTTCCAACTTATAAAGGGTTTCTGGGGTTATATATAGACTTTTTGAAGCCAGATTAGACACACACGAATTCTGAGAGATCAGCCACGACCTTAGGGTTGATAGATAGAGTTTAGAGAGTTCGAAGAATCGTGGAGAGATCGTGACGCCATCCTTCCACCTTGGAGAGCTCGGAGCTTAAAGTTGAAGATCCAGGAGATCGAAGCTTCGCCGGAGTCGTCAGAATTAGGTTTTTCAGTTCTTATATGTTCTTCCTCTGTACGATGATTTCCTTTGTTGCCTTTGATTCTTCTGTTATCGTTATGAGTAGCTGAACTTGTAGAGCTTAGATTAGATGAACCCTAAGTGACCCAGGGCTTTAAAGCGGTCACGGATTGGCGGTAATTAGATTCAAAGTTCAATCAGTTTCTCTTTACATGGTTGTTTTGTTCTTGATTGTTTATGTTTCTTTTCTGATTGGTCAGCTAGATTAGGTTTTTGCAAGCTAGGGTTAGTCGCTAGACGGTTCCCTGCTTTGGCGCTTAAACCTGTCTTCCTTGATCACCTAGTTTAGATTCTTGTTAAGCTGAGGATAGTAGCGAACGCTCGCCTCTCTTTAAAACATCAATTCAACTAGTTAACCTTATAATTGGAGTGTGCCTTTCGTAGGAACCGATTAGGGTTAATCCACTGCAAGAGTAACTCATAAATCGTTAGTAATTGCACCAGTTAATTAAGTCATTGCGAGAGGCGACCGTACCCGGGCGGCTAGTTAATCTTGGTAGTTAGATCGGATAGAGCGAACGTTCGCCAGTCTTAAACCTAAGGGTAAGGAGTTATGGTGGTGTATAGAAACTGATTGAATTAGAATTGAAAACCGCTGGTCTTGTGATTGCCGTTGCCTTGGTGATCTAAGGGGGATTCGAAGTCTAAGCCCGTCTATCTTCCTGTTAGTCAACCGTTTTAATCTTTTTGTCTTTTATTTTCCTTTGTTTATTAGATTAGAAGTCGTGGAACTCACACCACGCACAAAGTGTTTAAACCTGAGTAATTTGCCAGCTTCTTTGAGTAGTCGATTAGTAGAAACCCTATGGAATACGATCTAGTCTACTTCGGTAGGTTAGTTATTTGATACCGCTAAAACTGCAGCATCAAATTGGCGCCGTTGTCGGGGACTCTTCTAATTGTTTGAAAGAAGAGTTGGCAAATTATTCTTCTACCTTTTCGCCTTACCATTTATTTTTCCTCCATACTTCCATGATTTACCTGGGTAGTGCTTCTTAGTTTTGATTATGCAGGATTACAGGTGGGATGACCGGTACCGAGAGTGGTACATCAATGAAGCACCATATCCCGAAGATTATCGAGAATTGCTACATCAACAACAACTACAGACGGCGAGATTTGACTCCCTCTTTGATAAGATCTCTTCAATGCTACAAGGTTACCAAGAGATACACCAACAAGAACATCAAAGTGGCGCTAGAGATAACCAAAAGATGCTTCATGAACATCAACAATGCTCGTCGAGAACCCAATCTGCCTTGGATAATATCTCTTCAATGCTACAAGCTCATCTCGCGACGGACATCAAGCTCGAGCAACCAAAGCAGTTAATGACAGAAGACGCTCAAGAGCTGTTCGAAGAAGAAGATGATGATCCTATCCATGACTATTATGAGCTAGAAGAATCCTTGGCGGTGGTGGTTGATGAAGAAATAAAGCCAATCCACCATGAAGTTGAAGCCGAAGAGGAGCACATAGAGATTGAGGAGATACCCTCACCTACACTTTCGCCTAGTCAACCTTTAGAGAAGATGGAGCTCATTGATCATGCCGCGCCGTACTACCTCCTTCCTCCTCCAGTAGGAGAATTCGAGAAGAACTTGTCATCCAACCAGAACCGCGATCTACTAGAGCACTACCGGCTACATCACCCTTCTGGAGTGCTACATGGCACTCAACCGCTGTCCTTGAAGAAGACGATTGACTTCAAGGAACTTTTGAGTTGGGGTCCCTAACAGGTACCGTCCGGCTCAAGGACGTTAAAAGAGAGCGCTTCGTGGGAGGCAACCCACGGCTGGAGTCCGTTTTTGAATTATTGAGTCAGTCTTTTTCGTCGTTCGAGTCGGTTTCGGGGAGCCAAAGTGTCAGTTTTCTTTTATTTTTGTCTTTTTTAATTTTTTTTTTGTGTCAGGTCAAATTTTCGCCGAAAATTCCTCAGATTTTTTGGCGAAAACCTTAGTCTGTTTGAGTCTGTTCTATTTTTGAAGTAGTTTTCGCCGAAAACTTCTAAATGTTTTCGGCGAAAATGTTTAGTTAAGTCGTCTGTCTTTGTTTTCAAAGTAGTTTTCGCCGAAAACTTCACCAGTTTTTCGGCGAAAACTTTAGTTGGTTCAGAAAATTTTTGAAAATCTTTGAAAAAAAAAAGAGTCAAAATATTTTCAAAATTCCCCTAACCGTCTTTGTTTGACTTTATTATGTGTGGATCCGGGACACTTGTCCCGGTGTCCTTTTGATCTTTTTGTTGTTTTTGTTTTTGTAGGAACTTGAGTAGCTACTCCGCCCCACTCCGGACTCTCTGTGTTCATCCACTACACCGACCATCTCGTTCCAGGTTCTTCGTATCTCTCTACTCTAGTTTAGTCCTGTGAGGACACATAACCGTTTAAGTGTGGGGTAGGAGTCTAGGATTATGCATGATCTTGCTTGCTATCTATGATTCTGTGGTTCAAATTTGAAAATTCTCTAGCATAGAATTGCTCAATTCTTGACTTTTGATGTTAAATTGACTTCAATTTTAAACAATGACGTCTAGACTGTTCCACTTAGAACCTGTAACCAACGTGTCGGAACTGATATTAAATGAGTTTAGGTCAGAACAGATCACAAATCACTTCGGTAGTTGAAACTTGAATTAATTGAATTAATTGGTTTGTTAAAAACAAAGCTCAATAACACCATTCTAAGATGATAAATGCTAGCTTCTCCATGTTTTCACTCCATATTTGTTCACCTGTGATTGTGGCTAGAGATTAGGCGGAAATTCAATTCGAAATCTCGTGTAAAAAGTTATAACTAGCTAGGATCAAGTGGTTAAATCGATAAATCAAGTGTTTGAGTGGTGAAATTCGAAATGTGCAATTTAAGTGCTGAAATCAAAGCTAGGCAAGCCCGACACCTAAGTGAAGTGTTCGGGTTGAGCACTAGCATATGCACAAATACTGTGAGCTAGGCAGGTCCAACACCTAAGTGAATTGTTTGGTATCGAGCACTAGTATGCAGTAAATAAATTGAAGGAAGAAGTTAAAACTTGAAATAAATTGTTGTTTAAAATCGGTCCTAGCTAGAATATGTAACGTACCGATCTAGAAACGGATGAAGTCGAGTCAATAGCCACGTCATTTTTCCTACCTCCGCATCCACATAATGGCTAGAGCTTAAAGTCTTTTGGATTGGAATTGGTGTTATCGTAGTCGGTTAATTATGATTAATTGTTTTGCCAAGAAACGAGCTTTGTTAAAACCACTACTTGAAGTGTGCAGAAATTAGTGAGATCGAAAACTTGTTTGGTTGATGTTCTTGCATGTGTAGGTCACTTTTTCTACGTGGAACAGTCTAAACCAAATCATTAGAATTGAATCTCAGTTTAATCTCGTGTCATTTGTGAATTTGAGTGTGTTCTAGTTCAGTTTGCTTGAGGACAAGCAAAAGCTTAAGTGTGGGGTATTTTGATGACACTCGATTTGACGTGATTATAAGCCCCATTTAAGCAACATTTCATACCCTTTGACGCCATTTTGATGAGTATTTGGTGCATTTGTCGTAACTTTGTGATTCTAGGCTCCTAGTGCATACATTATCCATTTATTGGCTATTTTTACCCTTTTTATGAGCTTTTATGTTGAGCCTCCAGGTTACCACATTATAGAGGACTCTCTCACGAGTCCAGCGCTTCAAACGGGGACCAAATCGGAGTTCAAACGGAGCGGGAATCATCGAAACAAGTTGGAGCTGGTTTTTAACTAATATTTTCGGCGAAAATGTGGTGATATTTTCGGCGAAAATTCCTTTGAAAATCCGGGCAGAAACCCTAATTTTCAGCCTTTTCCAACTTGTAAAGGGTTTCCGGGGTTATATATAGACTTTTTGAAGCCAGATTAGATACACACGAATTCTGAGAGATCAGCCACGACCTAAGGGTTGATAGATAGAGTTTAGAGAGTTCGAAGAATCGTGGAGAGATTGTGACGCCATCCTTCCACCTCGGAGAGCTCGGAGCTTAAAGTTGAAGATCCAGGAGATCGAAGCTTCGTCGGAGTCGTCAGAATTAGGTCTTTCAGTTCTTATCTGTTCTTCCTCTGTATGATGATTTCCTTTGTTGCCTTGGATTCTTCTGTTATCATTATGAGTAGCTGAACTTGTAGAGCTTAGATTAGATGAACCCTAAGTGACCCAGGGCTTTAAAGCGGTCACGGATTGGCGGTAATTAGATTCAAACTTCAATCAGTTTCTCTTTACATGGTTGTTTTGTTATTGATTGTTTATGTTTCTTTTCTGATTAGTCGCCTAGATTAGGTTTTTGCAAGCTAGGGTTAGTCGCTAGACGGTTCCCTGCTTTGGCGCTTAAACCTGTCTTCCTTGATCACCTAGTTTAGATTCTTGTTAAGCTGAGGATAGTAGCGAACGCTCGCCTCTCTTTAAAACATCAATTCAACTAGTTAACCTTATAATTGGAGTGTGCCTTTCGTAGGAACCGATTAGGGTTAATCCACTGCAAGAGTAACTCATAAATCGTTAGTAATTGCACCAGTTAATTAAGTCGTTGCGAGAGGCGACCGTACCCGGGCGGCTAGTTAATCTTGGTAGTTAGATCGGATAGAGCGAACGTTCGCCAGTCTTAAACCTAAGGGTAAGGAGTTATGGTGGTGTATAGAAACTGATTGAATTAGAATTGAAAACCGCTGATCTTGTGATTGCCGTTGCCTTGGTGATCTAAGGCGGATTCGAAGTCTAAGCCCGTCTATCTTCCTGTTAGTCAACCGTTTTAATCTTTTTGTCTTTTATTTTCCTTTGTTTATTAGATTAAAAGTCGTGGAACTCACACCACGCACAAAGTGTTTAAACCTGAGTAATTTGCCAGCTTCTTTGAGTAGTCGATTACTAGAAACCCTGTGGAATACGATCTAGTCTACTTCGGTAGGTTAGTTATTTGATACCGCTAAAACTGCAGCATCAAATTGGCGCCGTTGTCGGGGACTCTTCTAATTGTTTGAAAGAAGAGTTGGCAAATTATTCTTCTACCTTTCCGCCTTACCATTTATTTTTCCTCCATACTTCCATGATTTACCTGGGTAGTGCTTCTTAGTTTTGATTATGCAGGATTAGAGGTGGGATGACCGGTACCGAGAGTGGTACATCAATGAAGCACCATATCCCGAAGATTATCGAGAATTGCTACATCAACAACAACTACAGACGGCGAGATTTGACTCCCTCTTTGATAAGATCTCTTCAATGCTACAAGGTTACCAAGAGATACACCAACAAGAACATCAAAGTGGCGCTAGAGATAACCAAAAGATGCTTCATGAACATCAACAATGCTCGTCGAGAACCCAATCTGCCTTGGATAATATCTCTTCAATGCTACAAGCTCATCTCGCGACGGACATCAAGCTCGAGCAACCAAAGCAGTTAATGACAGAAGACGCTCAAGAGCTGTTCGAAGAAGAAGATGATGATCCTATCCATGACTATTATGAGCTAGAAGAATCCTTGGCGGTGGTGGTTGATGAAGAAATAAAGCCAATCCACCATGAAGTTGAAGCCGAAGAGGAGCACATAGAGATTGAGGAGATACCCTCACCTACACTTTCGCCTAGTCAACCTTTAGAGAAGATGGAGCTCATTGATCATGTCGCGCCGTACTACCTCCTTCCTCCTCCAGTAGGAGAATTCGAGAAGAACTTGTCATCCAACCAGAACCGCGATCTACTAGAGCACTACCGGCTACATCACCCTTCTGGAGTGCTACATGGCACTCAACCGTGTCCTTGAAGAAGACGATTGACTTCAAGGAACTTTTGAGTTGGGGTCCCTAACAGGTACCGTCCGGCTCAAGGACGTTAAAAGAGAGCGCTTCGTGGGAGGCAACCCACGGCTGGAGTCCGTTTTTGAATTATTGAGTCAGTCTTTTTCGTCGTTCGAGTCGGTTTCGGGGAGCCAAAGTGTCAGTTTTCTTTTATTTTCGTCTTTTTTAATTTTTTTTTTGTGTCAGGTCAAATTTTCGCCAAAAATTCCTCAGATTTTTTTGCGAAAACCTTAGTCTGTTTGAGTCTGTTCTATTTTTGAAGTAGTTTTTCGCCGAAAACTTCTAAATGTTTTCGGCGAAAATGTTTAGTTAAGTCGTCTGTCTTTGTTTTCAAAGTAGTTTTCGCCGAAAACTTCACCAGTTTTTTGGCGAAAACTTTAGTTGGTTCAGAAAATTTTTGAAAATCTTTGAAAAAAAAAAAGAGTCAAAATATTTTCAAAATTCCCCTAACCGTCTTTGTTTGACTTTATTATGTGTGGATCCGGGACACTTGTCCCGGTGTCCTTTTGATCTTTTTGTTGTTTTTGTTTTTGTAGGAACTTGAGTAGCTACTCCGCCCCACTCTGGACTCTCTGTGTTCATCCACTACACCGACCATCTCGTTCCAGGTTCTTCGTATCTCTCTACTCTAGTTTAGTCCTGTGAGGACACAGAACCGTTTAAGTGTGGGGTAGGAGTCTAGGATTATGCATGATCTTGCTTGCTATCTATGATTCTGTGGTTCAAATTTGAAAATTCTCTAGCATAGAATTGCTCAATTCTTGACTTTTGATGTTAAATTGACTTCAATTTTAAACAATGACGTCTAGACTGTTCCACTTAGAACCTGTAACCAACGTGTCGGAACTGATATTAAATGAGTTTAGGTCAGAACAGATCACAAATCACTTCGGTAGTTGAAACTTGAATTAATTGAATTAATTGGTTTGTTAAAAACAAAGCTCGATAACACCATTCTAAGATGATAAATGCTAGCTTCTCCCATGTTTTCACTCCATATTTGTTCACCTGTGATTGTGGCTAGAGATTAGGCGGAAATTCAATTCGAAATCTCGTGTAAAAAGTTATAACTAGCTAGGATCAAGTGGTTAAATCGATAAATCAAGTGTTTGAGTGGTGAAATTCGAAATGTGCAATTTAAGTGCTGAAATCAAAGCTAGGCAAGCCCGACACCTAAGTGAAGTGTTCGGGTTGAGCACTAGCATATGCACAAATACTGTGAGCTAGGCAGGTCCAACACCTAAGTGAAGTGTTTGGTATCGAGCACTAGTATGCAGTAAATAAATTGAAGGAAGAAGTTAAAACTTGAAATAAATTGTTGTTTAAAATCGGTCCTAGCTAGAATATGTAACGTACCGATCTAGAAACGGATGAAGTCGAGTCAATAGCCACGTCATTTTTCCTACCTCCGCATCCACATAATGGCTAGAGCTTAAAGTCTTTTGGATTGGAATTGGTGTTATCGTAGTCGGTTAATTATGATTAATTGTTTTGCCAAGAAACGAGCTTTGTTAAAACCACTACTTGAAGTGTGCAGAAATTAGTGAGATCGAAAACTTGTTTGGTTGATGTTCTTGCATGTGTAGGTCACTTTTTCTACGTGGAACAGTCTAAACCAAATCGTTAGAATTGAATCTCAGTTTAATCTCGTGTCATTTGTGAATTTGAGTGTGTTCTAGTTCAGTTTGCTTGAGGACAAGCAAAAGCTTAAGTGTGGGGTATTTTGATGACACTCGATTTGACGTGATTATAAGCCCCATTTAAGCAACATTTCATACCCTTTGACGCCATTTTGATGAGTATTTGGTGCATTTGTCGTAACTTTGTGATTCTAGGCTCCTAGTGCATACATTGTCCATTTATTGGCTATTTTTACCCTTTTTATGAGCTTTTATGTTGAGCCTCCAGGTTACCACATTATAGAGGACTCTCTCACGAGTCCAGCGCTTCAAACGGGGACCAAATCGGAGTTCAAACGAGTGGGAATCATCGAAACAAGTTGGAGCTGGTTTTTAACTAATATTTTCGGCGAAAATGTGGTGATATTTTCGGCGAAAATTCCTTTGAAAATCCGGGCAGAAACCCTAATTTTCAGCCTTTTCCAACTTGTAAAGGGTTTTCGGGGTTATATATAGACTTTTTGAAGCCAGATTAGATACACACGAATTCTGAGAGATCAGCCACGACCTAAGGGTTGATAGATAGAGTTTAGAGAGTTCGAAGAATCGTGGAGAGATTGTGACGCCATCCTTCCACCTCGGAGAGCTCGGAGCTTAAAGTTGAAGATCCAGGAGATCGAAGCTTCGCCGGAGTCGTCAGAATTAGGTTTTTCAGTTCTTATCTGTTCTTCCTCTGTATGATGATTTCCTTTGTTGCCTTGGATTCTTCTGTTATCGTTATGAGTAGCTGAACTTGTAGAGCTTAGATTAGATGAACCCTAAGTGACCCAGGGCTTTAAAGCGGTCACGGATTGGCGGTAATTAGATTCAAACTTCAATCAGTTTCTCTTTACATGGTTGTTTTGTTATTGATTGTTTATGTTTCTTTTCTGATTAGTCGCCTAGATTAGGTTTTTGCATGCTAGGGTTAGTCGCTAGACGGTTCCCTGCTTTGGCGCTTAAACCTGTCTTCCTTGATCACCTAGTTTAGATTCTTGTTAAGCTGAGGATAGTAGCGAACGCTCGCCTCTCTTTAAAACATCAATTCAACTAGTTAACCTTATAATTGGAGTGTGCCTTTCGTAGGAACCGATTAGGGTTAATCCACTGCAAGAGTAACTCATAAATCGTTAGTAATTTCACCAGTTAATTAAGTCGTTGCGAGAGGCGACCGTACCCGGGCGGCTAGTTAATCTTGGTAGTTAGATCGGATAGAGCGAACGTTCGCCAGTCTTAAACCTAAGGGTAAGGAGTTATGGTGGTGTATAGAAACTGATTGAATTAGAATTGAAAACCGCTGGTCTTGTGATTGTCGTTGCCTTGGTGATCTAAGGGGGATTCGAAGTCTAAGCCCGTCTATCTTCCTGTTAGTCAACCGTTTTAATCTTTTTGTCTTTTATTTTCCTTTGTTTATTAGATTAGAAGTCGTGGAACTCACACCACGCACAAAGTGTTTAAACCTGAGTAATTTGCCAGCTTCTTTGAGTAGTCGATTAGTAGAAACCCTGTGGAATACGATCTAGTCTACTTCGGTAGGTTAGTTATTTGATACCACTAAAACTGCAGCATCAGCTGCTCACATCATCGTCGATGTCTTGGGTCGGCCTTCTGTCCCTCCGGTTCTGGTCCTCGTGTGGTCCTTCTCTCTCGTACTCTTGTTCAGCCGCTCTTCTCTCCATTCTAGTTAAAGCTTCTTGTAATGCATCTAGGGTCTGAGTGATGTTGTGGACGTTGGCCTCCATGTTGTGGATTCTGTCATCTGCCATGTTAGCTAGATACAACGAAAGCAAAGGTGGCCTTTCTTTTTGTTTTCATTTGATTTCTGTCTCTTCTTTATATATTTTTCTAGATGACTTGTTGGCCACCGAATTTTTCTTGCCTTACAAATAACTCGAACAAGAAAGAAACAGATGAAGTTTTCTAGCAAATTTTCTAAGCAACAAAGATAGGGTTTTTCTCACGAGTTTTCAACAACCAAAGGTAAAGGGATATGAATTCAGGGTTTCAAAACTGAAGACTGGGATAGATTGGCGGTCCTAATGTTGAACCTAGGCTCTGATACCAAAACTGATGTGAACCTTGTAGTCGGCTGTCCTTAACCCGCTCACCTCTTGGATGAGGAACCTCGGCTCGGCTGCTACGAAGACCCTAACCACGGTAAGTCTTGAGAATCGGCTCTATGCTCACCTATGGATCCTTGGGGGATGAGTACTCTGACCCGTTGGTTGTAAATAACTGGGAACCCTAAGTGTCCGGTCGAATGGCTCCACGACAGAAGATGATAGCTTCTGTTGATAACACCGTCCTTAAGCTATGCACAAAGAGCAAAACTTAAAAGGATTTGAGAACAAAAATTTCTGATTTATAATTGATTTCAAAAAGGGTTGATTACAATGAGAGGCCGAAGCCTCTTATTTATACTAAGGAAATCGTGAACAGGCTCAACGATTCCTACTAGGAAAATAACTCATAAATAATAAAGAACTAAACTAGAGTCCTAAATAGACTACAAATAGGATTAAAATATCCCTAAACAGCCGAAAATTAAAAGGAAATTCCGAGTCCAACACTTAAAAGGGAATAAAAATAACAAACGTGCTAAAAAACCCTAAACCGGCGAATCCGGTCGGATTGGTGCTTCACGCGCGGTCCGCATTTGGAATACCGGTGCCGCCTTTCGTGTCGGGCTTGGAAATGGAGGCAGTGTCGGGTGCTAAGGCTCAGGAATGCACGGGGCTCCAAATGCTGGGCACCGCGTGGTTTGATGCTGATCCTGCTTGGGCTCCGGGGTTCTTGCTCGATCGGCCCGATCGGTCCTCTTCTTCCAGCCTTTTATTTCCTTCCACTTCCCCTCATTTCCTGGGGTGGCGGCTGCTAGGCTATACTCTTGGCATCCTATGGAGCCTAGCGCCGGTGGTAAACCTCAAAAGGCTCAAGCCTTTTGTTGGTTCGGTGCTAAGGTCCGATCGGGGTCCTCCGGGGTTGGTGCCAGCGCCCGTAGGGAGTCTTTCTCCGGACCTTCTTCATTTTTTACCCGGGCCTTTCCGTCCTTACTTAGCCCAGCTGTCCAGGAACTTTTTCAGAGGTTTCCCAGTGCGGACATCCGCTCCTTAAGCTCCTGAAGGCCTAGCCTCGGTGCTAGGCCTGTCGTGGCGCCTGGGGTAGGGCCGGCTGGGTTTACCCTAGCCTGGCTTTCAGCTCTCTTCTTCCGACTTTCTTCCAGGAAGGCATCCAGAGGGTCCCAGGGTTGTATAGCACCTCCTGATTCCTTAGGGATTGCTCTCGAGCCTTGAGCCGAGTCCGGACTTGGTGTTGCTTCGGTTATTGTCGCCCAGGTTAGGGCCGGTTGGGACCGAACGCTCATCCTTGGTTGCTGGGCCCGTGGTGGAGGGTTGTATTTGAATCTGACCACATGTTTAGGTTTTACAAACCTCTGCATGGCCAGGTTGTGGGTCTGTCGAAGCTCCAGGCGCTTCTTATAGGGCCCTAAGGTCCTCCCTCTCGTAGGTGATCCCGACGGAGTATAGGAATAGGCATTCTCAGCCGATCGGTCGACCGGGATCACTTCAAAGTGTGACCTGAAGTTCTCGGCGAGAAGTTTGAAGTCTTCACCGAAAACTAAATTTTTTCGGCTAGAATCTAAACCCTATATATACTAAACCGGCGGCCACATTCAAAATAGACCTATTCCGTGGATTAAATTCCAAACTTTAAAAGTTCGAGAGAGAGTTTAGAGAGTTCGAGGAGCCAGGAAGAGATCGCGACGCCATCCGTCCATCTCGGAGAACTCGGTGCTAGGAGTTGAAGATCCAAGAGATTAAAGCTTCACAGATTCGTCTGAAATTAGGTTTTACATTTCTTCTCTGTTCTTCCTACCTAAGATGTATTCATTGTTTGTCTTTGATTCCTTTGTTTTGAATATGTGTAGCTAAACTCATAAGGCTTAGATTAGATGAACCCTAAGTGACCCGGGGCTTTAATGCGGTCACGGATCGGCGGTAGTTAAATCCAGTTTCAATCAGTTTCTCTTGCTTGTTTGGTTTGTTCTTAACTGCTTCTCTGCTTCTTTTCTAGCTGGATCACCTAGTTAAGATTCTAGTTAGGCTGAGGATAGTAGCGAACGTTCGCCTCACTTTAAAATGCCAAATCAACAGTTAACTTATTCATTGGAACAATTTCTCTTTGTAGGAACCAGTTAGGGTTAATCCGCTTCAAGAGTAACTCATTAATCTCTAGTAATCGCGATAGTTAGTTTTCCGTTGCAGAAGCGAACGCATGGGCGGTCAATTAATCTTGGGAGTTAGATCGGATAGAGCGAACATTCGCCAGTCTTAAACCTAAAGGTCAGGAGTTATGGTGGTGTCCGAGAACAGAACGAATCAGGATTGAAATCCGCTGATCTTGTGATCGCCAATGCACTGGTGATCTTAGGGGGATTCGAAATCTATGCTTGTCTGTCGTCTTGTTAAGTCAACCAATCTTTCAACTATTTTCTGTTTTCTATTTTCATTTCCTGTTTCCTGCTTTATAGTTTAGAAGTCGTGGAACTCACACCACGCACAACTTGTGTTTTTAACCTGAGCAATTTGCTTTCATATTTGAGTAGACGATTAGAAGAGACCTGTGGAATACGATCTGCTTAGCTTTTAGCTTAGTAGTTATTTGATTATTGTTCGGCAGCATCATCAAATTGGCGCCATTGCCAGGGACTCTTCTAATTGTTTGAAAGAAGAGTTGGCACTTTATTCTTCTACCTTTCCATCTTTCATTTTTTCATCACACTTCGATTTTACACCAGTTGTTCTTGTTTTTGCTCTTTGCAGGTTTTTCTTCAGGTTTATGAACCGCCCGCTCACTCGTTCTCAGTCTAAGTCTATCAAGTCTTCTACATCAGACAAATCGAGTAGTTATGCTCCGCCTAGACAACCGCGAGTTCCGAAGCAAACTACTACCGTCCCACCTTCATCTTCTACTCCAATTAAGATTGGGGAGCCGAAGGAGAGCTCCTCATCTTCATCCGCTTCATCCACCGCATCGATCTCGCCACCACCTTCTCCTAGAATGGGCGACAATCCTTCGCATCCTCCGCCGCCGTCGTCGGCTCAGAGAAGTCTTGCCGATTATAACAAACTGAGCGCGACTAGCGTTCGATCTTCTATCTCTGTACCGCGTGACGACGCTGCTCCTGACTATGAGATCAAGATCCCCTTCCTAGGAATGATCTCTAGGGACCTACAGTTTGAAGGAAAGCCGCGCAACAATCCTTGCACTCATTTTGTGGATTTCATTGCTTTTTGCGAGACGTTCAAGAATGAGAATCTCGACAAGAACACTTTGTGCTTCGAGCCTTTCCGTTCTCCCTTCGAGCCCCCGCTAAGAGATGGTTAAATAGCAAGCCTCCCAGTTACTGCACTGATTGGGATAAGCTGGCTTAAGATTTTGTTGAAGAATACTTTCCTCCGTCTAGAACAACTACCGACAAGGATAGCATCTCCAGGTTCAGACAGAAGGAAGGTATGAGTTTATATGACACTTGGAATGAATTCCAAGAACTTCTCTACAGCTGCCCCCATCACGGTTTCGAGCAAAGACAACTAGCTGAGACTTTTGCACAAGGAATGAACGAGGAGTCATCCAAATGGGTCAACTCCTTAGCCGAGGGAGACATCACTACTCTCACACGAGAAGAAGCTATGCTTCACTTTGCTGATTGTGCTTCCAAGTCATGGAATTGGAAGAGACAGACAGAAGGAGCTCGGAGCAAGCTCAACATTGAAGAACAAGTCAAGGCGGAAATCGGGAAGCACTTGCAGAATTCTACCACGCCTATCAAGCCTCCATCCGCCTCTGTCTTTGTTGCTGACTGCCAATGGTGTGGCGCCTGTGCTCACAACGGAAATCAATGTCAGAATTTTTGTAGAGCAGAAGTTGGTCTGCCGAGGAAGTCGATTTCGTTGGCCAAGGCTTCGCCAATAATCACAGGGTTATACTGGATACCGTCGATACCGCCAACATGGAAGCTTTCAAGAGCGACCTCCCTACAACTCCGGATAAGCCAGAATCAGAATAGCCGACCATCTGTGTCATACTAAGAACAGAAGCCTAACACTCAAACCGGAGGTATCTATCAGCCGCCTCACCGGAACCAAGGCAACTACGGTACAGCTTCTAGTAATCGCCAGAACCAATATTTGAGCAACAACTATTCTGGTCAGCCTCAGAAGCCCCCGTCGCATGATCGCAAAGATAGTGAGTTGGATAGGAAGCTAAATCAGATCATTACCAGGTTGGATGATCATGATAGCCAGTTCAAGGCTCAAGCTCTCCTAAATCAAGAATAGATTGCTCAAGGTTATAGAGTGGAAAGCCAAGTAAACAACATCGCTAGCATGCTCTCTAGTGGTCATCCCTTTGGTAAACTACCAAGGCAAACATAAAAAAATCCAAAGAATGACGTGAAGACTGTTTCCACTCGAAGCTGCAAGAATTCGGTCGCTGCTACCTCTTTCTACCCGGTCAAGATTCTTGATACTGCAGTAGTTGACACCTTAAAGATCAAGGAATACGAAGAAAAGATTCCTTCACCAAAGCCGAGGCTAAAACCTGAGCCTCCTTTGGCCCCGTATCAACCAAGAATTCCATTCCCCAACGCATTGCGAGGAGGGAAGATCGAGCAGCTTTACCCCTCAAGGAAGAAGGAAGCATCCTCCATGCCTTCCAAGGAAGAATGTTCTGCCATTCATGATCTAAAGCTCGCCATACCAATCCCAGCTAAGTGCTCTGATCCTGGTTCTTTTACTATTCCTCTAATTATCAATGATAGTGCAACTGAGCGTAGTCTAGTTTATATAGGTGCATCTATAAATGTCATGCCTATGTGTTTGTATGAGAAACTCAATCTAGGCGAATTAAAACCGACTAGCATGCATTTAGTGTTCACCGATAAATCTTTAAAGATACATAGTGGAGAAATTAAGAACGCAATCACTCAGTGTGGCCCTTTTACTTTCTTAGCGGATTATGTAGTCATGGATACTAGGGAGGATGATGCTACTATCTTAATAGGTCGACCTTTCATGGCAACATTCGGTATGACGATCAATGTTCCTAACGGATCTTTGACTTTAAGAGTAGGTAAAGACACCGTCACATTCCGCCTTAAAGACGGCATGAAATACATCCCTAAGGAAGGAGAAGCTCATTGTCTTTCTGTTGAAGCTATGGACTTGGCCCCGGTCAACTCCGTTACTAATGTCAGTCCTAGTATTTCTCCAAAGCCATCTGTTTTAGGTGCTGAACAGAATATCAAGAAGAAGACAACAACTGAGAAGCCAAAGAAGAAGGAGGAAATGAAAGCCTCCCCTTCTAAACCGCCACCAAGTAAAGATCCTGGCGAGCCAAGGAAGAAGAATCCGAAGAAAGTTAAAATGGTTTGGATGCCAGTTGTTCCGCCATCCTCTACTGACTCAATTGCTCCACTGATTCCTATCAAGCCATCGGCGAATAAACCTATGAAGAAGGAGAAGCCACAAGCATTTCCCAAGGAACCATCAAAGATTAAAGATCCCGGTGAAATGAAGCATGAAACCAAGGAAAAGATGAAGACGGCTTGGAAGCTGACTGTTCTGATTCCTTCTTCTGTCACACTCGCGAAGGATGAACCCTCCCAGGAACTGTTCATACCATTCGAGATTGCTGGCCATCTTCCCGATGGACAACCAAGCTCATTCATGCTAACGGGAAGAAATTCACGCTCACTGGAGGTACCCCGAAGCTTTATTTCATGAACTCCGACTCGAGCCTAAGAGATATCCTGAGTTGGGATGTCTCCTGACCGCCATCTAGGTATCATCCTGCTCAGGGGCGTTAATCAACAGAAATTTGTGGGAGGCAACCTGATGACACTCGATTTGACGTGATTATCAGCCTCATTTAAGCGACATTTCTTTGCTTAAGACATGGTTTTTAGGGTACAATAACGAATATTCAATCGATTGCCCTATCTCGTGCCAATTGTGTTACCTTGGCCCGTTCCGGGTCTATTTGATGGTTTTCTAGTGTTTTTACGTTAGCACAGGTTTTTGCCATCAAATAAAGTAGCCAGGGACGTGTCTAAGGCGTTGGAACCTCGAGGAATCAAACTGGAATCGATCCAAGGAGCCAATCAAGTCAAACCGAAAATCTGCCATTCACACTTACAGTTTTGGCGAAACCAGGCCTCCAATTTCGGCGAAACCAGCAGTTCAAATCAACTGATGCCAACAGAAGGATGGTTTCGGCGAAATAAATCAAATGCTCGGACCGAAGACATTGAACAGCCGGCGGAGCCCTGAACTCAAAGCCAGTTTCGCCGAAACTATCCCTATGGTTTCGGCGAAAACATCAGCTCAGCCCGGCCCAACTAGGGTTAAGTATTTATACTTAATCCGGCGGCCCGAAAGGAAGACAAGAGGAGATCATAATTAATCATAATACAACTTTTTGAGATGGGAATTCTCTGAAGTTCTGGAGCGAAGAGTTGGAGTTCGAAGAGCCGGATAGAGATCGTGACGTCATCCCTTCCACCTCGGAGAACCGGAGCTAGGAGTGCAACTTACCGAAGATCGGAGTCTGTCAGAGTCGTCTGAATTAGGTTTTTCAGATCCTTTTCTGTTCTTCCTTTGAATGATGAACTCTTTCCTTGTCTTTGTTTCTTTTGTAATGATCATGAGTAGCTAAACCCTTTAGAGCTTAGACTAGATGAACCCTAAGTGACCCAGGGCTTTAAAGCGGTCACGGATCGGCGGTGATTAGATTCGAAAATTCAATCAGTTCTTTTTCATGTTTGATTTGTTCTTCATTATTCATGTTTCTTGTCTGGATTGATCACCTAGATTAGATTCTTGTTAAGCTAAGGATAGAAGCGAACGCTCGCCTTACTTTAGAACATCGAATTAAACAATTAACCTTATAATTGGAGTGTGCCTTTCGTAGGAACCGGTTAGGGTTAATTCACTGCAAGAGTAACTCATTAATCACTAGTAATTACACCAATTAATTAAGTCGTTGCGAGAGGCGACCGTACCCGGGCGGCTAGTTAATCTTGGTAGTTAGAACGGATAGAGCGAACGTTCACCGGTCTTAAACCTAAGGGTAAGGAGTTATTGTGGTGTCTTAGTAATTGATTGAATGAGAATCGAAATCCGCTGACCTGTTGATTGCCAATGCTCTGGGGAATGAAGGGGATTCAAAGTCTAAGTTCGTCTGTCATTCTTGTTTCCAAACCCTAATTCTCAATCTGCTTTAGTTTAATCTTTTTAATTTTTCTGCATTTCTTAGAAGTAGAAGTCGTGGAACTCGCACCACGCACTAAGTGTTTTTCTTTGAATAATTTGTTAGTTCTGAAGTAGCCAATCATTCGAAGGCCTGTGGAATACGATCTGCTATACGCTTTTTTCTTAGCATTAGTAGTTTTATTTGGCTGAACGTCCGAACAACGACCGGAGGTCTCACCAAATTGGCGCCATTGCCGGGGACTTCTTTTGATTGTTGAAAGAAGATCTGGCAATTTATTCTTCTACTTTCCATCTTTCATTTTTTTCCACCCACTTCGATTTTACGCCGGTATGTTTGCTTTTGTTGCTTGTAGGTTGTTCTACAGGTTCATGAACCGCTCGATTGCTCATTCTCAGTTTAAGCCGGGCAATTCTGCTCCGCCGAAGAAACCGCGAGCTCAGAAGCAAGTCATAACCACACCGCCTACACCACCTATCCCTCAAAAGATTGAGGAGTTGAAGGAGAACTCCTCATCTTCATCCGCTTCATCCACTACTTCAGATTAACCACCACCTTCTCCTCCCGTACTAGTTGCTCAACGCACCGTGGCGGATTACTGTAGACCAAGTGCAGCTCACCTCCGAGCTAGCGTTGTCGTGCCGCACAACGATGACGATCCTGATTATGATATCACAACCTTCGTCCTGAACATGGTCACTAAGAATCTTCGATTCGAAGGGAAGCTGCAAGAAAACCCCCGCACACATTTGGCGAACTTCCTCGACATGTGCGAGACGTTTAAAAAAGGGAATCTCAACAAGAACAATCTTTGCTTGCGGGCATTCCCATTCTCTCTTAAAGGCAACGCCAAGGTATGGCTCAGCTCGAAACCACCTGGCTACTACACTGACTGGGATAGTCTAGCTCAAGACTTCATAGAAGAATACTATCCCCCTTCAAGAACTACATTCTACAAGGATAGTATCGCTAGATTCTCTCAGAAGGAAGGAGTAAGTTTACACGACGCATGGAACGACTTCCAAGCGCTTCTCTCTGAATGCCCTCATCACGGATTCAACCAGGGGCAGCTAGCTGAAATCTTTGCCCAAGCGATGAATGAAGAAACAGCTGAATGGGTCAACATCTTAGCTGATGGCGACTGCACATCACTTGAACCAGAAGCTGCTCTACTTCACTTTGCAGATTGCGCATCTAAGTCCAGAAATAGGGAAAGACAGTTTGGAGCAGCCAAGAGTCAACCAAGCAGTGAAGATCAGATTAAGATCGCAGTACAGAAACAAATGGAAGAGATCCTCGGTACAACTAATAACTGCCTAAAAAGGAAGTCAACTTCATTGATCACAGCTTCACCAGGGATCAAAGAGGCGACCCTGACTACCGTCAGTCCAGAACACCTCCTCAACAACGAGAAGGCTTCTATGAGCGTCCTCCCTACAACTTCCAACTCGACCAGAGCCGAAATCAATACATGGACAATGGTTATCAAGATCCTTCCAGATTCACCAGAGTACAGCAGCCTCCGAATCTTATATATGAGGACAATTGGGAGAGGAGAATAGCTAGGAAGTTTGATCTAATTACAGCACGACTTGATGATCACGAGAAAAGATTCAAAGCGCAAGCTCTTCTCAATCAAGAACAGATAGCATCTGGACAAAGAATAGAGGATATGATAAATAAAATTGCTAGTGCGATGGCTCGTCTTCCCATTTTCAATCAGGCTCCGTCTCCAGACAGCTCCACCGTGAAGAACGAGCACGCTAAGGCCGTAACAACCAGGAGCAGTGAGCAGACCAGCCCGTCTGAGAAGGAAGAAATTCCCGTTTCCAATGATGGAGAGTGCTCGACTATCATCCCTCGACCACCACCCATACCTATTCCAGCTAAGTGCCCCGACCCTGGTCCTTTTACTTTACCTTTGAGCATTAATGACATTGAAATCGAGCGTAGCATAATTGACCTAGGTGCTTCTATAAATGTCATGCCTATGTGTTTATATAAGAAACTGAACCTAGGGGAATTACAACCTGCCAACATGAATTTAATGTTCGCTGACAAAACTCTAAGAGAACCTAGAGGAATGATCCAGGATGTAATCACTTGCTGTGGCCCGTTCCAGTTTTTCGTTGATTATATAGTTATGGATACTCAAGAGACATATTCTACCCTTCTCTTGGGTCGGTCATTCATGGCGACAGCCGGAATTAATGTCAATGTTCCTAATGGCTCTCTAACTGTAAGGGTGGGGAAGGATACTGCAACATTCGTCTCAAGGACGGGATGAAATACATTCCTAAGGAAGAATTAAATTGTTTATCTGTAGAGATTATGGAGTTGGCCTCGGTCAACTTCATTTCTAATGTTTCTTCCAGTGTTTCGAGATCAATTGACACTGCAGGTGCTGGACAGGGTACCGAGAAGAAGCCAGAAATATCGGTTCAGAAGCCACCTAAGAAGAAGAAGGAACTGCAAGCCTCTTCTAAACCACCGAGCAGACCTCGAGGAAAGAACAAGAAGACGATGACCCAAATGGTCTGGAGACCAAAAATTCCACCGTCTTCCACCGAGCCAGCTGACACCACAATTCGTTTCGAGAAACCGGCGCCGGAACAAGTATGGAAGGAGAAGCCAAAGCGTCTCCTAAGGAAGTACTAACGATCACGATCCTGCTGATAACAAGCCGAAGATTGAAGATAAGAAGAAGCCGACAGTCCTCATACCTTCCATCGTCACACTCAAGAAGGATGATCTCTCCAGAGAACTGTTCGGACCGTTCAAGTTCGTTGATCATCTTCCCGACAGACGTACCAAGCTTTTGCATGCGAACGGGAAGAAATTCACGTTTACCGGAGAAGGCCCGAAGCTGTACTTCATGAACTCCGACGCGAGCGTGAAGGAGAATCTAAGTTGGGATGTCTCCTAATACCGTCCAGGTATCGTCCAGCTCAAGGACGTTAATAAAAGAGCGCTTCGTGGGAGGCAACCCACTGCTGGAGTCAGTTTTGTTTTGTTTCAACCTTGGTATTTTAGAGTCGGTTCGAGAGAGCCAAAAGTGTCAGTTTGTTTGATTTATTATTTTTCGGGTAGAGTTTGCGTGTCATAGAGTCAGTTGCAAGTTGATTGAGGTCGTTCCGATTTTTCTGGATTTAACTGTGATTTTCTGAAGTTGGTCGGTTTTGCGAAAATATTTTAAACCCGAACAGTTCAAAATTTCGGCGAAACCACCCTTGTTTTCGGCGAAACCGATTTTCAAATTTCGAACCTGTTTCTCTTGTTCCTCATTTTTGGTTCGAAAAATTTCTGTTTTCGGCGAAACCATTTCAACTAAAATTTTCGGCGAAACCGTGCTGTCATTTTCGGCGAAACCGCCTTCACAAATCGGCTGTCCATTTTAACTAAAGTTTTCGGCGAAAACATCCTTTTAATTTCGCCGAAAATAATTTCAAAAATAGAAATCCTCCACTTTAAAAATCCGGTTTTCGTTCCTTCATTCATTTTCGCTCAGCCACCCGAAAACACTCCCCCCTATCTCTTTAAAATCGCCGACCGCCCCACTTTTAAAACCCGCTGTCGCCACCGTTTCACCCGCCGCCGCCGTCGCCGGCCGCCACCGCACGTCTCCCCTCCTCATTCCGATCCCAACAAGCCCTAGAACGTTCGAATCGGAGCTTTGCAGCTCCAGTTCTCCGAAACCTAGTTTTCAAAGTTTTCACCGATTCCTCCCAACCCGTTCACTTTTTGCATTCATGACTTCAAGGTAAGTTGTAGAACTTTTCGATACGAATCTTGTGACATATGGATTGCTGAATTTCGTCGAGGTTGACTTTTGGTTGACTTTTCGGTTTGCCTCGTTTTGCCTGCCGACTGTTTCGTGTGAACTAGGATTGACTGAACTTATAAACTGTTCTAGGATGCTTAGGGAGTTCCGTGCTTAATTTCCATATCCTTTGGTCATGTGTTGCTATGCATGAGATTAATTCTTTGTACTGTTGACTTTTGTGAGAAATGTCGGTTTGACTTTGAACTGTGTTGATCATTTGGCTGCCCCAAGTGTCCATTCTCGTTCATATTATCGTGCTTGCCAATTGAAATACTATTTTACCGTCATTCTCCGAGTTGTGACAGTCTCGCCATGATTAGGGTCCAATATGCTTAAAGGTTGACTTTCTAAATGTCGGTTTGACTTTTTGAACTCTGATTGTAATTATCCGATTCTGGCTGTTCCGAAGTATGTATTTTAATGTCTATGATTACCGGTTACTCCGCTTTACTTACCCCACTTAGTTTCCCTCGTTTCTTTGTGAAATTGAGTTTTTCTACTAAGTGTGGGGTAAGGTTTTGATCGACTAATTTGGTTTCATTCTGGTTTAGGAACACCTTTGAGCGCAGGACTAAGGCGCGACTTGATGGCGCCTCGAGCTCAGGAGCTGCCGCTCCCGTCACACCCGCCATTCTGGGTCCTCCACCTGCACTCCCTCGCCATGCTGGATACCATCCCACCATCGCCCGTCTACCGGACTTCTACTTTGAGAGCTTCCAGAAGATCGAGCACATCCGGGGAGCTGACGTGCGTCCTTTATCCATGGAGTCACTCCAGGAGCATGACGAGGATTCCTACCGGAACGTGCATGACGCCCTAGCACCGGTCGGTCTCCTAGAGCTGACCACCATAGCCGTCGAGTTCCCAGACATTGCTCTCCAGGAGTTCTGGGCGACATTTGACTTGGACGAGCATAAGAGGAGACGGGGCCAGAAGGTGATCACCTTCTTTCTTGGTGGGGTGTACAGGCAGCTCACCTACGATGAGTTTGCCGCTCATCTGGGCATCCCCTACGAGCACTATCACGATCACCACCTCGGCTGGGGTGATGATGATGACGACGAGGAGTTGCACGCCCTCTGGAGCCACATGACAGGCGTGCCTGGCGATCGCCTCGGGAAGAGCAACTCAGTTAAGTCTCTCTCTCACCCGCTCTATAAGTTTATTCATATGGTTTGGCGGAGGTCACTTTTATATGTCAGAGACAAGGATCGCCACCATATCCTTAAGGAGGAGCTCGTGCTTCACCGAGCCATCCGAGAGAGCTACCCTCTCCACCCCGGCTGGCTGCTAGCTCACATCTTCAGCCAGCGGACCAAGCGGAGGAAGCTACCACGCAAACTCTTGGGAGGCAACTTCATAGGTCAGCTCATCCTCTCCTTCGGCATCAGCCATGAATATGGCCCTAACATTCCACGACACCCAATTATGACCGTTGGAGGAGACTTGGCGGTCGAGTACGACTTAGAACTCGACCTCAGTCCCCATGTAGCAGCAGATCCTCCACTCCAACCTGCGGTCGAGTCGGAGGACGAAGATGATGCTGCGGAGCAGCAGCCGCAGCCGCCGCCTGAGTTTCAAGATTATATACCCTCGCCACACCATCAGGCAGGGTACATCCACCAGTCGCCGCCGCGCATTCCAGATCCATTTCCGGCGCATACTCACCAGCCGCGACATCACCCCGCGGATGTGGGAGAGTTATACGAGCGACTGCAGGAGTGGCGCATCACCGACAACGCCGCTCAAGAGGCGCGATGGACTATTATGCAGCAACATATGCGCCGAGCCGACCGGCGATATGAGGCACAGATGGCGTGGCAACGCCAGCTCGGCGAATTTCTCAACTTTTCACCTCCCGGTTCACCGGACCAGCAGTGATCGGGTTGTATTCCTTTTCTGGTGTCTTCTTTTTATTTATTATTTTCGGATTTCGATCCAACTTTTTTCTGTGTGGATCCGGGGCACTTGTCCCGATTTCCTTTTTATGTTTCATTTGTTTTTGTTTTGTAGGCAATTGGGCGATTCCGTTTGCTTCGGGTTAGACTACACTTCCCTCTACTCCGAGACTCCGTGCTGACCCTCTGAAATCAACCGTCCTCATCCAGGTTCTTCCATTCCACTCTAAACTCTAGAATTAGTCCTGTGAGGACACAGTCTGATTTAAGTGTGGGGTAGGATGCTAGAGAACCTGAACCTTGCATGAACTTGTTTGCCCTTGATTGTGTTTTGTGTGCCTCGTGATTCCATTCCAGTCTCTCTAGCATTAGAATGGCTCAGTTCTTGATTTTTGATGTTAAGTTGTGTTCAACCTTTCATAATGATGCTTAGACTGCTTAACCTAGAACTTGAGAACCAACTTGTATGCTTTGATGCTAAATTGCCTGGTCAGAACAGAATTTTAAAATCACACTTGTAGTTTGTAGCCTTGATTGCATGAAAATGACCGAATCCGACTAGCAAACCAACTGTGAGCTTTTGATCCATTGCACGTAACTTGCAATTTTAATTCTTTCTGAGTGGTTTTCTGTTTACTTGAATGAGTTAGAATTTGCATGAGACCTACTCGAGACCACACTATGACACGAGTTCTAGAAGGATAAGGGCACCTAGATTCAGCTACTAAGCCAGATAGCCTACCTTAACGATAAAATCCACTAGGTTTAGACCCTTGAGCTTGGCCTGTTCTTTCGGTTCGATAATACATTACAGCCATTTCCCATTTCTTTCATTCCCCGTTGATCCCCTGTGGTTGTAGTTCTAGATTGACCTACCGGAAGTCGGTTTGTGGTAACCTGCCTATAGCCATTAAACAGGTGGTCTAAGCTAATATGTCCAGACGTGTAAACCCCTCTAGCAACTAAAAGAAAATCGGCACAAAAAGAAAAAAATAGAAAGAAAGAAAAGAAGCAAGCTTCAGAAAAAAAAAGAGAAGCAGAAAAAGCAGAAAATAATAAAAGTTTCAAAGTATTGTTCAATAAAACATTCTTCTCCCTACAAATGGAAGAACGAAGTCAAAAGAAAAGTTCAAAAGAAAGCAAAAGAGAAAAAAATCGTGTAAAGAAAAAGAATAAGTGCTAGGTTGCTTGAGGGTATCATAGGACGAGCGTTCACCATTCCACCAGTGTTTGGTTAGACGGTAGGAAGCCATAGATTAGATTCGAGGGAAGTTAGTCGAAAGCTACACCGCACCAAGCCATCATCATTCAGTCCCATCATCCATCTCATTATAAACCCGAGTAGTGTAGATTTCATTACGGTCCTAGCAGGGAAGTCCTTCTTGACTAGATACTCGTGTTGTCACAGTGGTGGAGATGTGGTCGAAATGCAAACCTATGACAGAATTCGGTAACAGAGAATGATCGAGAGCAGAAACACGTCCTTAAACACAGAGAGTGAGAGTCCCCATTGTACTAAATATATCCTGTGTGAGGAGTCTAGTCAGTCAGGTCACATTCGTGCATGATTGATTGCTAATTACTTGTCGTGTGCAGTTTATTAGTGAAACCAGGTAGTTTGGCTGATCAGTATGCATGTTAGGTTTCTTGTTCTAGGATCGATCTGTCTAATAATTCATTGTGCTTGATTGAGCTCCAATTTAATCGATCTTATCATTTATGAACATGAGCGTTTCTATTCAGTTTGCTTGAGGACAAGCAAAAGCTTAAGTGTGGGGTATTTGATGACACTCGATTTGACGTGATTATCAGCCTCATTTAAGCGACATTTCTTTGCTTAAGACATGGTTTTTAGGGTAGAATAACGAATATTCAATCGATTGCCCTATCTCGTGCCATTTGTGTTACCTTGGCCCGTTTCGGGTCTATTTGATGGTTTTCTAGTATTTTTACGTTAGCACAGGTTTTTGCCGTCAAATAAAGTAGCCAGGGACGTGTCTAAGGCGTTGGAACCTCAAGGAATCAAACTGGAATCGATCCAAGGAGCCAATCAAGTCAAACCGAAAATCTGCCATTCACACTTACAGTTTCGGCGAAACCAGGCCACCAATTTCGGCGAAACCAGCAGTTCAAATCAACTGATGCCAACAGAAGGATGGTTTCGGCGAAATAAATCAACTGCTCGGACCGAAGACATTGAACAACCGGCAGAGCCCTGAACTCAAAGCCAGTTTCGCCGAAACTATCCCTATGGTTTCGGCGAAAACATCAGCTCAGCCCGGCCCAACTAGGGTTAAGTATTTATACTTAATCCGGCGGCCCGAAAGGAAGACAAGAGGAGATCATAATTAATCATAATACAACTTTTTGAGATGGGAATTCTCTGAAGTTCTGGAGCGAAGAGTTGGAGTTCGAAGAGCCGGATAGAGATCGTGACGTCATCCCTTCCACCTCGGAGAACCGGAGCTAGGAGTGCAACTTACCGAAGATCGGAGTCTGTCAGAGTCGTCTGAATTAGGTTTTTCAGATCCTTTTCTGTTCTTCCTTTGAATGATGAACTCTTTCCTTGTCTTTGTTTCTTTTGTAATGATCATGAGTAGCTAAACCCTTTAGAGCTTAGACTAGATGAACCCTAAGTGACCCAGGGCTTTAAAGCGGTCACGGATCGGCGGTGATTAGATACGAAATTCAATCAGTTCTTTTTCATGTTTGATTTGTTCTTCATTATTCATGTTTCTTGTCTGGATTGATCACCTAGATTAGATTCTTGTTAAGCTAAGGATAGAAGCGAACGCTCGCCTTACTTTAGAACATCGAATTAAACAATTAACCTTATAATTGGAGTGTGCCTTTCGTAGGAACCGGTTAGGGTTAATTCACTGCAAGAGTAACTCATTAATCACTAGTAATTACACCAATTAATTAAGTCGTTGCGAGAGGCGATCGTACCCGGGCGACTAGTTAATCTTGGTAGTTAGAACGGATAGAGCGAACGTTCGCCGGTCTTAAACCTAAGGGTAAGGAGTTATGGTGGTGTCTTAGTAATTGATTGAATGAGAATCAAAATCCGCTGATCTGTTGATTGCCAATGCTCTGGGGAACGAAGGGGGATTCAAAGTCTAAGTTCGTCTGTCATTCTTGTTTCCAAACCCTAATTCTCAATCTGCTTTAGTTTAATCTTTTTAATTTTTCTGCATTTCTTAGAAGTAGAAGTCGTGGAACTCGCACCACGCACTAAGTGTTTTTCTTTGAATAATTTGTTAGTTCTGAAGTAGCCAATCATTCGAAGGCCCGTGGAATACGATCTGCTATACGCTTTTTTCTTAGCATTAGTAGTTTTTATTTGGCTGAACGTCCGAACAACGACCGGAGGTCTCACCACAACCCACGGCTGGAGTCAGTTTTTGAACTTTTAAGTCAGTCTAGTTTTTAGAGTCGGTTCGGGGGAGCGAAAAGTGTCTGTTGTGTGATCTCTTATTTTTCTTGTGTGTGCTCTATGTCCTCGGTTCAAATCTAGTTCGTTTGGGATTGTTTCGACCTTTGTTGTTTTTGTTCTGATTTTTCAAAGTTTGCTGGAATTTCAGAAAATTTTGTTAAAACTGCAGGTTAGAATTTTTGGCAAAAATTGCACTTCTTTTCGCAAAAAACTTTTTCTTTAAAACTTCCAGTGATTTTAACTTACTCTTCGGGCGAGAAGTTCCTACTTTTCACCGTAAAATTTTCTTCAAAATCCGGCAGACTGTTTTCAAAAATTCTTTTCGGTGAAAACTTTATTGTTTTCGCCGAAAACTTTTGAAAAAATCCAGAAAACCTCCTCCTTATCTTTTCATTTTTCAGTGTCAATCTCTCTCTCCACCCTTTTCGAAAACAGCCAATCCGCAGCCCCCTTTAAAATCAAAATCGCCGCTACCTTTTCACCTCTTGCCGCCATCAAATCTCGCCGCCGCCACCGCCGCTCCATTCCTTGTTTCCTCTTGAGCATTTCGACACCTAAATCACCCGAATCGGAGCTCTCGAGCTTCAGTTCTACCCAAAACCATTTTTTTTAGTTTTGCCCGATTTGTCGAGTTTCGTTCGTTTTCAGCCACCATGTCTTGAAGGTAAGTTGTTGGGTTTTTTGTTACGAATCTTTTGACATATAGATTGCTGAATTTCGTTGGGTTTGACTTCGATTGATTTTTCAGTCTACCTCAATTTGCGTGCGTGCTGTTTCGGTGTGATTTTTGCAGAATTGTTTGAACATAGTTGATCAAGTATGCTTAGGGATGATTGTGCTATGATTTGATGACATTTGAATGTAGAATGCTATGCTTAATCGATAATTCTAGTGCAATGTTGACTTTTGTGAAATGCCAGTTTGACCTTGAAATGTTGATAGTTATCTGGCTGCCCGGTTCATGTTTGCATGTGCTCAATGATATTTTACTGTTCCTGAACCTTTGATTATGCCAATTGATGTCTTGTTCAAGAATTTCCATGCTTAATTGCCAAATTTAATAGGGTGTTGACTTTTTCAGGAATGTCGGGTTGACTTTGTCTGTCAAGTTGTGTTTTTTTCTTGATTACAAATGGTTACCGGTTGTTAGATTAGCTTATCCCCACTCGGTTTTCCTCGTTTCTAAGTGAAATTGAGTTTTTTGACCAAGTGTGGGGTAGGTTGTAGGTTAGACTAATGTGGTTTCCAAATGTAATTCTATCTTTTAGGAACAGGAGTAAGAGGCCGAGAGCCGCACACAGTGGTCCGGGATCCACCTCCGCCGCTCCCGATACCGGCGACAGCTCCAGAGCAGCCGCTCCCATTGCCCCTGCCATCCATGGTCCTCCATCGGCTTTCCTTAACCGTCAGGGTTCCACCCCATCATTGCCAGGATGTCGAAGCACTTTTTCCAGCGATACTAGAGGATCCAGCACATACCTGAGGCTGCTGTGACACCCCTCTTCATGGAGTCTATCCAGGAGTTGGATGAGTAGTGCTTCAACAACGTTTCCGACTCTCTCATAGCTACAGGACTTCTGGAGCTAGCCACCATTGCGGACGACTTCCCGCATATAGCCCTTCAGGAGTTATGGGCCACCTTCGAGCTGGACATCCTGATGACACTCGATTTGACATGATTATCAGCCTCATTTAAGCGACATTTGATTGCGTAAGACACGGTTTTTAGGGTAGAATGACGAATATTCAATCAATTGCCCTATCTCGTGCCATTTGTGTTACTTTGGCCCATTTCGGGTCTATTTGATGGTTTTCTAGTGTTTTTATGTTAGCACAGGTTTTTGCCGTCAAATAAAGTAGCCAAGGACGTGTCTAAGGCGTTGGAACCTCGAGGAATCGCACCGGAATCGATCCAAGGAGCCAACCAAGTCAAACAAATTCCTGCCCTGGTTTACAAAGGAGTTTTCGCCGAAAATCCCCTAGTGTTTTCGACGAAAATGCAAGAACAAAATCACTGATGTCAACAGAAGGATGTTTTCGGCGAAAACACTAAGTTTTCGCCGAGAAGTGTTGGACCGAAAACCACAGGAGAAACAGCCGGCGGTCATCCACTTTTACAAAGGAATTTTTGGCGAAAATTCCTTCATATTTGTGCCAAAAATCCTAGTTAAAATCCGGCAGTATTAGGGTTAAGTATAAATACTTAACCGGCGGCCCAAAATCGGATATACTTTTCATAAATAGAATTTTCCAACTAATACCAAATACTTCAAGGATTCTCAAGAGTTCTGAAGGAGAGTTTAGAGTTCAAAGAGCCGGAAAGAGATCGTGACACCATCCCTTCCATCTCGAGGACTCGGAGCTAGGATTGCAGTCTACCGGAAGATCGAAGTTCTGCCGGACTCGTCTTAATTAGGTTTTTCAGATACTTTTCTGTTCTTCCTTTGTATGATGAACTCTTTCTTTATCTTTGATTCTCTTGTGATGAACATGAGTAGCTAAACTCTTAGAGCTTAGACTAGATGAACCCTAAGTGACCCAGGGCTTTAAAGCGATCACGGATCGGCGGTGATTAGATTCAAAGTTCAATCAGTTTCTCTTTCATGTTTGGTTTGTTCTTCATTGTTTATGTTTCTTGTCTGGATTGATCACCTAGATTAGATTCTTGTTAAGCTAAGGATAGAAGTGAACGCTCGCCTTACTTTAAAACATCAAATTGGACAATTAACCTTATAATTGGAGTGTGCCTTTCGTAGGAACCGGTTAGGGTTAATCCACTGCAAGAGTAACTCATAAATCGTTAGTAATTCCACCAGTTAAGTTAAGTCGTTGCGAGAGGCGACCGTACCCGGGCGGCTAATTAATCTTGGTAGCTAGAACGGATAGAGTGAACGTTCGCCGGTCTTAAACCTAAGGGTTAGGAGTTATGGTGGTGTCTTAGAACTGATTGAATGAGAATTGAAATCCGCTGATCTGTTGATTGCCTATGCTCTGGTGAACGAAGGAGAATTCGAAGTCTAAGTTTGTCTGTCATCTCTGTTTTCAACCCTAATTTCCAATCTGTTTTTAGTTTCAATTTTTAATTTCTCTGCGTTTCTTAGAAGTAGAAGTCGTGGAACTCACACCACGCACGAAGTGTTTAATCTGAGTAAATTACTAGCTTATTTGAGTAGTCAATCATTAGAAGGCTCGTGGATTACGATCTACCCTAGCTTTTGTTAGCTTTGTTAGTTATTTGATTGAACGCACGCACAACGACACGTTCATCAAATTGGCGCCGTTGTCGGGGACTTCTTTTGATTGGTTGAAAGAAGAACTGGCAATTTATTCTTCTACTTTCCATCTTTCACTTTTCCACCCACTTCGATTTTACACTGGTTTTTGTTTGTTTTTTTTTATTTGTAGGTTGCTCACAGGTGTATGCATCGCCGCCCTTGGACTCGCTCCCAAACCGACAAGGCTAAGAGTATAAAGAGACCAAGCAGTTCTGCTTCACCTCGACAATCACAGATTCCAAGGAGAAGCAGAACTAATCCACCTCCATCCGTCACTTCGATTAAGATCGAGGAACTGAAGGAGAGTTCCTCATCTTCACCATTACCGTCACCTTCATCCGTTTCATACACCGAGTCACATTCACCTCCTCCATCTCCTACCAAGACTGATCAATTACCACCACCGGGCGGAAATCCACCACCACCACCTACACAGAAGAGTCTAGCTGACTACAACAAGCCGAGCGCGACTAGCGTTCGATCTGCCATTGCCGAAGGGAGATCCTGACTATGAGATCAAGATTCCATTCTTGACTATGATCTCTAGGGTTCTACAATTTGAAGGCAGGCCACTAGACAATCCGTGCACACATCTGGCGAATTTCCTTGATCTCTGCAACACTTTTAAGAACGGAAACCTCGACAAAACACTCTTTGCTTGAGAGCTTTCCCGTTCTCTCTGAAAGGCGCAGCCAAGAGGTGGCTTACTGTCAAACCACCTGGATATTACACTGATTGGGATACTTTGGCTCAGGACTTCGTTGAAGAATACTTTCCTCCTTCCAGAACAACAGCCATCAAGGACAGCATCGCCAGATTCTCCCAAAAAGAAGGCAAAAGCTTATACGATACTTGGAATTGATTCCAAGAACTTCTCTACAACTGTCCTCATCACGGATTCGAGCAGAGGCAGTTAACTGAAATCTTTCCTCGAGGTCTTCGAGAAGAATCTGCCAAGTGGGTCAATTCTCTAGCTGAAGGGGATTGCACTACGCTCACACCTGAAGCTGCTCTTCTTCATTTTGCAAACTGTGCTTCCAAGTCAAGGAACTGGGAGCGACAATCAGAAGGATCAAGGAGCAAGCTCGATCTCGAAGATACTGTCAAGGTAGAAGCATCTGAAGAAGTCTTCTACACCAATCAAACCACCGGTAGCTTCTGTCTATGTTGCTGATTGCGAATGGTGTGGACCTTGTGCGCATAAGGAGGCCGTTGCCAGAATTTTGGTAAGACAGAAGTCTGGTCCACCGAAGAGGTAAATTTCGTTCAACAAGGCTTCGTTAACAATCAAAATGGTTATGCTGGCAACCGCAACTTCAGGCAGCAAGGGAACTATCAAGACAGACCTCCCTACAATAATGGCGCCAACCATAACCAGAACCAGAATAACCGCCCAGCTTGTCCAGCTCAGGATCAGAAGCCTAACCATCCACCGGGAGGTGTCTATCAGCCGCCACACCGTAATCCGGGTAACTATGGAACTGCTCCTGGCAATGGCCAGAATCAATATTTGAATAACACCTATACAGGTCAGCAGTACCAGAAGGAAAACAATGTCAGTGACCTGGACAAGAAGCTTAGTCAGACCATCACCAGATTCGACGATCATGACAGTCAGTTTAAAGCTCAAGCTCTTCTCAATCAAGAACAGATAGCAGCCGGTCAAAGAATTGAGCAGGCTGGGAACAACATCTCGAGCATGCTAGCATCTGGTCGACCATTTGGCCAACTTCCGAGCCAGACAGAGCCGAATCCGAGAAAGGAACAAGCTAAGATGGTATCTGTTAAAAAGTTTACAAGCTTATCTGCTGGCGCTTGTTCTGTTTTACGCAGGATCGCTGAAACTCCAGAGAAGAAGGAAGCACTAAAAGTGGCGCCTAAGGAGGATGATCCTCCTCTTGCACCATACTATGTGAAGCCTCCGTTTCCGAGAGCATTGCTGCCAAATGCAAGGATCGAGACTGGCATGAAGGGGAATAAAGAAGGATATCCTGATGCTCGTAGCACGAAACCCTCCTCTCCATATCCAGCTAAGTGTTCTGATCCTGGTTCTTTCACTCTACCTCTTGTCATTAATGATGTTAAGATAGAACGTTGTTTGGTTGATCTTGGCGCGTCCGTTAATGTTATGCCTATGAGTCTGTGTGAAAAATTGAACCTAGGATAACTTGAACCGCCTAGCATGCAACTTGTCTTTGCTGATAGATCACTTAAAACCCCTAGGAGAGAGATAAAAGATGTTGTTACTAAATGTGGTCCTTTCACGTTCTTAGCTGACTTTGTTATCATTGATACTAGTAAAGATAATTCTACCATTCTCATAGGACGACCTTTCATGGCTACTACTGGAATGCAAATTAATGTTCCAAATGGTTCTTTGACTTTGAGGGTTGGTAAAGAAACGATAACATTCCGCCTTAAAGATGGCATGAAATATAATCCTAAGAGTGAAAAATTTCATTGTTTATCCGTTGAAACTGTGGAGTTGACTCCGGTCAACTCCGTCACTGACATCTCTTCTAGTGTTCCTAGATCAATTGTTACTGTAGATGCTGGACAGATTACCAAGCATAAACCAAAATCTGTTCATCAAAAGCCGCCAAAGAAGAAGGAACTGCAAGCCTCTTCTAAGCCACCGAGAAAAGATCCTAGTAGATCCCGGGAGAAGAACAAAAAGACGAAGACTCAAATGGTCTGGAGACCAGTTGTGCCGCCGACTTCTACCGAGTCAGCTGCACCACCAATTTGTTCTGAGATACCGGCGCCGGAACAAGTATTGAAGGAGGAGCCTAAAGCATCTCCTAAGGAAATACCTACGATCACCGATCCTGGTGATACAAAGCCGGAGGTTAAAGAGAAGACGAAGCCAATCAATCTCATTCCCTCTACCATCTTCCTCGTAGAAGATGATCCCTTGACAGAGCTCTTTGGTCCGTTTAAGATCACTGAGCACCTTCCCGATGGACGTACCAAGCTTACACACGCTAACGAGAAGAAATTCACGCTCACCGGAGATACCCCGAAGCTCTACTTCATGAACTCTGATGCTAGCGTTAAGGAGAACCTGAGTTGGGATGTCTCCTAATACCGTCCAGGTATCGTCCAGCTCAAGGACGTTAATCTAGAGCGCTTCGTGGGAGGCAACCCACGGCTGGAGTCAGTTTTTCATTTGTGTCAACCTTAGTGTTTTAGAGTCGGTTCGGGGGAGCCAAAAGTGTCAGTTTGTTTGATTTCTTATTTTTCGTGTGCAGTCTGTGTGTCGTAGTGTCAATTGCAAGTCGTTTGAGGTTTTTCTGATTTTTGTGGATTTAACTGTCATTTTCTGAAGTTTGCCGGGATTGCAAAAATATTTTCAATCGTAGAGTTCAAAATTTTCGACGAAAATACACCCTGTTTTCGGTGAAAATTCTCTTTGAAATCCCACTGAGTTTTCCAGACGTTTATAACTAACATTTTCGACGAAAATATATTAATGTTTTCGGCGAAAATCCTTTTGAAAACCGGCAGTACTTTTTAACTAACATTTTTGAAGAAAACTTGCACCTATTTTCGCCGAAAATTCCTTTGAAAATCAACCAACTATTCATTTAAAATCCGGATTCACCCTCTCTCTCCTCACTTTCCAATTTTCAAAACCGAAACCAAAAACCTCCCTCTGTTTCTGAAAACCGAAACCAAAAAGCTGTTGCCGCCTTATTTCATCCGCCGCCCAAGCCCGTCGCCACCGCCGCCGCCGCACCTCCCCTTTCCTTTGTCCGATCAATTTGAGCCGTAGAACAGCCGAATCAGAGCTCTACAGCTCTAGTTCACCCAAACCCTAAAATTTTCGATTTTTCTCCGATTTCTCTTTCTCCGTTCGTTTTCAGCACCCATGGCTTCAAGGTAAGTTGTAGAACGTTTCATTACGAATCTTTTGACATATTGAATGCTGAATTTCGTCAGGGTTGACTTTCGGTTGACTTTTCGCTTTACCTCGATTTGCGTGCTGACTGATTTCATGTGAACTAGGTTAGCTGAACTTGTTGGACTGATCTAGCATGATTAGGGAGTATCATACTTACTTTTAATATCGTTTGATCATGTGTTGCTTTGCCTAAGACCTATTCTTTGTGATGTTGACTTTTGAGAAATGTCTGTTTGACCATGAACTATTTATGATCAGTTGGCTGCCTTATGTGCTCATTTACGTTCATATTCTTGTGCTTGCCATCTGAGATCATATTATGCCGTCATTTCCTGCTTTGTGATAGTCTTGCCATGATTAGGGTTCAATGTTCGATTATGTTGACTTTTTGAATGTCGTTTTGACTTCTGAACTCTGATTGTGATAATTCCATTCTGGCTGTGTCCTAAGCGTGTATTTTAATTGTTTGGGATTACCGGTTACTCTGCTTTGCTTACCCCCACTCGGTTTTCCTCATTTCTTTGTGAAATTGAGTTTTTCGACTAAGTGTGGGGTAGGGTTTTAGTTTGACTAATCTGGTTTGTTTTCTTGCTTAGGAACGTAACTCATGAGCGCAGGACCAAGCAGAGACTTGACACTGCCTCCAGCTCCCGAGCTCCCGCTCCCGTCACACCTGCCATCCATGGACCTCCCCCAGCTTTCCCTGGCCGTGTTGGGTACCACCACACCGTTGCTCGCCTGCCCCCGTACTACTTTGAGTGCTACCAGAAGCTCGAGAATATCCCTGGAGCCGCTGTTCGCCCCCTTTCCATGGAGTCCCTATTCGATCACGATGAGGACTGGCACTGGAACGTCCTGGATGCACTGACGCATGCTGGACTCCTAGAGCTGACCACACTAGCCGCCGACTTCCCAGAAGTCGCTCTACAGGAGTTTTGGGCGACGTTCGATCTCGACGAGCACCGGAGGAGGCAGCACAGGAAGGTCGTTTCCTTCTATCTGGGCGTGGTGCACAGGACACTCACCTATGATGAGTTTGCTGCTCATCTAGGCATCCCCTACGAGCACTACAGTGGTCATTACCTCGGCTGGGAGGACGACGATGACGACGGAGAGGATTACCATGAACTGTGGAGCCACATGACTGGAGTGCCCGGCGATCGCCTCACGAAGCATAATTCAGTTAAGTCTCTCTCTCACCCTTTCTATAGATTCATTCACATGGTTTGGCGTCGTTCTCTTTTGTATGCTCCAGAGAAGGACCGCCACCATATCAGCCGAGAGGAGCTTCTTCTTCATCGCGCCATCCGGGAGAGCTACCCTCTTCATCCCTGATGGGAGCTTGCCCGACTACTCCGCAAGAAGACTCAGAGGTCAAAGCCACCTCGCTCACTCCTGGGAGGCAACGTTGTAGGCCGACTCATCATCTCCTTCGGCCTCAGCCATGAATATAACCCGAACATCCCACGCCGCAGAGTACGCACCGTTGGAGGCGATTTGGCGGTCGAGTACAACCTCGAGCTGGACCTCAGCCCCCAGGTAGCAGCAGATCCTCCTCCCTAGGACGAGGATGAGTCGGAGGAAGAAGATGATTCTGATGAGTCTCAGCCTCAGTACGAGCCAGAATTTCATGATCATATACCCTCACCACACCATCAGGCAGGGTATGCACGCCAGTCGCCGCCGCCCATTCCAGAGCCATATCAGGCGCCTCACCCGCAGCACCACCCGCACCTCGCAGATGTTGGAGAGCTGTATGAGCGACTGCAGGAGTGGCGCATCACCGACAACGCCACTCAAGAGGCGAGATGGACTATTATGCAGCAACATATGCACCACTCCAACGAGCAGTATGAGGCACAGATGGCGTGGTAACGTCAGCTCGGCGATTTCCTCCACTTTCCACCTCCCGACGTGCCTGACGAGCAGTGATCAGGTTGTTCTTTACGGATTTCGATCCAACTTTTTTCTGTGTGGATCCGGGACACTTGTCCTGGTTTCCTTTTTATGTTTCATTTGTTTTTGTTTTGTAGGCAGTAGGGAGATTCCCTTTTTCTTCGCTTCGGTATATTCCCTCCGCTCCGAGGATCCGTGCTCATCCCCTACGCCAACCATCTCGGTCCAGGTTCTTCTACTTCACACTGACCTCTAACTTTAGTCCTGTGAGGACACAGTACGATTTAAGTGTGGGTAGGATGCTAGAGAACCTTGCATGAACTTGATTGCCCTTGATTGTGTTTTTCTGTACCTCGTGATTCCTGTCCAATCTCTCTAGCATTAGAATGGCTCAGTTCTTGATTTTTGATGTTAAGTTGCTGTTCAAACTTTCATAATGATGCTTAGACTGCTTAACCTAGAACTTGAGAACCAACGTGTTTACTTTGATGCTAAATTGCCTGGTCAGAACAGAATTTTAAAAATCACGCTTGTAGTTTGTAGCCTTGATTGCATGAAAACGACCGAATCCGACTAGCAAACCAACTGTGAGCTTTTGATCCATTGCACGTAACTTGCAATTTCAATTCTTTTTGAGTGATTTTCTGTTTGCTTGAATGAGTTAGAATTTGCATGAGACCTACTCGAGACCACACGATGACACGAGTTCTAGAATGATAGGGGCACCTAGATTCAGCTACTAAGCCAGATAGCCTACCCAACAATAAATCCATTAGGTTTAAACCCTTAAGCTTGGCCTGTTCTTTCAGTTCGATAATACATTACAACCATTTCTCATTCTTTCATTCCCCGTTGATCCCCTGTGGTTGTAGTTCTTGATTGACCTACCGGAAGTCGGTTTGTGGTAACCTGCCTATAGCCATTAAACAGGTGGTCTTAGGTATTATGTCCAGACGTGTAAACCCCTTTAGCAACTAAAAGAAAAATAGGCACAAAAGAAAAAAAAGAGGAAAAAAAGAAAAAGAAGTAAGTTTCGAAAAAAAAAAAGAGAAAGAAGAAAAATCAGAAAAGCGAAAAAAGTTTTAAGTTCAATAAACGTTCTTCTCTCTACATATGAAAGAACGAAGTCAAAAGAAAAGTCAGAAAAGAAAAAATGTATGTTAAAAGAAAATAAAAAGTGCTAGGTTGCTTGAGGGTATCTTAGGACGAGCGTTCACTATTCCACCCGTGTCTGGTTACACGGTAGGAAGCCACAGATTAGATTCGAGGGAAGTTAGTCGAAAGCTACACCGCACCAAAGCCATCATCATACTTTCCCATCATCCATCTCATCATAAACCCTTGTAGTGTAGAATTCGTTACAGTCCTAGCAGGGAAGTCCTTCTTGACTGGTTACTCGTGTTGTCACTGTGGTGGAGATGTGGTCGAAATGCAAACTTATGACATAATTCAGTAACAGAAAATGATTGAGAGCAGAAACACGTCCTTAAACACAGAGAGTGAGAGTTCCCAATTTACTAAATATTTCTTGTGTGAGGAGTCTGGTCGGTAAGGTCAAATTTGTGCATAATTGGTTACGATTACTTGTCGTGTGCAGTTTATTAGTTAGACCATGTGGTTTGGTTGATCTGTATGCATGCTAGGTTTCTTGTTCTAGGATCTATCTGTCTAATAATTCATTGTGTTTGATTGAGCTCCAATTTAATCAATCTTATCAGTTGTTAACATGAGCGTTTCTATTCAGTTTGCTTGAGGACAAGCAAAAGCTTAAGTGTGGGGTATTTTGATGACACTCGATTTGACGTGATTATCAGCCTCATTTAAGCGAAATTTCATTGCGTAAGACACGATTTTTAGGGTAGAATGACGAATATTCAATCGATTGCCCTATCTCGTGCCATTTGTGTTACTTTGGCCCGTTTGGGTCTATTTGATGGTTTTCTAGTGTTTTATGTTAGCACAAGTTTTTGCCGTCAAATAAAGTAGCCAAGGACGTGTCTAAGGCGTTGGAACCTCGAGGAATCGCACCGGAATCGATCCAAGGAGCCAACCAAGTCAAACAAATTCCTGCCCAGGTTTACAAAGGAGTTTTTGCCGAAAATCCCCTAGTGTTTTCGGCGAAAATGCACGAACAAAATCACTGATGTCAACTGAAGGATGTTTTCGGCGAAAACACTAAGTTTTCGCCAAGAAGTGTTGGACCGAAAACCACAGGAGAAACAGCCGGCGGTCATCCACTTTTGCAAAGGAATTTTCGGCGAAAATTCCTTCATATTTTCGCCGAAAATCCTAGTTAAAATCCGGTGGTATTAGGGTTAAGTATAAATACTTAACCGGCGGCCCAAAATCGGATATACTTTTCATAATCAGAATTTTCCAACTAATACCAAATACTTCAAGGATTCTCAAGAGTTCTGATGGAGAGTTTAGAGTTCGAAGAGCCGGAAAGAGATCGTGACACCATCCCTTCCATCTCGAGGACTCGGAGCTAGGATTGCATTCTACCGGAAGATCGAAGTTCTGCCGGACTCGTCTTAATTAGGTTTTTCAGATACTTTTCTATTCTTCCTTTGTATGATGAACTCTTTCTTTATCTTTGATTCTCTTGTGATGAACATGAGTAGCTAAACTCTTAGAGCTTAGACTAGATGAACCCTAAGTGACCCAGGGCTTTAAAGCGGTCACGGATCGGCGGTGATTAGATTCAAAGTTCAATCAGTTTCTCTTTCATGTTTGGTTTGTTCTTCGTTGTTTATGTTTATTGTCTGGATTGATTGTCTGGATTGATCACCTAGATTAGATTCTTGTTAAGCTAAGGATAGAAGCGAACGCTCGCCTTACTTTAAAACATCAAACTGGACAATTAACCTTATAATTGGAGTGTGCCTTTCGTAGAAACTGGTTAGGGTTAATCCACTGCAAGAGTAACTCATAAATCGTTAGTAATTCCACCATTTAAGTTAAGTCGTTGCGAGAGGCGACCGTACCCGGGCGGCTAATTAATCTTGGTAGCTAGAACGGATAGAGCGAACGTTCGCCGGTCTTAAACCTAAGGGTTAGGAGTTATGGTGGTGTCTTAGAACTGATTGAATGAGAATTGAAATCCGCTGATCTGTTGATTGCCTATGCTCTGGTGAACGAAGGGGGATTCGAAGTCTAAGTTTGTCTGTTATCTCTGTTTTCAACCCTAATTTCCAATCTGTTTTTAGTTTCAATTTTTAATTTCTCTGCGTTTCTTAGAAGTAGAAGTCGTGGAACTCACACCACGCACGAAGTGTTTAATCTGAGTAAATTGCTAGCTTATTTGAGTAGTCAATCATTAGAAGGCCCGTGGAATACGGTCTACCCTAGCTTTTGTTAGCTTTGTTAGTTATTTGATTGAACGCACGCACAACGACACGTTCATCACATCCACACTTACCTTCACGTATGATGAGTTTGCCGATCACCTCGGCATTCCACATGAGCACTATCACCTCAACCACCTCAGCTGGGATGACAACAAGTCCAGAGGCCCGAGCTATGATGCACTCTGGAGCAACATCACATGAGTGCCTGGTGCTAAGACTACGAACCACATCACATATGGTTCGGTTTCTCACCCTCTCTTCAGTTTTATTCATGTTTTTGGCATAGATCTCTATTGTTTGCTCCAGAGAAGGATCGCCACCACATCAGCCGAGAGGCGCTTCTCCTCCTCCGAGCTATCTATGAGGGCTATCCCCTCCACCCAAGATGGGTCCTTGCTCGCCTGTTCCAGAAGAAGAACACTACCGTGAGGCTCCCACCATTCTTACTCGGTGGTAACTTCATTGGACACCTCATCATCAACCTTGGCATCAACCAGGTTTGGGGACCTGAGGTTTCGCGCCATGAAGTATACACCGTCGGTGCCGCCCTGGCAGTGGAGTATGACGTTCAGCTGAACGTCGATCCTAGAGAGTGGGCACCTCCGGCTCTTAACAAGGGCCTCGACTCGGATGAGGAAGATGATTCTGAGGAGTATGAGCCCCAGAAAGACCTGGCAGTTCATCACTAGATGCCTCCGCAGTAGCCGCCTGCGGGGTTTGTACATCAGCAGCAGCCTCACCATTAGGAGCCTCTGCAGACGCCTCCCGGTGACTATGGAAAGTTGCTCAGCCAGATCCGGGATTGGCAGGTCACCACACCGCCACCCAGGATGCCCGTTGGATTATTACTCAACAGCACATGCGCCAGTAGAACGCCAGATACGAGGCGCAGTTGGCATGGCAGCAGCAGCTCGCGGCTTTCTGGCACATTCCCCCACCACCTCCACCACCTGAGGAGTGATCATGTTGTATCCTCTTCCTTGTCCTTCTTTTTATTTATTCTTTTCAGATTTCGGTCCAATTTTATTCTGTGTGGATCCGAGACACTTGTCCGGTTTCCTTTTGATCTTTCTTTTTTTTGTTTTGCAAGTCCAGTTTTGGTAGATTCCCTTCTCGCTCTGAAGCTCCGTGATCATCCCCTACACCAACCATCTCGGTCCAGGGTCTTCTATTTCTCTTTGCTCTATTTTGGTCCATTGAGGACAATGTCCGGTTTAAGTGTGGGGTAGGGTATATAAATTGTATGATCTCAACTTGCTTTATGTGATCTCGTGGCTTATCTGATTCCTCTAGCTTAGAATTGCTCGATTCTTGACTCGTGATGTTAAGTTAGTTTTCAATTTTTCAAAATGATGCTTAGACTGCTTAACCTAGAACCTGTAATCAACTTGCTCGCATCGATGCTAGATTTCCTGGTTAGAACATAAAATTTTATCACTCTTGTAGTTTTTCACTTTGATTGCATGATAATGACTGAATCCGACTAGCAAACCAACTGTGAGCTTTTGATCCATTACACATTAAATTGCAATTTCAATTCTTTTTTAATGGCTTTCTAGTACTTTGAATGAGTTAGAATTTGCATTAGACCAATTCGAGACCACACGATGACATGAGTTCTAGGAGGATAGAGGCACCTAGTTGAAGCTACTTAAACCAGATAGCCAACCTAACGTTAAATCCATTAGGTGTAAACCCTCGAGCTTCGCCTTTCTTTCGGTTCGTTATACATTACAGCTAATCCCCATTTTTCATCACCCCGTTGATCCCTTGTGGTTGTAGTTCTAGATTAACCTACCAGAAGTCGGTCTGTGGTTACTTGTCTATAGCCATTAAACAGGTGGTCTTAGCTATTATGTCCAGACGTGTAAACCCCTCTAGCAACTAAAAGAAAATCAGCACAAAGAAAAAGAAAAAGAAGAAAATTCAAAAAAACTGAAAAAGCTCAAAGTTTCAAAGTTTGTAGTATAGTCCAATAACGTTCTTCTCCCTACATATGGAAGAATGAAGTCAAAGAAAATGTAAAGAAAATTCAGAAAAAGAAAATATGCAAAATAAAGTGCTAGGTTGCTTGAGGGTATCATAGGACGAGCGTACACCATTCCACCCGTGTTTGGTTAGACGGTATGAAGCCATAGGCTAGATTCGAGGGAAGTTAGTCGAAAGCTGCACCGCACCAAAGCCAATTCCATCATCCATCTCATTATAAACTCTTGTAGTGTAGGAATCGTTACAGTCCCTTGCAAAAGTATTTTTGACTAGTTACTCGTGTTGTCAAATCGGTGGAGATTGTGGTCAAATTGCAAACATATGACATACTTCGGTCGAGAAAGTGATTGAGAGCATAAACACGTCCCTAAACACAGAGTGTCGAGAGTTCCCTTGTACCAAATATTACGTGTGTGAGAAGTCTGGTCGGTCAGGTCAGATTTGTGCATGATTTGTGTTTGCTACTTATTGTGTGCAGATAATTAGCGAGACCAGGTTGTTTGGTTGACGTGTAATGATGACACTCGATTTGACGTGATTATCAGCCTCATTTAAGCGACATTTCCTTGCTTAAGACATGGTTTTTAGGGTAGAATAGCGAATATTCAATCGATTGCCCTATCTCGTGCCATTTGTGTTACCTTGGCCCGTTTCGGGTCTATTTGATGGTTTTCTAGTGTTTTTATGTTAGCACAGGTTTTTGCCATCAAATAAAGTAGCCAAGGACGTGTCTAAGGCGGTGAAACCTCGAGGAATTGCATCAGAATCGATCCGAGGAGTCAATTGAGTCAAACCAAAGTCTGCCCCGTTTTACAAAGGAATTTTCGCCGAAAATACCCTAGTATTTTCGGCGAAAATATCAGCACAAAATCACTGATGCCGACTGAAGGAAGTTTTCGGCGAAAATGTTAAGTTTTTGACCGAAAACTATTGGACCGAATTTTACAGGAGAAATCAGCCGGCAGACCATCCAATTACAAAGGGATTTTCGCCGAAAATTCTTCAATATTTTCGGCGAAAATATCAGGCAAAAATCGGCTGAATTAGGGTTAAGTATAAATACTTAACCGGCGGCCCAAATCAGGGGAGACCTCAATATACCTCATATAATAATAATTAAAAAAACTTCATAATTCTCTGAAGTTCTGGAGCAGAGAGTTTAGAGTTCGAAGAGCCTGAAAGAGATCGTGACGCCATCCCTTCCATCACACTTGTAGTTTGTAGCCTTGATTGACATGAAAATGACCGAATCCGACTAGCAAACCAACTGTGAGCTTTTGATCCATTGCACGTAACTTGCAATTTTAATCCTTTTTTAGTGGTTTTCTGTTTGCTTGAATGAGTTAGAATTTGCATGAGACCTACTCGAGACCACACGATGACACGAGTTCTAGAATGATAGGGGCACCTAGATTCAACTACTAAGCCAGATACCTACCTAACGAAAAAATCCATTAGGTGTAGACCCTTGAGCTTGGCCTGTTCTTTCGGTTCGATTATACATTACAGCCATTTCCCATTCTTTCATTCCCCGTTGATCCCCTGTGGTTGTAGTTCTAGATTGACCTACCGGAAGTCGGTTTGTGGTAACCTGCCTATAGCCATTAAACGGGTGGTCTTAGCTATTTATGTCCAGACGTGTAAACCCCTCTAGCAACTAAAAGAAAGAATCGGCACAAAAGAAAAAAAATAGAAAAAGAAGAAAAGAAGCAAGTTTCAAAAAAAAATTAAAAGAAGAAAATCAGAAAAGCCAAAAAGGTTTAAAGTTTTTAGTTCAATAAAACGTTCTTCTCCCTACAAATGGAAGAACGAAGTCAAAAGAAAAGTCAGAAAAAAATTGGAAAGGAAAATAAAAATGCTAGGTTGCTTGATGGTATCATAGGACGAGCGTTCATTATTCCACTCGTGTCTGGTTAGACGGTAGGAAGCCACAGATTAGATTCGAGGAAGTTAGTCGAAAGCTACACCGCACAAAGCCATCATCATACATTCCCATCATCCATCTCATCATAAACCCATGTAGTGTAGAATTCGTTACAGTCCTAGCAGGGAAGTCCTTCTTGACTAGTTACTCGTGTTGTTACAGTGGTGGAGATGTGGTCGAATTCAAACTTATGACAGAATTCAATAACAGAAAATGATTGAGAGCAGAAACACGTCCTTAAACACAGAGAGTGAGAGTTCCCCATTTACTAAATATATCCTGTGTGAGGAGTCTGGTCGGTCAGGTCAAATTCGTGCATAATTGGTTGCTACTACTTGTCGTGTGCAGTTTATTAGTGAGACCAGGTTGTTTGGCTGATCAGTATGCATGTTAGGTTTCTTGTTCTAGGATCTATCTGTTTAATAATTCATTGTGTTTGATTGAACTCCAATTTAATCGATCTTATCATTTGTGAACATGAGCGTTTCTATTCAGTTTGCTTGAGGACAAACAAAAGTAGTGGGTTATTTTGATGACACTCGATTTGACGTGATTATCAGCCTCATTTAAGCGACATTTCCTTGCTTAAGACATGGTTTTTAGGGTAGAATAGCTAATCTTCAATCGATTGCCCTATATCGTGCCATTTGTGTTACCTTCGCCCGTTTCGGGTCTATTTGATGGTTTTCTAGTGTTTTTATGTTAGCACAAGTTTTTGCCGTCAAATAAAGTACCAAGGATGTGTCTAAGGTGGTGGAACCTTGAGAATTGCATCAGAATCGATCAGAGGAGTCAATCGAGTCGAACCAAAGTCTGCCCCGTTTTACAAAGGAAGCTTTCGGCGAAAATGTTAAGTTTTTGACCGAAAACTATTGGACCAAAATTTACAGGAGAAATCAGCCGGCGGACCATCCAATTACAAAGGGATTTTCGCCGAAAATTCTTCAATATTTTTGGCGAAAATATCAGGCAAAAATCCGGCTGAATTAGGGTTAAGTATAAATACTTAACCGGCGGCCCAAATCAGGGGAGACCTCAATATACCTCATAATAATAATAATTAAAAAAAACTTCAGAATTCTCTGAAGTTTTGGAGCAGAGAGTTTAGAGTTCGAAGAGCCGGAAAGAGATCGTTACGCCATCCCTTCCATATCGAAGACTCGGAGCTAGGATTGCAGTCTACCGGAAGATCGAAGTTCTGCCGGAGTCATCTTAATTAGGTTTTTCAGATTCTTTTCTGTTCTTCCTTTGTATGATGAACTCTTTCTTTGTCTTTGATTCTTTTGTGATGAACATGAGTAGCTAAACTCTTAGAGCTTGACTAGATGAACCCTAAGTGACCCAGGGCTTTAAAGCGGTCACGGATCGGCGGTGATTAGATTCAAAGTTCAATCAGTTTCTCTTTCATGTTTGATTTGTTCTTCATTGCTCATGTTTCTTGTCTGGATTGATCACCTAGATTAGATTCTTGTTAAGCTAAGGATAGAAGCGAACGCTCGCCTTACTTTAGAACATCAAAATGAACAATTAACCTTATAATTGGAGCGTGCCTTTCGTAGGAACCGGTTAGGGTTAATCCACTGCAAGAGTAACTCATAAATCGTTAGTAATTCCACCAGTTAAGTTAAGTCGTTGCGAGAGGCGACCGTACCCGGGCGACTAATTAATATTGGTAGTTAAAACGGATAGAGCGAACGTTCGCCAGTCTTAAACCTAAGGGTAAGGAGTTATGGTGGTGTCTTAGAATTGATTGAATGAGAATCAAAATCCGCTGATCTGTTGATTGCCAATGCTCTGGGGAACGAAGGGGATTCAAAGTCTAAGTTCGTCTGTCATCTCTGTTTTAATCAACCAATTTCCATTCTGTTCTTAGTTTAAATTTGTGATTTCTCTGCATTTCTTAGATTTAGAAGTCGTGGAACTCACACCACGCACGAAGTGTTTAAATTCGAGTAATTTGCCAGCTTATTTGAGTAGTCGATCATAGAAGAACCGTGAAATACGATCTACCCTAGCTTGTTAGCTTTGTTAGTTATTTGTTTGAACCCGAACAACGATCTGAGGTTCATCATGTAAGCATGTTAGGCCTCTTGTTCTAGAAGTAGTAGTTTAATAATTCATTGTGATTGCTTGAAATTTAACTGAATCGATCGTGTCATTTGTGAATCTGAGTGCGTTCTCGTTTAGTTTGCTTAAGGACAAGCAAAGGCTTAAGTGTGGGGTATTTGATGACTCTCGATTTTACGTGTTTATAAACCTTATTTAAGCTACATTCTTTGCTTGAATCACGGGTTTTAGGGTGATTTAGCATGTTTTCACCTACATGCTCTAATTCATGCTGTTTTGGTTACTTTGGCTCGTTATGGGTCTATTTGATGGTTTTCTAGGGCTTTTGAGAATGCACAAGTTTTGCCATCAAATACATAGCCCCGGACGAGCTCGGGAAGCAAAGGAACTGCAAGGGATGGCTCGAGATCAATCCAGAAATCACTGCCCGACTGTCACCTGAAGTTTTCGGTGAAAAGAATAAAGTCTTCGACGAAAACTATGCACGAAATTTACAGACGAAGACAGTAGAATCCAGCCAAAGTGTCACTTTAAGTTCTCGGCGGAAAGTCTAAAGTCTTCGCCGAAAACTAAATCCTTTTTTCGGCTGGAATGCCAAACCCTATATATACTAAACCGGCGGCCACATTCAAAACAGACCTATTCCGTGGATTAAATTTTAAACTTTAAAAGTTCGAGAGAGAGTTTAGAGAGTTCTAGGAGCTAGGAAGAGATTGTGACACCATCCTTCCATCTCGGAGAACTCAGTGCTAGGAGTTGAAGATCCAAGAGATTGAAGCTTCACAAATTCGTCTGAAATTAGGTTTTACAGTTCTTCTCTGTTCTTCCTACCTAAGATGTATTCTTTGTTTGTCTTCGATTCCTTTGTTTTGAATATGAGTAGCTAAACTCATAGAGCTTAGATTAGATGAACCCTAAGTGACCTGGGGCTTTAAAGCGGTCACGGATCGGCGGTAATTAAATCCAGTTTCAATCAGTTTCTCTCGCATGTTTGGTTTGTTCTTAACTGCTTTTGTGCTTCTTTTCTAACTTGATCACCTAGTCAAGATTCTAGTGAAGCTGAGGACAGTAGAGAACGTTCCCCTCACTTTAAAATGCCAAATCAACAGTTAACATATTCATTGGAACAATTTCTCTTTATAGGAACCAGTTAGGGTTAATCCACTTCAAGAGTAACTCATTAATCTCTAGTAATAGCGCCAGTTAGTTTTCCGTTGCAGAAGCGAACGCACGGGCGGTCAATTAATCTTGGGAGTTAGATCGGATTAACCTCTTCGAGCCGTTCGAAGTCATCGGCTACCTTCCCGACAGACGAACCCAATTCACTCATATAAATGGGAAGCGTTCCTTACTTTCCGGAGGTAAACGGAAGCTGTACTTCGTCAATTCCGATGCGAGTGTGAAGGAAATTTTCGAACTGGGACACATCTTGAGCGCCGACCAGGTATCGTCCAGCTAAAGGACGTTAACCAAGAGAGCTTCGTAGGAGACAACCCACGGCTGGAGTCAGTTTTTTATTTTTGAGTCAGTTCTCGTGTCTAGAGTCGGTTCGGGGGAGCCAAAACTTTCATTCGTGGTTTCTAATTTTTCTTGTGTGTTCTCGGCTCAATTCCAATTTATTTGGGATTTTTCCGATTCTACATTTTTGTTTTGATATTTCAAAGTTGCATGCCGGTGTTTTGAAATTTAATTTTGAACTGCCCAGGTCAGATGTTCTCGACGAAAATTTTCAAAGTTTTCGGCGAGAACTTTGGTTTTTAAAACCCACTGCCTCATGTCCCTATTTTCAACAAAATTCTCGCCGAAAAGTTTTCGACGAGAACTTTTCTTAAATTCGATGCGTTTTGAGTCTTTTTTTTAACTGTTTTAAAATAATTTTTTAGCGAGAACTTTAATAGTTTTTGACGAAAACTTTAGTCAAAAAATTTGAAAACTTCCATTATCCTTTAGTTCTCACGACCAAGCACTCATTACGCCATCTTTTCTCGTTGAAACAAACCAGCCCTTCACCACCGCCGATTGTTTTCTTTCACCTCGCCGTCGTTTTCCAGACCGCGCCGCCGACCGACCGCCACCGCCACACCGTTCCTCACCTCCTCCCGGTCAGTCCGCCTTGGAGCTCTAGAGCTTCGGTTCCACCCGAAACCCCCACTAGTCATTTTTGCCAATTTCTGTGCCTTCCGTCCATTTTCCGCAATCATGTCTTCAAGGTTAGTTGTTGGGTTTTCAGTTTCGAATCTTTGTACATATTTGATGATGTTGCAGAACAGTGATCAAATAACTACTAAGCTAAAAGCTAAGTAGATCGTATTCCACAGGTCTCTTCTAATCGTCTACTCCAATATGAAAGCAAATTACTCAGGTTAAAAACACAAGTTGTGCGTGGTGTGAGTTCCACGACTTCTAAACTATAAAGCAGGAAACAGGAAATGAAAACAGAAAATAGAAAACAGTTGAAAGATTGGTTGACTGAACAAGACGACAGACAAGCTTAGATTTCGAATCCCCCTAAGATCACCAGAACATTGGTGATATCAAGACTAGCGGTTTTCAATCCTGATTCGTTATGTTCCTAGACATCACCATAACTCCTGACCCTTAGGTTTAAGACTGGCGAACGTTCGCTCTTACTATAGATTAATTAACCGCCCGTGCGTTCGCTTCTGCAACGGAAAACTAACTGGCGCTATTACTAGAGATTAATGAGTTACTCTTGAAGCGGATTAACCCTAACTGGTTCCTATAAAGAGAAATTGTTCCAATGAATAATTGTTGATTTGGTGTTTTAAAGTGAGGCGAATGTTCGCTACTATCCTCAGCTTCACAAGAATCTAATCTAGGTGATCAAGCTAGAAAAGAAACATAGACAACGAAGAACAAACCAAACATGCAAGAGAAACTGTTTGAATCTGAATTTAATTACCGCCGATCCGTGACCACTTTAAAGCCACGGGTCACTTAGGGTTCATCTAATCTAAGCTTTACAAGTTTAGCTACTCATATTCGACACAAAAAAAATGAAAACAATCAAGGAATACATCTCAGGTAGGAAGAACAAAGAAGAACTGTAAAACCTAATTTGATGAAACCGAAAAGCTGCAATCTCTTGAATCTTCAACTCTTAGCTCCGAGCACTCCGAGGGGAAAGATGGCGTCACGATCTCTCCGAGAACTCGAGGATGCTCTCAACTCTCTCTCGAACTGTTAGGTCGGGAAATTAATTTGTGGAAAAAGGTATATTCGAAAGTTGAATCCGCGTCCCTTAAATAGGGTTTGTCTGTAGCGGCGTTGGAAAAGGGCAGACTTCTGGGTGAGAACTTTGAAAGTTCTCGCCGAGAACTTCAGTTCAAAGGCTCCTGTATTTGCCGTGTTCAAACTCTTCGACGAGAACTTTGATAATCACGTCAAATCGAATGTCATCAACAACTTGTGTCATGATGATGATGTCATGTGTAGGCATTCCTCGTTGTAAAATGAGATGAGTTCGATAGATGAACTATCTGAAACCAAGTTGTAGTTGCAACAAAGCGTTAATGACAGGTGATCATGTAATCAAATTCTACTAAATTCTCCCAACCAAACTCTATAAATGCTCCTAACCGAAGAGGATAAGTTAAACTTCCTCATTAATATTATCAACTAAAGCACTCCTAGTAGTTAACTTTAAGTATTAGTATTTTTTTCATTAGGTTAGTCAAGGTGGTCCTAAGGACACCAAGCGGACTTCACTATGGCTCCATCTTCTGTGAGCGTATCACATTGTGGTGCTCTAGCAAATTTTGGATATCTTCTAGAGATATTTTCAATGAGGTTGGTCTCTAATTATAACAACAAGTTAATGCTTGGTAAACATGAGCGTCAATGATGTTAGCATTTGTTCATGAACAACAATAACTCATGAATCTATTGATCTTCTCTCCTCGTATCCTAACCCATCAAATGCTATGTTGGATATTATCTCTTGAAGGTGACTATTCTCTGATCATAAACTCATCTTTTACTAACTGAAATATTGATTGAATGTCAATTTACACTTTCAGAACAAACTACCTTCAATCTTATATTTCAGACAATTGACAATACTAATTTTTCTCATTCCAATGAGAACAACCATAAAGCTGGTGATAAGAAATCATTTGTCATGTGAGAGGTCCTTAATCTGGCCTAGAAACCACATCTGTCTAGAATCTCAATTGTCGATACTTTGTCCATCGAACTTCAGATGAAGATGCTCCCAGAATTAACACATCATACATCTTAGCTCTAGCATTGAACTAGAGAAGAAGATGTCACATATGTGAGAAGAGGATCCATCGGACTATCTGAAACATAGGAGATATGAACAACTCTTATATTAGGGTTCAAAGAGTACTAGTGTAATTTGAAGCATTTTACTGAGGACCACCACTGCCAACGACACTTTTTAGACCTCAACTTTCAAACAAGTGTTTTTGCCCAAAACTCTTCTTCCAAATACACCATTTGCAAAGCCAACTTTTTCATAAAATAAAGGATTTTCAATCCTTTACAAGAAAACTACCCCTTAGATATTTCATCTTCTACAACGACTTTGTTGATTTTGGATTTAAAGTAATCTGTTTACGTGGTTTAAAAAATAAGTGGGTCAAGAATTGGTCAAAGAAAGCCTTGATCAAACAGTTTACAGGTTGGTTACCCAAATGGTCATCAGCCTTTACCAAATAACCCGACAGTCACTGAACTTAGAAAAATTACCTAGCAGTCACCAAAATTCAGCCCATTATCCTAGCAATCACTGACACCAACGGACATCCAAATTTCCTTCCATCCTCCTACGTGGAGTTGCCACCTAGGATGAGTTCGTGTGCGGATGGACGGAATTTTGGATGTTTGTTGACGGTAGTGACAGCTAGGATAACAAGGTGAAGTCCGGTGACTGCTAGGTAATTTTTATGAGTTTAGTGACTGTCAGGTTACTAGGCAAAAGTCATATGACCATTTGGTAACAAAGCCAACAGTTTACTCTAGTTTGTATGTTCAGTTTGGGAAAACATTGTTTTCAACAATGAGATTGTTGGTTCTAATCAAGCTCTCATTTAGTTATAGTTTTTTGGACTAAATTATTTGGTACTAAAATGCACATGAGCCTCTTCATATTTGAGAGAAAAATATGAAAATTCTAATAGGATTTTAAGTATATCATAGAGAATTCTTGGGGGAAACTTGGGAGTTACAATGTTCGACTTGCCAACATATAAACCATACACAACAAGGGAGATGTAGATGATGGCCAATAATAGAAGTGATACAATAAGCAACCCAATAACTGGGAAAACCTATAATTCAATAACAACCACTAGGAAATCCTAGTAAACATTTTTAAAGAAAAATACATAACCAAATCAGAAAACTGGATCAGGATCCTCATGATAATGTGATGTCACAACATGCACGTTGTCCAGCTTCCCATCATCGTGGTCTTCTCGTCGGTCAGACGAGCTGATCTCCATACCCCAAAACTAGTAACAGAGAAAGGGCCAGTGCAAACACTAAGTAAACTCTAAGCTAGAAGAAGAAACATGAACCAGATATAAGAAGAAGAAGAAGAAGATCATTAACCCAAAGATAAAGGTAGGAACCCATTACCCACATTCAGAACCTAATAGTATCCCGTAATATCATTACCAATGACTGGAACACCTGAAGGTAATAACTAGTAACTGATACCAATAAGCGACTTATAACTTAAGTCACAACATTTAGCCATTAACCAATACCAATAAATGAAAAGGTTGGGAATACGAGCAACCTCTAAGTGATCTAGATGATCTCAGTGCTAATATGGTCTAAGAACCTCAATGATGCCACGAAGGCAAGCCAGTATGGTCCCAAAGATCCCAGTACCAATAAGTGAACGTAGGGGATTGTGCAATTTAAGGGTGGGTCACCCGTACTCACACCTAAGTCCAACCCTTATATTAGTCTACATGTATAACCTCTAAACAAAATCCATAATCAATACAGTAAACCATATTCAACAGACTTTCACCATGAGCCAGTAATAATGCTAGTAACTCATAATCAATAACCAATATCAACAACCATCTAAATCCTCGGGTATGGATCATAGGAGTTGCATAAACTTAAATATAGAAATTAACCCCTCACTATTCTATGAAGATCCTTGGCTGAAGCGAAAGCAACTGAGCTTCCTCCAAACACCTTTTCTGAACTCTTGAAACCGATTACACAAACCCCAACCAAAGAAACCATATAGATCAGCCAATCTGAAAAACCGTACAACGAGAGAGAAACACTCTTAGAATTGAAGCCACAATATGTGAGAAGTTTAATCGACAAAGTGGAATCAGTTTTGGTGATTCCCTTCATCCCTTCCCAACCTTTCCCATCGATCAGTAGCCTCAAAATCCTATTTTGGTGATTCCTCTCCCAAGTGTTCTTCTAATCATCAAAATGAGAGAAGAGAGAAAAATAAGACAGTCTGAAACTGTTGCACGATGGGTCTTTAAATCCTGACGACACATGCCACTGTATAGGTCACAACGCCCATAGTCTACATGTACTACGGTCGTTGGCCTCTCTACAATGCCTATTGTGAAGGACAAGACTATAGCCATAACTCACGTAAGCACGCCCGTAGCCAGAAAGTAGGCTATCACTGTTACCTAGGGTGCAACGCACGTTGTCTTGTCCGGCTCAGGAACACATACTACTGAGCAGTAATCTCAGAACCTGCATTTCACACTCACATTTATATTCTCTTGAACCAGTTATGGGCGTTACAATTCTCCCATCTAAAAAAATTTGTCATCCCTCAAAAGTGGATCGACTAACAACATAGGATTCACAAGGAAACAGCGAGAGATGATTACCTTTGAAATAGGATCCACCAATCCGGGATAACGCCTTCTCATGCCTGCCTTTATTTCGCATGTGGCTGCCTCAACCTCCTAGTTTAGCCAAACCACCTTAACCATGAGAATGCTATTTGATGTGATATTATTGCTCGTGTTTTGAACCTACGATTGACCTAAGAAACTTTCGTATTTGATCTTGTTGTGCCATGGTTTGTATGCTTTTAGAGTCATTTTACACAATTCGCACTTTTGTTGCTCGAGGGTCACTTGTGGACCAACTCTATGTCTACTGGAGTTGTGTTTGTGTATTTTTCAGGCCATGGCATGATATTATAGGTGACAAGGAGTCCATAGGATCAAACGGGTGCTTCATCGGAGTTCAGACAAGGGAGCAAAGTGCAAGTCAAGACTTCTCGGTGAGAAGTTGTACATTCTCGCCGAGAATGTATTCACAAATAGGAGGCCAATTCTCGTCGAGCACCGGGCTGAGGTTTTCAAAGAACTTCTCGGCGAGAACTTCAATGTTCTCGCCGAGAACATTAGAAGGAATTATTGCATTTTCTCGACGGGAATCTTCAACTACTTTGCAAAGAGGTTCTCGGTGAGAACTTCATAGTTCTCGGCGAGAACTTTGCTCTTTTTCGGCGAACACTTTATAAGCCACATTGGCAGGGCCATCCACTTGTTCATCATTAATAGGGTGACCCTGCATTGGCAGGACCACCCTTTTGCAACAACAGCTGACAATCACAGCCCATCCCTTCTATCACTCATTACTAGTTCCGATCCATTTATCATCATTATTAATCATTTTCCCCAATCCCAGCACATAGCAATCAGCCATCAATCAACAACCAACTCCTCAATTAGCAATCGCTCAGCAATCGACAACCATCATAAATCAAATAGCAATCAATCTCAGAACAATTATCATCTTTTACTCTCTTCTAATTTCATGCAATCCGTACATTAATCTAGGTCAGAATTTCAACTCCTCACATCAACCAACACTAACTAACGTACGCTAAACCCTCACCTGACAAGAAGATGAGGCTCTAAATAGCTTCCAGAAACCCAAACGAACAAGGTCTCTTTCTCCAAAAATGAAGCTTCTTCCTTTTGCTACTGACAACTCTTAACTCCGAAATACCAGAAATCGATATGTGCGATCTCTTCTTCGCGTTGCCAGGAACACACAAGCGAAAACTAATCGTCAATCGGAATTCTACAGCTCCCGGAATCAAGGTTTGAAGTTTGGGGGTTTTGGTTCGTCAAAGGGATTTTCGGGAGGAAAGAGAGAGAAAGAAGCTGAAGAATTTCGTCATAAGTCCATCTTTTATAGTCAGATCATGATACATGGCATGTATCATAGTCACGCGGCCGTGTATCATAGTCTGTCAACCTCGACAAATTTTCACGTACTCGCTTGTACCTTCAACCCGACGTAATTATGAACGTCCCGGACTTCGATGGGGCCTCAAGAATACTGTTTCCAATGTATCAATCATCCAAACTCGAGTTCCAAATGTTTCGGTTGGGAGGGGATGTTACAAGTCTCCACAACTTCAAAAGATTTCATCCCCAAAATCACGACTCAACTCATCCTAGCAATGCAAAACAAAAATTGTAGCAAAACGCAGCAGTTTAAGCACCACATCACTACCCGAAACTCTCTCTTAACGGCTCTAGCAACACACACCTTCTAAGAACACTTATCCCACACTAATCCAAACTTCTACCTAACACATACGCACAACCGAACCTCCAAACCACAGTTTAGCACAAGAGCACAACCAAAGACACACTCAACCCAAGCAAGAACTACTAACTAACACCTTCGACTAGAACTTCACACCCCTCGAGCACTCTACCTAACTCAACCAAAATCCACATGGAGCTCTACACTCCCAACCACCCTCAAACTACCAGCTACTACTTTGAAGCCACTCGACCACTAGCTAACCATCTAAACTCTATCGTTACAGAAACCTTCTTAATCTTGTTTTCAAAAACCTAATTACACTTTTCAAGAGGTGAAACTTTAATAAATTCCCTTCAAATCCACCAAAAAATCTAGATGCTAATTTCTCTGTTTAAAAACAGACTCATAAAACCTTTAAAATCGAACTCATAAAACCAACACTACTTTAGTTCAAAATACCCAAATGCTTCCAAATCCTAAACACTAGTTACGATTGAAAACATTCACCAACGTTCAAAACAAGATCACTTAAACCAATTGAAACCACGAGAAAAAAACTCATGACTCCACTTTGAAAAGGTGAATTTCAAATTCCTTTCAAATCAACCAAGAACCCAAGACACCAACTTCCCACTCAAAACCAAATTAGTAAATCCAACTTCGTCTCGATTAAAATACCAAATGTTAAAATGCTCTTCAAATCCCGCTACACCGTTTACTCAATGAAACTAATATAAAAACTCGACACTAAAATTACATTGACAATTCAAAATCATGTAATGCTCATTCTTCAAAAGCTCAAATTCTTAAATCCTTCTAACTTCTCCAACATGGAACGAAATTCAAAACTTACTCGATAGGCGAAAATTCCATTCAAACTACAGTTGAAATTAAAACATGACGAAATTCCCACGAATTAAAACCTTCCTTTCAAATTTATTTCCACAAACAAGATAGGTTCATGTAACACTCCTTGACTCTTCTCCTCAAACGACTTTCAACTCCTTTGCTAAATACAACTCTACAACTTCCAACACAAGCTAGCATCCTAACTTCTGTTCTATTTCTAAAGGTCAAGCAACTCTCCTAACCCTGCACTCTATTTCCCACTCAACCACTACTCAGTACTACATCTTCTCATCCCATGGCTTTCTTCGTGACTCAGGAGGACCAAGAACAACCAACTCTAGTTGACCCATTCTCAAAATGACTCTCTCTTTTCAAAACTCCTTTCACTTTCAAAATCCCTACCCGGTTAAAACATTTGAAAACCCCTGGAATGCCAGTACTGCATCGGTGTTCCGTTCTTTCCATTAAGAGAGTATCTAATCCCTTAGAAGAAAGAACAGTTCACCTATGCAGCAGATGCAAACCAAGCTCTAATACCATCTGTAACACCCGCCCCGAATCATCCCGGGTAAACCCATGGTCAAACCGGTTAAGAGTATCACTCGAAGATACAACAATTAATAAAAGAAGAAACAACATTGAAAAATCAAATTAAAACACACAACAAAGTAAATCGGAAGCGCCTCCATTATTCAAAATCTTAATACAAAGGTTCAATTCAAACCATGAAACATTTACAATCTTGAAGTTCAAATCGCTGATACAAAACATTTCAACCCAAAATAGTCAACATAATCAAAATATGGTCAACTACTGGTCCAAGCCTTCAACGATCTTCTCCACGCTTCCTGCTACCATCTAACCGCCAACAACACACCGGCACTCGACACACAACTGAAACACCTGAACTTTAACTCACTCTTCCTAACCACACGAACCTGAAAGGGGAAGAGGGGGGATCAATTTCCTAATGAAATTCAGTGAACCCACGGGTTTAACTATGCGTCGAACCTAACCTGAAACAGCGATTCCGAACTCCGCACACACACCAACAATGGAACCAGACACAGCCATACCAGATTTTAACTTCCTAAAACAGTCTAGGTGATCACATAGGTGTAATTCTCAGTTCAACATTCTTTATTCACTACAACATCAATATACAAGGATCATCATTCATACAATTCAGCATTACATCACATACATATGGTTCAACATGACATCACTTACGTACAGTTCAGCATCTTACCATAATTCATCTCGTAATCACCACCAATACACACACACACACACTCACACACTCACAGTCACATACACTACACTTCTTATTTCTATTACTGATGACACTCGATTTGACGTGATTATCAGCCTCATTTAAGTGTCATTTCCTTGCTTAAGACATGGTTTTTAGGGTAGAATAGCGAATATTCACTCAACTGCTCTATCTCGTGCCATTTATGTTACTTTGGCCCGTTTCAGGTCTATTTGATGGTTTTCTAGTGTTTTCATGATAGCAAAGGTTTTTGCCGTCAAATAAAGTAGCCAAGGATGTGTCCTAAGGCGTTGGAACCTCGAGGAATCGCACCAAGATCGATCCAAGGAGTCAATCAGGTCGAATCAAATCCTGCTCCAATTTACACTGCAAGTTTCGGCGAAAAACCCTTCAGGTTTTCGGCGAAAACTCAAGAAGAAATCGGCTGAGTTCAACAAAGAGAAGTTTTTGGCGAAAACTCCAAGTTTTTGCCGAGAACCCTAAGGTCTGAAAATTACAGGAGAAACAGCCGAGCATTCAAGTCATTTACAAAGGAATTTTCGGCGAAAACTTCATAGGTTTTTTGGCGAAAATCCCAGGCAAAATCTGGCGGTATTAGGTTAAGTATAAATACTTAACCGGCGGTCCAATAACAAATATACCTCATAATACATCATAGTTTCAGAATTCTCACGAGTTCTAGAGCAGAGTTTAGAGTTCGAGAGCCAGGAAGAGATCGTGATGCCATCCCTTCATCTCGGAGACTCGGAGCTAGGATTGAAGATTACCGGAGATCAAAGCTTCGCCGGACTCGTCTTAATTAGGTTTTTCATATCCTTTTCTGTTCTTCCTTTGCGTGATAAACTCTGTTTCTATCTTTGATTCTTTCGTTATGAACATGAGTAGCTGAACTTGTAAAGCTTAGATTAGATGAACCCTAAATGACCCAGGGCTTTAAAGTGGTCATGGATCGGCGGTAATTAGATTCGAAGTTCAATCAGTTTCTCTTTGCATGGTTGTTTTGTTCTTGATTGTTTATGTTTCTTTTCTGGTTGATCACCTAGATTAGGTTTGTGTTGAGTTAGGGTTTGACGCCAGACAGCTTCCCTACTTTAAAACATTAAAACTCGTCTTTCTTGATCACCTAGATTATATTCGTGTTAAGCTGAGGATAGAAGTGAACGCTCGCCTCACTTTAGGACATCAATTCAACCAGTTAACCTATTCATTGGAGTGTGCCTTTCGTAGGAACCAGTTAGGGTTAATCCGCTTCAAGAGTAACTCATAAATCATTAGTAATTGCACCAGTTAGTTTAGTCGTTGCGAGAGGCGACTGTACCCGGGCGATTAATTAATCTTGGTAGTTAGATAGAATAGAGCGAACGTTCGCCAGTCTTAAACCTAAGGGTCATGAATTATGGTGGTGTATAGAAATTGATTGAATGAGAATTGAAAACCGCTGGTCTTGTGACTGTTGTTGCCTTGGTGATCTAAGGGGGATTCGAAATCTAAGCTTGTCTGTCGTCTGTCTAAACCAACCAATCATTCTGTCTTTTAATTTCATTTTAATTTTCTTGCATCTTAGTCTAGAAGTCGTGGAACTCACACCATGCACAAAGTGTTTAAACCTGAATAAATTGCCTTCATATTTGAGTAGACGATTAGAAGGAACCTTGTGGAATACGATCTACTTAGCTTTCAGCTTGGTAGTATTTGATCACTGTTCTGCAGGTCATCAAATTGGCGCCGTTGCCAGGGAATCTTCTATATTGTGTGAAAGAAGAGTTGGCCTTTTATTCTTGTACTTCCCATCTTTCATTTTCCATCACACTTCGATTTTGCACCGGTTGTGTTTGTATTTTGTCTTTTGCAGGTTAAGAAAAATTCAGAAGCAAATCACTTCCGATCCACCTTTCCCCTACCGCAATGGCTGCTCAAAAGAGTCTTGCAGATTACAATAAGCCAAGTGCTACTAGTGTTTGGTCTTCAATCTTTGTGCCGCGCAATGAAGACGGTCCCGACTATGAGATCAAGATCCCCTTCCTGGAAATGATCTCTAGGGATTTACGGTTTGAAGGAAATCCGCATGATAATCCATGCACACACTTGGCGGATTTCCTTGCTTTTTGTTAGACCTTTAAGAGTGGGAACCTCGATAAGGATACCTTGTGCTTGCGAGCCTTCCCATTCTCACTCCGAGGCGCCGCAAAGAGATGGATCACTAGCAAGCCACCCGGTCACTACACCAACTGGGAGGATCTTGCTCAGGAATTCGTAGAGGAATACTTCCCTCCTTCCAGAACAACTGCTTACAGGAAAAACATCTCAAGTTCAGACAAAGAGAAGGAGTAAGTTTACATGATGCTTGGAACGAATTCCAGGAACTCTACGATTGCCCTCATCATGACTTCACTCAGAGGCTACTAGCCGAGATCTTTGCTTGGGGTATGAACGAAGAGTCATCTGAATGGGTTAACTCCTTAGCTGATGGAGACTACACCGCACTCGCACCAGAAGCTGCTCTTCTTCACTAAGTCTAGAAGCTGGGAGAGACAGTTTAGAGCAGCTAAGAGCCAACCAAGCCGTGAAGATCAGATCAAGAGTGAAGTATAGAAAGAAATGAAGAAGATCTTCGGTATAGCAAATAACTGGTCTATAGGGGAAGTGAATTTTATTGATCAAGATCCCCCTGGATTCACCGGAGGACAGCAGCCTCAGAATTATACGTTTGAGAATACTTGGGAAATTGAGATAGACAGGAAGCTCGACCTGATCTTGGCAAGACTCGATGACCACGAAGAGAAATTCAAGCTTCAAGCCATTTTAAATTGAGATCATGAAGATCAAGGTCGATGAGTGGAGAGCACGGTGAATAGCATGGCTAGCTTGCTAGCTAGTATCCCCTTCTTTAATTAATCATCGGTTCAAGACAACTCTACCATCAGGAAGGAGCACGTCAAGGCCATCTCCACAAGAAGCGGCAAGCGATTAGCTGGTCCTGCAACTCCTGATTCGACCATAATTCTTGATGCTATAGACATTGACAAGCCTGAGATCGAGGAGGAGGATAAAGAAGAAGAGGAGGAGGTGATTGCCCCGCCTCCCTTGACAAAGACATCACCTGCGCCACCTCTCCCTCCATATCAGCCTCGGATTCCGTTTCCTAAGGCCGCGCAATCAAAGGAGAAAGATCATGATACCCGGTACAAAAAGTGGTATGGATACTTGAAGAATACAGAAATCAAGATACCAGTTACTGATGCTATCCATATGATACCGGAGGTTGGAAAAGTCGCGAAGGATCTTGCAAGAACAAGAAGAAGGGAGAGTTGTCTTCCATCTCCCTCGAGGAAGAATGCTCCGCGATCCACAGCCAGACGACCACCATACCTCCCCCAGCTAAGTGTCGCGATCCCGGTGCTTTTACTTTTCCTTGCACTAGTAATGATGTGAAAATTGATCGTAGTCTAATTGATCTAGGTTCTTCCATTAATGTCATGCCTACCTGCTTGTATGAAAAATTGAACCTAGGAGAACTGAAACGATTAGCATGCATTTAGTGTTTGCTAACAGATCTGTTAAATTATTTAGGGGATTAATAGAAGACGTGGTTGTCAGTTGTGGTCCCTTCACTATTCTGGCTGATTTCGTTGTTATGGATACCCTAGGGGAAGATGTCACTCTTCTCCTAGGCCGACCGTTTATGGTGATAGCCGGCATTACCATTAATGTCCCGAATGGCTCGTTGACATTAAGGGTCGGCAAGGATACCATGACATTCCGTCTCAAGGACGGTATGCAAGTCTTTGTCAAAGAAGAGGCGCATTGCTTATCTGTTGAAGCTGTGGAGTTGGCTTCGGTCAACTCCGTTACTAATGAAAAATCTAGAGTTTCTGCAGAAATCTTTTTGCCAGGTGTTGGACAGGTCCCTACTCTGAAGAATGAGCTGCCCTCACAAAAGCCGAGGAAGAAGGAGGATCTGATGGCATCCCCTCATGAATCACCAAACGTTAAAGATCCTGGCAAGATAAAGAAGGAGAATAAAGAGGAGACGAAGGCGGTTTGGAAGCCGATTACTCAGCCCCCGTCTACCAAGCCACCAGGGAAGAATAATCCTCTGAAGGACGCTTCTTCGAAAGAACTGTTCAGGCCTTGTAAACATTCTGGTCATCTTCCCGAAGAACAAACCTAGATAATTCACGCAAATGGGAAGAAGTTCAAACTTGCCGGAGGATTCCCAAAGCTGTATTCCTTGAACTCTGACTCGGGCCTAAGAGAAATCCTGAGTTGGGATGTCTCTTGATCGCCGTCCAGGTATCATCCGGCTCAAGGACGTTAAGCAAGAGCGCTTCGTGGGAGGCAACCCATGGCTGGAGTCAGTTTTTTAATTTGTGTCAAACTCGTTGTTTCAGAGTCGGTTCAGGGGAGCCAAAAGTGTCAGTTTGCATGATTTCTTATTTTTCGTGTGTAGTCTGTGTGTCATTGTTTCAATCGCAAGTTGTTTGAGGTTGTTCTGATTTTTGTCAAATTATTTCTGATTTTCTGAAGTTCGTCGGGATTGTGAAAATATTTTCAATCGTGCAGGTCAAATTTTTTGGCGAAAAGTACTTCACTTTTCGGTGAAAACTGCCCTTTAAATCCCACTGTATTTTTTGATCATTTTTGATAAAATTTTCGGCGAAAACTTGCGGAATATTCGGCGAAAACTTGCACTTCTTTTCGCCGAAAAATCTAAGAAAATCAGTTTAAAAAAAAGGGTCAAAATATTCTCAAAATTCCCCTAAACCGTCTTTGTTCGACTTTTATTTTGTGTGGATCCGGGACACTTGTCCCGGTATCCTTTTGATCTTTTGTTGTTTTTGTTTTGTAAGAACTCGAGTAGCTACTCCGCTCCGCTCCGGGCTATCCGTGTTCATCCCCTACACCGACCATCTCATCCCAGGTTCTTCGTATCTCTCTACTCTGGTTTAGTCCTGTGAGGACACAGAACGATTTAAGTGTGGGGTAGGATGCTAGAGAACCTTTCATGAACTTCACTTCCCTTGATTGTGTTTTTGTGTGCTTCGTGGTCCCTTTCCAGTCTCTCTAAGCATTAGAATGGCTCAGTTCTTGATTTTTGATGTTAAGTTGTTGTTCAATCTGTCATAATGATGCTTAGACTGCTTAACCTAGAACTTGAGAACCAACGTGTATACTTTGATGCTAAATTGCCTGGTCAGAACAGAATTTTTCAAATCACACTTGTAGTTTGTTGCCTTGATTGCATGAAGATGACTGAATCTGACTAGCAAACCAACTATGAGCTTTTGATCCATTGCACGTAACTTGCAATTTCAATTCTTTTGAGTGGTTTTCTATTTGCTTGAATGAGTTAGAATTTGCATGAGACCTACTCGAGACCACACGATGACACGAGTTCTAGAATGATAGGGGCACCTAGATTCAACTACTAAGCCAGATTGCCTACCAACGTTAAATCCATTAGGTTTAAACCCTTAGCTTGGCCTGTTCTTTCAGTTCGATATACATTACAGCCATTTCCCATTCTTTCATTCCCCGTTGATCCCCTGTGGTTGTAGTTCTAGATTGACCTACCGGAAGTCGATTTGTGGTAACCTTCCTATAGCCATTAAACAGGTGGTCATAGCTATTATGTCCAAACGTGTAAACCCCTCTAGCAACTAAAGAAAGAATCAGCATAAATAAATAAAAAAGAAGAAGAAAAACAAAAGAAATTTCGAAAAAAAAAAGTAAGAAAAGTTCAAAAGTTTCAAGTTTTTAGTTCAATAACGTTCTTGTCCCTACATATGGAAGAACGAAGTCAAAAGAGAAGTCAAAAGAAAAAATGTGTAAAGAAAATTAAGTGCTAAGTTGCTTGAGGGTATCATAGGACGAGCGTTCACTATTCCACCCATGTCTGGTTAGACGGTAGGAAGCCATAGGCTAGATTCGAGGGAAGTTAGTCGAAAGCTACACCACACCAAAGCCATCATCATACATTCCCATCATCCATCTCACCATAAACCCTTGTAGTGTAGAATTCGTTACAGTCCTAGCAGGGAAGTCCTTCTTGACTGGTTACTCGTGTTGTCACAGTGGTGGAGATGTGGTCGAATTGCAAACTTATGACAGAATTCAATAACAGAAAATGATTGAGAGCAGAAACACATCCTTAAACACAGAGAGTGAGAGTTTCCCGTTTACTAAATATTTCCTGTGTGAGGAGTCTGGTCGGTCAGGTCAAATTCATGCATAATTGGTTGCTATTACTCGGCGTGTGTAGTTTTTAGTGAGACCAGGTTGTTTGTCTGATCAGTATGCATGTTAGGTTTCTTGTTCTAGGAATTATCTGTCTAATAATTCATTCTGTATGATTGAACTTCGATTTAATAGATCTTATCATTTGTGAACATGAGCATTTCTATTCAGTTTGTTTGAGGACAAGCAAAAGCTTAAGTGTGGGGTATTCTGATGACACTCGATTTGACGTGATTATCAGCCTCATTTAAGCGACATTTCCTTGCTTAAGACATGGTTTTTAGGGTAGAATAGCGAATATTCACTCAACTGCTCTATCTCTTGCCATTTGTGTTACTTTGTCCCGTTTCGGGTCTATTTGATGGTTTTCTAGTGTTTTCATGATAGCACAGGTTTTTGCCGTCAAATAAAGTAGCCAATGACGTGTTTAAGGCGTTGGAACCTCGAGGAATCGCACCAAGATCGATCCAATGAGTCAATCAAGTCGAATCAAATCCTGCTCCAATATACACAGCAGTTTTGGCGAAAAACCCTTAAGGTTTTCGGCGAAAACTCAAGAAGAAATCGGCTGAGTTCAACAAAGAGAAGTTTTCGGTGAAAACTCCAAGTTTTCACCGAGAACCCTAAGGTCCGAAAATCACAGGAGAAATAACCGAGCATTCAAGTCATTTACAAAGGAATTTTCGCCGAAAACTTCTTAGGTTTTTCGGTGAAAATCCCAGGCGAAATCCGGCGGTATTAGGGTTAAGTATAAATACTTAATCGGCGGCCCAATAACAAATATACCTCATAATACATCATAGTTTCAGAATTCTCACGAGTTCTGGAGCAGAGTTTAGAGTTCGAGGAGCCAGGAAGAGATCATGACGCCATCCCTTCATCTCGGAGACTCGGAGCTAGGATTGAAGATTACAGGAGATCGAAGCTTCGCCGGAGTCGTCTTAATTAGGTTTTTCAGATCCTTTTCTGTTCTTCCTTTGCGTGATGAACTCTGTTCTATCTTTGATTCTTTCATTATGAACATGAGTAGCTGAACTTGTAAAGCTTAGATTAGATGAACACTAAGTGATCCAGGGCTTTAAAGCGGTCATGGATCGGCGGGTAATTAGATTCAAAGTTCAATCAGTTTCTCTTTGCATGGTTGTTTTGTTCTTGATTGTTTATGTTTCTTTTCTGGTTGATCACCTTGATTAGGTTTGTGTGAGTTAGGGTTTGTCGCCAGACAGCTTCCCTGCTTTAAAACCATTAAAACTCGTCTTTCTTGATCACCTAGATTAGATTCGTGTTAAGCTGAGGATAGAAGCGAACACTCGCCTCACTTTAGGACATCAATTCAACCAGTTAACCTATTCATTGGAGTGTGCCTTTCGTAGGAACCAGTTAGGGTTAATCTGCTTCAAGAGTAACTCATAAATCATTAGTAATTGCACCAGTTAGTTTAGTCGTTGCGAGAGGCGACCGTACCTGAGCGATTAATTAATCTTGGTAGTTAGATGGATAGAGCGAACGTTCGCCAGTCTTAAACCTAAGGGTCAGAGTTATGGTGGTGTATAGAAATTGATTGAATGAGAATTGAAAACCGCTGGTCTTGTGATTGTTGTTGCCTTGGTTATCTAAGGGGGACTCGAAATCTAAGCTTGTCTGTCGTCTATCTAAACCAACCAATCATTCTGTCTTTTAATTTCATTTTAATTTTCTTGCATCTTATTCTTGAAGTCGTGGAACTCACACCACGCACAAAGTGTTTAAACCTGAATAAATTGCCTTCATATTTGAGTAGACGATTAGAAGAAACCCTGTGGAATACGATCTACTTAGCTTTTAGATTGGTAGTATTTGATCACTGTTCTGCAGCTCATCAATTACTAAGTAAGTTATTAGGCATCCTTGAGCAGTCTAGGTTATCACTCAAGTGCATTTCTCCATACTAACAATTCACAATTCATATCCCCATCATAATCATAAACCATTCAACATCAATCCCCAACTCAGCACATCAACATAACTCAGTTCACAAATCAATCCAACACAAACTACAACACTTCACGCACACACACATCAAATCATTCTTCGTTTAACTAGATGATTTAATTAGGCACCATAAGGAGTTGTTCCCCCGCTACCCCGACGGCCATCACATCATCCATATCCTGCAAGATCTTTCCCCGTAGGGAGATAACACGATGCATCCCCAAGGGGATCCTTCCTCCACGGAGCTATCACGACGCATCCCATAGGGATCCTTCCTCAGCGGAGAATTCAACCATCATGACTCAATATCATGGGATTCACTCCAGTGAATCGGACTCTAACACAACGGTATTATGGATGGGTAACATTTGCTCCTTCCGATTCTATCACTTTAATCCATTTAACACAATCACAATAATTACACACATCAACCAATCAATTCCACAACACAGTTCCACCACACAATTCCACATCACAATTCCATGTACCAATTCCTTACTATAATTCTGCACTAAACCTGATATGACCCAGCCAGGCTGCCCTAGTACCATCCGGTACTCCTACACCCCACCAGGGTCACCTGTCCGAGGCAGAACCCTAGGGCCTTACAAGAAACGTGTAGGACCAAGAGCAGGCCACCTACCAGCTCTCAAACCAAGGTATGAGATGAAATATAGGCTAAGGCCTCCCCTGCAGGTAGGAAAGCTCAGAAGGAAGAAATGCCACTCCAGGCCATGCTGTTGGCCGAGTGTAGAAACCCTAGGGCTGAGGACAAGCCTCAGTCGGATCCTGGCTTAATCTCCAAGGGCCCTGAAGACGAGGCACACTCCAGAGATCCTCTGGAAGCATTCCTGGAGTACAGGAACAAGAGAGCTCAAGAGTACCTGGCTGAGAAGGGATGGCCACCCAAGGCTGACCCGGAACCAAGTCTTGAGAAGAATAGGAGCCCCTGGTTCCAAGGCAACACTCCTGGCCCGACCCTAGCCCACGAGAGCCACATATGGAGCTACCTGAGGAGATGCCCGAAGCTAGGAGAGGAAGCCCCAAGTAGAAATGGAGAAGACCCCAGAAAGGCCCAACCCCGAACCCTAGACCGAGAGCCGGGCCAATCGGGAATACTTTATGAGGCTAGCCACCATGTGGTCCGAGTCTTTTGGCAAGCCCCTAGCCCCTGGACAAGCCCGGAGCATCAGGCCCTAAGGCCCGACGAAGGACCACCATTTGAGAAGAAGCCCGGAGCCGAAGCAAAGGCCCAGCCCGAGACCGGCGGACTCGACGAGTCCTAGTCCCACCCGGACTAGGAAACCCTAAATTGCCGGATTAGGGTTTTTAAGTGTTTTGGTCCTATTTGAGTTGTATTTTCGGTTTTTAAGACTATTTAATTGTTTTTCCTTTTTAGTCGGATTATTTAGGGGTTTTATGATTCTTTTTAGGAATAGGACTCTTTATTTTATTCTTATTTAGGAAGTAGCTAATAGGGAGGAGAGCTTGTTCCCTCACCTATATAAGGAGGCCGCCTGCCACCTCTTGTATTGACGAACCCTTTGAATAACACAACCCCTTTTATAGAACTTTGTTCTTGAAACCCTTATTGTATTTGTATGTTGCGATACTGAAGGATCGACTTATCATCAAGAGTATCCTCCTCTTGAAGTGGCACCCTCGACTTGATACTTCTGGTTCCTAGCTCGTTTATAGCTAGTGGGTCAAAGTCCTTTTCCATCCCCGGTTCCGACGGTTTCCTCTCGTTGTCTTGAAGATCAGCTTGTGGTGTTTAAGGGTCGTCGCCCACGGTTGCAGCGGTTCACATCAGTTGGTATTAGAGCACGGTTCAAGCACAAGGACCACACTCTATCCCAGTCTCCAGGTTTATCTTGGATTCATATCCTTTACTGCTTTTTAGAAAATAGCTTCAAAAATTCCCTTCTATTTCAATTCTTGTATTCAGTTTCGAGTTGTAAGACAAGAGAAAATTGGTGGCCATCATACCATCAACAAAAACCCTAATCGAGGTTAAGAAAAAGAAAAGAAAGCAAGGCCACCCTTGCCAAGTTATTTTCCTTTCGTTGTAAGTTTATTTCTAAGAAGAGGGGATAGAAAATTTGCTTCCGTTTGCTAGTACTAACCATGGCAGAGAAAGACTGGCCAACATGGAAGGCCACCTCCAGACTCTTGGAGCTACCCTTGCTGCCGTCCAAGAAACCCTAGCAAGGCTTCAAGCCGGAAGAGGACGAGACGAGCGCCGAGAGGACAGCCCTGAAGGCCTAAATAGAAGAGCTCGAAGGCTAGCTTAGGAGATTGATGATGATGTGAGCAACCTAAAGCTCACCGTGCCCAAGTTTGCCGGCAAGTATAATGCCGACGAGTACTTGGACTGGGAGAGAAGTATGGAGGATTTCCTCGAATGCCATCACTATTTGGAAAGAAAGAAGGTAATCCTCGCCACTCTTGAATTTACTGACTATGCTGCTCTATGGTGGAGCCAATTCAAGAGCCAGGTTCAAAGAGATGAGGAAGACCCCATCAAGTCGTGGAGAGATCTCAAGAGGACGATGAGGAAGAAGTTTGTTCCTGGAACCTATATCCGAGACCTACACACCTCCCTCCGAAACCTAAAGCAAGGCACCATGTTCGTGGAGCAATATACCAGGGAGATAGAGATGTTGGTAGCCAGGCTCGACCTCAGAGAAGAACCCGAAGCAAGGATAGCCAGGTTTGTGGGTGGACTACGCCCGGAGATCATCCATCAAGTCAATATACTTAACTATGTTGACTACGAGGATCTCAAAGCCCTAGCTAACCGCGTGGAGAGAGAGTTGAAGAAGGGCTACACGAGAAGACCAGCCAATACTCCGTGGAGAGGAGGCTCGAGTGCAAGCCAAACCCCATGGAAGCACGAACAGCCCCAAGGCCCCAGCTCACGACCAAACCCAAACCCTAGGGATTCGGCACCACCGGTAACACCTGCCCCACCTACTTCTAAGGTTCAAAACTCTAACCCCCGTCCCAGTGGAATTGTATGCTTTAAATGTCAAGGTAGGGGACATATCTCAAGGGACTGCCCTAATTAACGAACGATGGTGATAAGAGAAGGAGGAATCGAGACATATGATGAAGAAGATGAGAAGAAGGAAGAAGAAGGAGAACAAGTTAAGCCAGAAGGGCTTGAGAAGTTTGTAAGGTTAATCTCTAAAACCCTAGCACCCGGCGCCCCGGCGCTACCCGACCGGGCCTGACCAGCCCCGGCGCTTCCCGACCGGGGCCTAACCAGCCCCGGCGCCCCAGCGCTCGGCCCCGACCCCGACTGGCGCTGCCCGACCAGCCTCGGCGTCCCAGCACCCAGCCCCAGTGCTGCCCGACCAGGCCCCGGCGCCCCAACGCTCGGCCCTAACCTTGACTGGCATTGCCCGAAAAGCCTCGACGCCCACAGCACCCAGCCCCGGTGCTGCCCGACCAGGCCCCGGCGCCCCAGCGCTCGGCCCCGACCCCGACTGGCGCTGCCCGACCAGCCTTGGCGCCCCAGCACCCAGCCCTGGTGCTGCCCGACCAGGCCCCGGCGCCCCAACGCTCGGCCCCGACCCTGACTGGCGCTACCCGATCAGCCTCGGCACCCCAGTACCCAGACCCGGTGCTGCCCGACCAGGCCCCGGCGCCGCAGCGTTCAGCCCGACGCCGACTGGCCCGCCACGACCAGTCCTAGCACCCCAGCAGCCAGCCCCGACCTGTCGCTGCTCGACGCCCCCCGACGCATCACCACCCGATGTGGCGCACGACGGATCACCATCCGACGAGTCCGGCGCGTCCCTGCCCGACGCTCCCCCTGGTCCTACCCGACCCCGACTGCCCCAACGCGATGATCCCCGACGCCACCCACTGGCCGACGCCCGATGGCCCTAGCCACCCCGACGCATCATTACCTGACGCCGCCGCCTCCCCACTGCCCGACGCCGCTGCCCTGACCGACATGCCCTGGCCTAACCCCCGGCGCCTCCGGCACCCCAGTGCCCCGACCCTACGCTTCAACCGACGGTCCCCTATGCACCCAAGATTCAATGGGAGATCACCTCCCGACGAATTTTGAGGGCTGCCCCGAGCGAGGAAGATCCGGATGCGGATCCGAATGTGGAAATGAGTGAGGAACTCTCACCGGCTACCTCCCCAAGCCTTAACATTATTGTTGATAGTTTTTCAGGAGAAGGAGCTATGGAGACAGAAGAAGAAAGCGCTGAAGGACCCGAGCCTTGGTCCATCACTGACTCAAGTGCACTCCCCGGTCTGAAGCTGATGCTGAGTCTTCCCCGGCTGTGGCCAATAAAATTGCTGAATTTTGGAAGAGAGTGATGAGTACCAGGAGAGGACCCGATATGGATTTTTGGACAAATCCAAGGCAAGAAGAGGGGGATGATATGACCAAGCCATGCTGCCCTAGTACCATCCGGTACTCCTACACCCAACCAGGGTCACCTGTCCGAGGCAGAACCCTAGGGCCTTACAAGAAACGTGTAGGACCAAGAGCAGGCCACCTAGAAGCTCTCAAACCAAGGTATGAGATGAAATATAGGCTAAGGCCTCCACCTGCAGGTAGGAAAGCTCAGAAGGAAGAAATGCCACTCTAGGCCATGCTGTTGGCCGAGTGTAGAAACCCTAGGGCTGAGGACAAGCCTCAGTCGGATCCTGGCTTAATCTCCAAGGGCCCTGAAGACGAGGCACACTCCAGAGATCCTTTGGAAGCATTCCTGGAATACAGGAACAAGAGAGCTCAAGAGTACCTGGCCGAGAAGGGATGGCCACCCAAGGCTGACCCGGAACCAAGTCTTGAGAAGAATAGGAGCCCCTGGTTCCAAGGCACCACTCCTGGCCCGACCCTAGCCCACAAGAGCCACATATGGAGCTACCTGAGGAGATGCCCGAAGCTAGGAGAGGAAGCCCCAAGCAGAAATGGAGAAGACCCCAGAAAGGCCCAACCCCGAACCCTAGACCGAGAGCCGGGCCGATCGGGAATACTTTATGAGGCTAGCCACCAGTGGCCCGAGCCTTTTGGCAAGCCCCTAGCCCCTGGACAAGCCCGGAGCATCAGGCCCCAAGCCCCGACGAAGGACCACCATTTGAGAAGAAGCCCGGATTCGAAGCAAAGGCCCAGCCCGAGATCGACGGACCCGACTAGTCCTAGTCCCACCCGGACTAGGAAACCCTAAATTGCCGGATTAGGGTTTTTAAGTGTTTTAGTCCTATTTGAGTTGTATTTTTGGTTTTTAAGACTATTTAATTGTTTTTCCTTTTTAGTCGGATTATTTAGGGGTTTTAGGATTCTTTTTAGGAATATGACTCTTTATTTTTTTCTTATTTAGGAAGTAGCTAATAAGGAAGAGAGCTTGTTCCCTCACCTATATAAGAAGGCCGCCGGCCACCTCTTGTACTGACGAACCCTTTGAATAAACAACCCCTTTTATAGAACTTTGTTCTTGAAACCCCTTATTGTATCTGCATGTTGCGATACTGAAGGATCGGCTTATCATCAAGAGTATCCTCCTCTTGAAGTGGCACCCTCGACTTGATACTTCTGGTTCCTAGCTCGTTTATAGCTAGTGGGTCAAAGTCCTCTTCCATCCCCGGTTCCGACGATTTCCTCTCGTTGCCTTGAGGATCAGCTTGTGGTGTTTAAGGGTCGTCTGCCCACGGTTGCAGCGGTTCACATCAAAACCCCAACTGGCAACAATAGATACAAATACAGAAATTCATCACATCCCATTCCATCCTATCCCACATTTCAAGTTCGAATTCATTAACCATCACCTTTCATTCCCAATCCCCACATCACACGTCAATCAACACAATCATCATACTACAATCACAAGATAGCTATTTAGTTTCACTCTCATAGGTTCATGCAAGACCTAATTTCATTCTAAGTCGAGTTTCAGCTTCTCACATCACTCATAGTGTCCTATCGACGCTAAGCTAATCACAACCACATAACTCATGCACACTCGGAATAAACTCTCATTTATAGCCACCTAGTAAACCATACATTCATACAAGTCAACCATACGTACCAACAAGTCGATCATCCATTCATACAAGAAGCAATCACAACAACATCAAGTTACCGTTTCAACTCTCCAATTCATGCAATCCTATATTTAACTACATAATCCATATATTTCTACATATTCCATTTAACTCGAATTCCAGCCACAATTCATCCAATTCCGACACCCTCATTCTTCTCAATCATTTCTCAGTCCACACAAGACTCCAACCTTATTACAATGCCACCAGTCACGTTATCACTCACCAACACACATAACACCCAATCCAACTAATCACACATTGGCAATTCATTCGATCACACTCACAATTCACACAACACATCCAATCCAGGGTAAACGGCTAACTCACCGGCCACCCCCACCTGCAAGTACAGGGATAGCCATGTCGTGAGTCCAGGGTTACCTTCATGTTCATCCTTCATAGGACGACCCCACATTGGCAGGGTCATCCACCTGTTCATCATTAATAGGGAGACCCCACATTGGCAGGACCACCCTCCTGCAACCACAACCGATAATAACATAGCATGCATATAATATAATATATATATATATATAGTAAACGCTTCGGTGCACCCACTAAAAGTGGGACTACTGGGTACACCCACTGACGTTTGTGCTATCTAGAGTGATATTTTCATTGAACTAATCGTTTATATCAATAGATTTAATCTTAATAAGTTTAAATTGAGCTTAATTACAATTTTTAGTCATCATAGTATAAGATTATACCTAATGTTCTTCAGGTTTCTTTCTACGGCTGCATTGTTTCTCAATATGATAGATTATCATCGGGTCAAATACTTTAGTAGTCCCGAAACTTTGGGCTGGGTTACAAATCAGTCCCGAAACTTCAATTTGTTTTCGACTCATCCCGTAAGTATAGACTCCGTTACGTCATGGTATTATTCACGATGACGGTGACTTTTTCCGGCAAATTTGCCACATCAACTTGTCCACATCAGTTAAATAATAAACCCAACCTGATTCGAATTAACCCCTAATCCAAACCGGTAATTTACCCTAAACAACTCTACTCTCTTAGCAATCTACCACCACCGCCAAAACAACATTTTTCTTCTTCTTCTTCCCCTCCGCTACACTTCTATCAAAGACCTCCTCCCTATCGTCACCATCAATTCCCCCACCGCCACTAAAATCTCAATCTGCAACCGTCTCGTTAAGCGAGCTGCTTGGGCTTACCTCCAGCGTATGTCTGCCTCCCCTGGCTCCTCCGGACACCACTTCCTCTGCCGCCTCTAGCTGAAACTCGCATCCCTCCGCTAGCCGATCAAAGCTTGCTTCCGATTCGTTCAGCTTTGTCTCTCCCCCTCCATCTAGCTCCCAATATTTCCACTCAGTTTTGGCTTGAATCGAAACAGATTGAGAAAAACGTCGATATCGGTTTTCATTTCTCATATATGTATATTGAACAAAATAATTATAATTGCACAAATAAAGAGGAACTGATTGAATTGGGGATTGGTCAAAGAAACAATTGCAGAAAATCATATTCTCCAGTTTTTCTTCTTGTGTGGTATCAGTTATGCTTATGTATAGTCTTTTGTATATAATTAGGGTTTGTTAGAATCGTGTGTTCCGATTTAGGAGTTTGGTGATGTTCGCTGGAGCCGAAGTATGACCTGTTGAAGATCGTCTTTGTTACCACCCATCGGAGAATCAACCCTTGACTCCCGGTTCAGCATGCTCGCCGCTCGCGGCATCCACCTTCCGTTGCCGCTCCTCGTCGTTGTCGGTAATTCTGGCGGGGGCGGGGCCATCGTTACTGAGATACCTGTTTTCTTATACAAAAATGTTCCAAAAGAAGTTCCAATTTCCTCTATATTCAATTGGGAATTGCAGACTGTGAATTAAGGAAAGTAAATTAAGTTGAGCGATAGTCGGAGAATTGACGGGAAGGGAGAAGAAGGAAGAGATTGTTGTGTGGCGTGAAGAGAAATGGTAGTCAGAGAGTTTCTCTGTGTTTTAGTTTCTGATTAGGTTAGCCAGGGATTGGGTGTTGAAGATTTTGGGTTTAGGGTAAATTGACCGGTTTGGATTAGGGGTTAATTCGTATTGGGTCGGGTCTATTATTTTATTAATATTTAACTGACGTGGACAAGTTCATGTGGTAAATCTGCCGGAAAAAGTCACCGTCATCGTGAATAATACTATGACATAACGGAGTTCATACTTACGGGATGAGTCGGAAACAAATTGAAGTTTCGGGACTGATTTGTAACCCGGTCCAAAGTTTTAGGACTACTAAGGTATTTGACCCGATTATTATTTCTACCAAATTAGTTTTTTGTTCAAATCGTCCTATATATCCTTTAACAACATGTAGATTCTTATACTCGAAAAAACAAAATATTAAAAACATGTTTATCTATCAAAACGTTAGTGGGTCTACCCGGTACTCCCACTTTTAGTGGGGTCACCGGAGTGTTCACCATATATATATATATATATGTAATTTAGCCGATCACATCCCATCCCTCCTATCACTCATTACTAGTTCCGATCCGTTTATCATCATTATTAATCATTTGCCCCAATCCCAACACATAGCAATCAGCCATCAATCAACAACTAAGTCCTCAATTAGCAATCACTCATCAATCGACAACCATCATAAATCCAATAGCAATCAATCGCAAAACATTTATCATCTTTTACTCTCTTCTAATTTCATGCAATCCCTACATTAATCTAGGTCGGAATTTTAACTACTCACATCGACCAGCACTACCTATCGTACACTAAACCCTCACCTTACAAAAGACTAGGCTTTAAACAACTTCTAGAAACCCAAATGAACAACCTTTCCTTCTAAAAAAACGTAGCTTCTTCCTTCTGATATTGATAGCGCTTAACTCCAAAATACCAGAAACCAAGATGTGTGATCTCTTCCTCTCATTGCCAGAAGCACGCAGACAAAAACGGATCGTCAATCGGACCTCTACAGCTCCCGGAATCAAGGTTTGAAGTTTGGGGGGTTTTTGGTTCGTCAAAGGGATTTTCGAGAGGAAAGAGAGAGAGAAGCTGAAGAATTCCGTCATAAGTCCATATTTTATAGTCAGACCATGATACATGGCGTGTATCACAGATATAAGGCGTGTATCATAGACACACAGTCGTGTATATCATAGTCTGCCAACCTCGACGAATTTTCACGTACTCGCTTGTAACTTCAACCCCACTCAATTATGAACATCCCGGACCTCGATGGGGTCTCAAGAACACTGTTTCCAATGTATCAATCATCCAAACTCGAGTTCCAAATGTTTCGGTTGGGCGGGGATGTTACAAAGACTACACACTCTCAAATGAATGATGAGATTGATCATCCTACCAAAGCCTTTTATAGACTCACACTCCACACATTAGATGAGGATATTCAAATCACCTAATGAATCCAACCACTCATACATGGAACCTCACAAATGCATTTCCCCAAGTTCACTCTTTGAGAATGTGTTCCATGTACCTAAGAAATGTTTGATGCATTCACAACCTACGATACATGAACCAAACTTTGATTCATGTTTTCAAATAATTCCAAATCACTTTTGCTAGTTTCCAACAATGCGATATTTTATTGAATTAATTTAGGGAATTAATGAAGAAAAATGTATATATAACCATAGGGCACGCATATTTGATTTCCTTTCTATAACAATTAAAGGCAATATGTGCACTAAAATGTACATAAATAATCTTTCTTGATTGAATAGGCTTTGCATAAAATAAAACCCTTGCTTTAAATTGTTTTGATAATGCTTATATAAATAGTCGACGAGACTGCAACATACTACATAAGCATAACCATCATCAGTAGATTTTAATTCTACGCAAGTCACTAAAATTATTATATTCTTTGTTGAGGAAAAATTTGTGCATCGATCCTGGTGGTCACCGAGAAACATCTTTCGTTAGGAAGCCTGTTTCTGCTTTTGTTCCTCATATCCTCATCAATCCAATCGGCTCCAGCCACATTTACAGGTAATTTGATTTTGTTAATTTACTTATGCATGATTGACCAAATTTGAATGTAGGATAGGCAAAATCCATGTCACGTGTGGGTGGTTCGCTTCCGCCAAAGTGATCCTTCCAAAAAAATTCCGTCGTCTTGCATACACATGCGTAAGATGGGAAACACATGTATCCCGGCCAGTTAATCAACTTTAAGTACTTCAACACTTACTCTTACCCCATCTCAGTCTCTTCTTTTGTTTGCTCTTGCTCCAATTAATTATACTCTCAAGATCATTCTGCTTATTTTGAAAATGGCTTCTTCTATGCATGTACGCATATATTATTAGTTTCAATAATATATTTGATTATTACATTCCCTTAAATATATTGTTCTGAGCCAATCCGTCACTATACAAAATAATTGTTTGCTTTTAATTACCGTGGTTTATTGTCGACAAGATTTTAATAAATATTTTCTTTATTTGAGGAATTTTTTCTCGCGATATTAGTATCTACTAATTAAAAAATATGAACAAATTACGATAAAAATTTGTTTCGGGCTCGTCACCTGGAGCAATGGAGGGAGTTGATATGTCGCATGTGGGGCTCCGAATCACTTCGTATGTAAGAGAAATGGGAGGGGTAGTGATCATTACTTAGGCGATGTAACAGGGGGTATTATGGTAAAAGTAAGGTCAAGTAACTTACTAAGAAAAAGTTCCATGCTGTAAAAGTGTTTGTCTTCCTGTTGTAAGATTGATCAGGTATTTATTTGTCATGAGCTATACTATTAGGGCTTTACACCCATTGGCTGAGAGTACGGAAGCGTTACTCACCGTTGATAGGTTGTTACTACGCTCCATGATCGCGCCACAGGTGCTTAGGGTTTCCAAGGTGATAGACTTGTTGCTACTTAGGGTTGTCCTGAGCTCTTGGCAGGTCTGGCCCATGCTTCTAGAAGCCCATCTCTTGATGAGACTTGGGGTTCGCTTGGTCAACCTTTGTCGTTTAGGTTGACTTTCTTGTTGGGACGGACGTTTCCTTCTAGCAGGCCCATAGGGCCATCAAAATTGAAATGTTTTTTTACGCAAAATGAAGTCAATTGTATTAATGTCGCTCTTCCAAACACATACAAGAGAGTGCATTAACAAGCCACTCCGAAGAAGTCCTACCCTCAAATGGTGTGACATAGGAATGAGTTCGCCTAGCTAATACATGAGCGACTTCGTTTCTGGTTCTCCTAACATGACAAAGTTCAAACGTTGGAAGGGTAAATCTCTACATGATCTAACAATATCACCAAACTCACTTACATCCTCCTCCATTTTGTGGACTGCTCGGTACATCTCCAGTGCATCTATCTCCACCACCACATTTTTTACTGCCTACCCATGCAGCAACATGAGTGCATCTAAAAGTGCCATGGCCTCACACTCCTTCGGTGAAGGGCATCTGGGGCTACCAACTATCTTGTATGAAATCAACACTCCACGCTCACCCCTCAGCACCATCCCTGCACCATGTGTTCCTGCATCGGCAAACAAGGCCCCATCTATGTTACATTTCAGTAGTCCTAAGGGTGGCGGATTCCATAGCCGACAAAGCTCGTCTCGCCGGTGGGTATCTCCATCTATCGTCCCTTCAGTGGCCCCCCTCCACTCCTTGACAACTTCGAACGCCCCTAGATGGTGACAAAAGCTGGATTTTTCACACTCGTTCAAACCCTCTCATTCCTTTCCCGCCACATCCCTCCTAGAACCTCCACCACGACCTATATCTTCTGCTCGGGTAGGTCCCAGATGACCCCAAAAGCCACTCGTTAAAAAAATCATCTATTTGTCAATTTCATTTTGCGATGATTCAAATAAATCATCTATTTTATCTGCTTTCATGATAGATGATATTCTCAACTAATACGCAAGACTAATAATCAATTAGTTGATCACAAAAAAAAAATTTGGATAAATATCACAAATACTTGAATGAAGCAATAAATTATTGTCACATAAACAATCTATTTTCATAAATAAGAAAGTCTTAGTCAAATTTCTAACTTTAATTACCCATTGGTGAATTCTACTGCTAAGCAGTCTTTCTTTCATCACGACAGTAGCTCAATTATAGTGGACATTATATGGCTCGACACACTCTAAGTTATCTCCCAAATTGGAAATTGGTAAAACTCGCGACTTGAGTTGACACTCTTATCATAGACAAAAAAAATTGATACTCGAAGGGGGGTCATGACCCTACCCATCCAAGCCGATATTCTCAACTAAATGTTGGAAGATGGAAGCTCTCCTTTCTATTAATGTACTTCGCATCATGTGTTTGCATGGCCATAAACAAAGAAAGGAAGCTGATGAAGGGAATCAAATGAATCGTCATCAAATCTCCAATCAAAGGGTTTGATTATGCTAATGATTTGTGATTTCCATTAACGGAAATAAATCATTCTCTCATCAATCACATAATCAAAGGAGATCAGGAAGAAAGGAAAGAGAGATTGTGATTCCATGTTTATGGAAACAAATCATCTTTCCATCAATCAAATAATTGAGGAGATCATGAAGATTTGATGAGGATGGTGATTTGAAGATTGAAGATTACCATATTTCGTATATGGTAAGTGGAGCCGGTTGGAATTTGAATTCCAAATGTTCATTGGGTAGATTAGTATAAATAGAGAGTAAGGCTCACTAATTCAATCAAGCCTTACGTGAGCGAAAATAGTACTGAGTGTAGAAAACCATATTCTCTCAAAGTGTTAGGTCACGATTACTAGGTGTTAGGAGTCGGTTTCTTGCAAGGGTGTTCGCAAGGTGTTGATGGTCACTATCGCTAGGTGTTAGCAGTCGGGTTCTAGCGAGGGAGTTCGCTAGGTTCATCGACAGCTCGAGATTGGAGTGTCGAGGATCTCCATGTGTTGGAGGTTCTTGAAGTAGGCGTTGCTTCAAGGTCACTGTTCAAGCTTCGGTTGGAAGCTTGTTCAAAAAGGAAATGACATTGTCTCCCAAGCGCTATCTTAGGACATGGACGTAGATTTGCACACCACGTTAAAAAACATCATGTGTCACTCTCCTGCCCTTAAACTCTTTATCTTTTGTTATATCAGTGTGGTGTTGAGCTTGCTCAACTTTCATTTCCACGTTTATTTGTGTATTACTCGAAAAATTGACCCCCCCCCCTTCGAGTATCAATTGGTATCAGAGTAGGTAACCTTCGTTGGACTTAACCGTCACCGTAGAAATTATTAAAGAGGAATACTTAAACGCTATCAACGAGAAAAGTGAGCAAGATGTCTGGAGTTAACTATCAAGAAGGGATGTCCCACAACCGTCCTCCTCTATTCGATGGCTCAAACTACCAGTTCTGGAAGAACCGCATGAAAGTGTACCTGACTGGAGAAGTAGATCTATGGAGCATCGTGGAAGATGGAGTTCCTGAAGTCAAGACGGAACGTGTAGAATGGACGGATGAAGAAAAGAAGAACGTGTAGAGGAACTCAAAAACTTTGAACATCCTCTACTGTGCTCTCACTCCAAGTGAGTACAACCAGATCTGTAGTTGCACCACTGCCAAAGAGATCTGGCGAGTTCTTCAAATAACACATGAGGGGACATCGCAGGTAAAAGAAAGTAAGATGGATATGCTCACTGATGAATATGAATTGTTTAAAATGATACCCGTGGAGTCTATTAACGATATGTACTCTAGATTCAACGCGATAAGCTTACAGTACTTGGCCGAACATACGACAATGCCGAACTTGTTCGTAAAATTCTTTGATCGCTTCCTAATGAGTGGATGCCTAATAAAACGAAGTGTGATGGAAAAATGAAAGATGGAAAGGTAGAAGAATAAAATGCCAACTCTTCTTTCAAACAATTAGAAGAGTCCCTGGCAACGGCGCCAATTTGATGAACGTTGTAATGCGTGCAATCAAATAACTACCAAGCACAAAGCAAGATAGATCGTATTCCACGGGTCTCGACTGATTGTTTACTCAAATGAGTCGGCAAATTACTCAGGTTTAAACAAGTTTGCGTGGTGTGAGTTCCACGACTTCTAAGCTATAAAGCAGGAAATTTGAAATGAAAACAGAAAGCAAATTGAAAGGTTGATTGACTTGACAAGACGACAGACAAGCTTAGATTTTGAATCCCCCTTAGATCGTCGGAGCATTGGCGATCACAAGACCAATGGCTTTCAATTCTAATTCATTCAGTTCTTAGACACCACCATAACTCCTGACCCTTAGGTTTAATACTGACGAACGTTCGCTCTATCCAATCTAACTACCAAGATTAATTGACCGCCCGTGCGTTTGTTTTTGCGACGGGAAACTAACTGACGCGATTACTAGTGATTTATGAGTTACTCTAGTAGTGAATTAACCCTAACTGGTTCCTACGAGAGGCACACTCCAATGAATAGGTTAATTGTTGATTTGGTGTTTGAAAGTGAGGCGAACGTTCGTTACTATCCTCAGCTTAACAAGAATCCTAACTAGGTGATCAAGCTAGAAAAGAAACATTGGCAACAAAGAACAAACCAAACATGCAAGAGAAACTGACTGAATCTGAATTTAATTATCGCCGACCCGTGACCGCTTTAAAGCCCTGGGTCACTTAGGGTTCATCTATTCTAAGCTCTATGAGTTTAGCTACTCATATTCAACACAGAAGAATAGAAAAAAACAAGGAATACATCCTCAAGTAGGAAGAAAGAGAAGAACTGTAAAACCTAATTTCTGATGAATCCGTGAAGCTTCAATCTCCTGGATCTTCAACTCCTAGCACTGAGCTCTCCGAGATGGAAGGATGGCGTCACGATCTCTTCCCGGCTCTTCGAACTCCCTAAACTCTCTCTCGAAATTTGAAGTCTGGAAATTAATCCAAGGAATAAGTGTGTTTGAATAATGGCCGCCGGTTTTGTATTTATAGGGTTTCCAAATCCCAGCCGGAAAAAGGACCAACTTCTTTGCGAGAACTGTGAAAGTTCTCGCCGAGAACTTTACTTAAAACTCGACTGCCAACATCTTGTCTCTGACTGTGTGATTTCTTCAATAGTTCTCGGTGAGAACTTTGGTTCTTCTCGCTGAGAACTTCAGCGTACGCAGGGGAGGATTTGTTCTGTGTGATCTCTGCATCGATCTCGGGCCATTCTTTAAGGTTCCCTGCTTCCCGAGCACGTCCATGGCTACGTTCATGATGGCAAAAACCTGTGCAATCTCAAAAGCACTAGAAAACTATCAAATAGACCCCTAATGGGCCAAAGTAACCATAACGGTAAGAATTAGAACAATCAAGTTCACACACCCTAAACTACCCCAAAAACTGTGTTTCAAGCAAGGAATGTAGCTTAAATGAGGCTGATAATCACGTAAAATCGAGTGTCATCAAATACCCCACACTTAAGCCTTTGCTTGTCCTCAAGCAAACTAAACTAGAACACACTCGGATTCACAAATGACGAGATAGATCAAGTTAAGGTTCAAGCCTTCACAATGAATTATTAGACTGCTACTTCTAGAACAAGTGACCTAACATGCATACACGTCAACCAAACAACCTGGTCTCACTAATTATCTGCCCACAACAAGGAGCAATCACAAATCAAGCACAAATCTGACCTAACCCACTAGTCTCCTCACACAGATAATTAGAAGTACAAGGGGGACTCTCGCACTCAGTGTTTAAGGACGTGTTTCTGCTCTCAATCACGTTCTCGACCGAAGTATGTCATAAGTTTGCATTTCGACCACATCTCCACCACTGTGACAACACGAGTAACTAGTTAGAAGGACTTTCGCAAGGGACTGTATCGATTCCTACACTACAAGGGTTTATGATGAGATGGATGATGGGGTGAATGATGGAATTGGTTTTGGTGCGGTGTACCTTTCGACTAACTTCCCTTGAATCTAGCCTATGGCTTCCTACAGTCTAAACAGACACAGGTGGAATAGTGTACGCTCGTCCTATGATACCCTCAAGCAACCTAGCACTTTATTTGTATTTTTTTGATTTTTTTTATTTTTTCTGACTTTTCTTTACATTCACTTTGACTTCGTTCTTCCATATGTAGGGAGAAGAACGTTATTGAAGTATAGTACTTCAATTTGAACTTTCAACTCTTTTTTGATTGATTTTTCGATTTTTCTTCATTTTTTTCTTAGTGCTGGTTTTTTTTTTCAAGTTGCTAGAGGGGTTTACATCTGGACATAATAGCTAAAACCACCTGTTTAATGGCTATAGGCAGGTTACCACAAACAGACTTCTGGTAGGCTAATCTAGAACTACTACCACAGGGGATCAACGGGGTAATGAAAGAACATGGGAAATGGTTGTAATGTATAACCAACCGAAAGAAGGGCCAAGCTCAAGGGTTTACACCTAACGGATTTATCGTTAGGTTGATTGTCTGGCTTAAGTAGCTGAATCTAGGTGCCTCTATCCTCCTAGAACTCGTGTCATCGTGTGATCTCGAATAGGTCTCATGTAAATTCTAACTCATTCAAAGTACGAGAAAGTCACTCAAAAAGAATTGAAATTACAAGTTATGTGCAATGGATCAAAAGCTCACTATTGGTTTGCTAGTCGGATTCGGTCTTTCATGCAATCAAAGTGAAATACTACAAGAGTGATAAAATTTTCTGTTCTGACCAGGTAAGTTAGCATCAATGCAGAAAGTCGGTTACACGTTCTAGGTTAAGCAGTCTAAGCATCATTATGAAAGATTGAAAGACAACTTAACATCACAAGTCAAGAATCAAGCAATTCTATGCTAGAGGAATGGAATATGCCACGAAATCACAGAAAATAAGTCAAGATCATGCATGGTTCTCTAGCATCCTACCCCACACTTAAACGGTTATGTGTCCTCACAGGACTAAACTAGGAGAGAGAGATACGGAGAACCTAGAACTAGGTGGTTGGCGTAGGGGATGAACACAGAGAGTCCGGAGGGGAGTGGAGTAGCTACTCAAGGTCCTACAAAACAAAAACAACAAAAAGATCAAAAGGAAACCGGGACAAGTGTCCCTGATCCACACAGAAAAAAATTGGATCGAAATTCGAAAAGAAGAAATGAAAAGAAAGGGAAAGGATACGACCTGATCACTGTCCCTCAGGCGGGGGTGGTGGTGGTGGGATAGGGATGACGAAGTGGACGAGCAAAGCTCGATGTGCCGCCGCCTCCTGCTCGTGGTGGCGCTGGGTGATGATCCACCGGGCATCCTCCTCCTCGTGCCAGGCCGTGGCTCTGGTCTTGAATGCAACCCGGTCCCTCTGCCACTGATGGGAGCCGGAGGAGAAGTCTATCTGCCACTACTCGAGATGGGTGAGAACTGCACCATACTCGCTAGAGTACTGGGGTGGTGACTGTTGCTGAAACTGAGGCTCTGGCGGAGGCTTCTAGGGTTGCTCCTCCTCGTCATCCTCCTCTTCCTCAGGAACCGCAGTGATGGGGGCTGGTAAGTACACTCCTGGCCTGACTGTCAAGTCGAGCTCCAATTCCATCGCCAGATCTCCTCCAACGGTGTGCACCTGGACACGTGGGATCCAAGGCTCATAGGAGGCGGAGAGGTTCTTGCTGGCGATGAGGTGGCCAATGAAGGCACCGCAAAGGAGGAACGGCGGGATCTTGGCATAACCGATCTTCTGATGGAACAAGCGAGAAAGGACCTAGCCTGGATGAAGGGGGTAGACCTCATGAATGGCTCTGAAGAGGAGTAACTCCTCGGCGGCTATGTTGTGGTGGTCTTTCTCTAGTGCATAAAACAAAGAACGACGCCAAACATAATGGAAAAATCTGAATAGAGGATGAGAAACCTGGCTGATGTAGTTCTTGTTGGTGGACTTGACTCCCGGTTGGCTAGTGATGTAGCTCCATAGGGCATCAAAGATCGGACCCGTCATCTTGTTTCTCTCCCATCCTCGGTGGTGATGAGTGTAATGCTCGGCCGGGATGCCGAGGAGGTCAGCGAACTCATCATAGGCGAGCTCATGGAGCCGGCCGACGAGGTGGAAAGTGATCACCTTCGAGCGTTGTCTGCTCTTGTGGGTGTCAAGCTCAAATGTACTCAGAACTCCTGAAGAGCGACATGCGGATAGTTGTCGGAGATGGTGGTGACCTCTAGGAGTCCTGCCGTGGTAAGAGACTAGTGTACGGTGTTGTGCCAACCCTCATTATGCTCCTGGAGGGACTACATGGGGAGGGGTCGCAGGTCGGCTAGTGGAATCTCTTGGATCCTCTGGTAGCGCTCGAAGTAGTGGTCCGGGAGGTGTGCAAGGTAGCGGTGAATCCCTCGACGATCGGGGTTGACAGGAGGAGGACCGGCGAGAATGGGAGTGATAGGGGTCGGTGCACTGGCACCCGCTTCAGTGCCTAGAGTAGCGGAGGTCGATCTTGGACCACTGGGTGCTACCCTCGGTCTCTTACCCCTGTTCCTAAAAGATATCAAAATTTGAAAACCACATTAGTCAAACCGACAACTTACCCCATACTTGGTCGAAAAACTCAATTTCACAGAGAAACGAAAAAACCCGAGTGGAGATAAGCTAATTTAACATTTGCTAACCAAAACTGATACTAAAACATGCATAAGAACTGTCCGGACAGAAAAAAATTCACCACAACCACTCAAAGTCAAACCGACAATTCAAAAAGTCAACACCCTAACATTTTTAGCAATTAAGCATGGTAAATCAAGTTCAATCGACATAAAATCAAGGCACATCACTCCCTAAGCATCCTAGATCATCTGAGTTCAAATAATTCAGCACAATTCACACCGAAACAGCAGGCACGCAAATCAAGGTAGACCGAAAAGTCAACCAAAATCAAGTTCAACAAAATTCAACAATCAATATGTCAAAAGATTCAAATTGAAAACCCAACAAGTAACCTTGAAGACATGACTGTGGAAAATTGACGGAACATTAAGAAATCGGTAAAACTCGAAAAAACTTATTTCGGGTGGAACTGAAGCTCCAGAGCTCTGATTCGCACAATCTAGCTGGCGGTCTGATTGGAAAAGGGCAGGGAATAGAGCGGCAGTGGCGGTGGCGAGAGACGGCGGCTAAAAAACGGTGGAGAATGGAAAAACGAATGGCGACGGCGGGGTTGAGGTTTGTTTTGTCGAGAACAAAAGTGGGAAATGAGGGGAGTACAGACAGTATGGATAAGGGGGAGGATTTTAAAACTTTTGACTTAAGTTTTCGGTGAAAACTGCAAGAGTTCTCATCGAAAATTCCTTTGAAAACGGTTTAAAAAGATACTCAAAATGCACCGGATTTTGGAAAAGTTCTCGCTGAAACTTTGAAAGTTTTCGGCGAGGAGTTTGTCGAAATTGGAGACTGGAGGCACTATTTTTTTTAAAACCAAAGTTCTCGCCGAAAACTTTAGAAGTTTTTGTCGAGAACATCTGACCTGGGCGGTTAAAAACGATTTTCTGAAAACACCGGCAACGCAATTTTGAAAATTCAAAACAAAAACAACAAAAAATTGGAAAATCCCAAATAAATCGGAATTCAACCGAGAACACACAACACACAAGAAAAGTAAGAATCACGAACGACACTTTTGGCTCCCCTGAACCGACTCTAGACACGAGAATTTACTCAAGAATTCAAAAACTAACTCCAGCCGTGGGTCGCCTCCCACGAAGCGCTTTTACTTAACGTCCTTGAGCTGGACAATACATGGTTGGCACTCAAGTGGTATCCCAATTCAGAACTTCCTTCATACCATCATGGGCTTCTTTGAACTTTTCTTCTTCATTTCGCCAGGATCTTTAAGTTGCGGCGATTTAGAAGAAGACGCCTTTGGTACCTCCTTCTTTTTTTGCTTCTCCGCCGAAGACATATTCTTTTGTTTGTTGACCTGTTCAGCACCTGTAGCAGCTATCTTCAAAGAAACACTCGGAATGACATTAGTAACGGAGTTGACCGAGACCAACTCCACAGTTTCAACAGAAAGACAATAAGCTTCTCCTTTAGGGATGTACTTCATATCGTCCATAAGGTGGAATGTCACACTGTCCTTTCCAACCCTTAATGTCAACGATCCGTTCGGCACATTAATTGTCATTCCGGATGTTGCCATAAAAGGTTGGCCTAGGAGAGCAGTAGCGTCCTCCTCTTGGGTATCCATGACTACAAAATCAGCTAAGAAAGTGAAAGGACCACAACGAGTAATTACATCCTTGATTACTCCTCTAGGCACCTTTAGAGACTTGTCGGCAAACACTAAATGCATGCTAGTAGGTTTTAGTTCACCTAGGTTAATTTCTCATATAAACACATAGGCATAACATTTATAGATGCTCCTAGATCAACCAGACTGCGCTCGACCTCAATATCATTGATAATGCAAGGTAATGTAAAAGAACCTAGATCGGAGCACTTAGCTGGGATGGGTATGGATGTCGAACGAGATCGAACGTCAGAGCATTCTTTCTTGGAGGAAGTGGGAAACGCTTCCTTCTTCTCCTTCGAGCTGTGCTGCTTGATTCCTTTGCCTAGCAACACATTGGGGAATGGGATCCTCGGTTGATATGGAGCAAGAGGTGGCCTTCTCGTCTTCTTTCTCGATCTCCGGTATATCAACAGCTACGACATCAGGAGTCATGACCGGATCGGAAGATGTAGTAGCAACTAGGCTCTTGCAACTTCGAGTAGAGACAGTCTTGACATGCTCATTCTTCGGGTTTGATTCTGTTTGGCTTGGCAGCTTACCGAAGGGGCGGCCACTAGAGAGCATGTTGGCAATGTTGTTCACTTGGCTCTCCACTCTATGGCCTTGTGCAATCTGCTCCTGATTGAAGATAGCTTGAGCCTTTAGTTGACTGTTGTGATCATCAAGCCTAGAGATGATCTAGGTCAGTTTCTTGTCCAATTCACTATACTTGTTGTCTTAAGGTGTAGGACGTTGAGGATGTTGTCCACTGTTGAATCCAGGAGAGCCTTGGTAATTGTTGTTTAGGTACTGATTCTGGCGATTGCCAGGTGTTGTACTGTAATTGCTTTGATTCCTGTGCGGCGGCTGGTAGACACCTCCGGCTTGGGTGTTCGGCTTCTGCTCCTGGTACGACCCAGATGGTTGGCTATTCTAATTCTGGTTCTGGTTCTGATTGGAGCCGGAGTTGTAGGGAGATCGCTCTTGGAATCTTCCCTGTTGCATAACCTTATTGGTTATTAGGGAATCCATGGGTAATGAAGCTCACTTCATCTATAGACAAGACGTCTATTTTTCCAAAATTCTGGCAACACCCTCTGTTATAAGCAGAGGCTCCACACCAGTCATAGTCAGCTACATAGACAGAGGCTAATGGAGGGTTGTTTGGCGCAGTAGACTTCTTCAGATGCTTCTCAATTTCTGCTTTAACCTGCTCTTCAATGTTGAGCTTGCTTCTGGCTCCTTCTGATTGTCTTTCCCAGTTTTTGGACTTGGAAGCACAGTTAGCAAAGTGGAGCATGGCGGCTTCTGGCGTAAGAGCAGTGCAATCTCCTTCAGCTAAGGAGTTGACCCATTTGGATGACTCGTCATTCATACCCCGAGCAAAGATTTTAGCTATTTGCCTCTGCTCGAAGCCATGATGAGGGCAGTTGTAGAGGAGCTCTTGGAATTCATTCCAAGCGTCGTACAAGCTCATCCCTTCCTTCTGTCTGAACCTAGCGATGTTTTCCTTATATGATGTTGTTCTTGAAAGAGGAAAGTATTCCTCTACAAACTCTCGAGCTAGCTTATCCCAACTGTTGTAGTGACTTGGAGGCTTGTTGTTGAGCCATCTCTTGGCAGGGCCCTTGAGAGAGAATGGAAACGCTCGCAAGCACAAGGTGTTCTTGTCGAAGGTTCCACTCTTGAAAGTTTCACAAAGAGCAATGAATTCCGCCAAGTGTGTGCAAGGATTATCGTGCGGCTTTCCTTCAAACTGCACGTCCCTGGAGAACATTCCCAAGAAGGGGATTTTGATCTCCTAGTCAGGATCAGCTTCATTGCATGGCACAGCAATGGAGGATTGAACACTAGTCGCACTTGGCTTCTTGTAATCTGCAAGGCTCTTCTGAGCCGGCGACGGCGGTGGAGGTGGAACTTGGCGATCTATGTCACCCATTGTAGGAGAGGATGGTTGTGAATCTGAATCTGACGAAGCGGATGAAGATGAGGAGCTCTCCTTCACCTCCTCGATCTTAATTGGTGTGAAGGATGAGGGCGAAATGGTAGTAGATTGATTCGGAATTCGCGATTTCTTAGGTAGAGCAGAACTCCCCGGCTTGTCTGAAGTAGAAGACTTGATAGACTTAGACTGAGAACGACTGAACGGGCGGTGATGCATAAACTGAACAACCTGAAATGAACAAAAACAAACACAACCGGTGTAAAATCAAAGTGTGATGGAAAAATGAAAGATGGAAAGGTAGAAGAATAAAATGCCAACTCTTCTTTCAAACAATTAGAAGAGTCCCCGGCAACGGCGCCAATTTGATGAACGTTGTAATGCGTGCAATCAAATAACTACCAAGCACAAAGCAAGATAGATCGTATTCCACAGGTCTCGACTAATTGTTTACTCAAATGAGTCGGCAAATTACTTAGGTTTAAACAAGTTTGCGTGGTGTGAGTTCCACGACTTCTAAGCTGTAAAGTAGGAAATTCGAAATGAAAATAGAAAGCAAATTAAAAGGTTGATTGACTTGACAAGACGACAGACAAGCTTAGATTTCTAATCCCCTTAGATCACGAGAGCATTGGCGATCACAAGACCAACGGATTTTAATTCTAATTCATTCAGTTCTCAGACACCACCATAACTCCTGACCCTTAGGTTTAAGAATGGCGAACGTTTGATCTATCCGATCTAACTCCCAAGATTAATTGACCGCCCGTGCGTTCGCTTCTGCGATGGGAAACTAACCGACGTGATCACTAGTGATTTATGAGTTACTCTACTAGTGAATTAACCCTAACTGGTTCCTACGAGAGGCACACTCCAATGAATAGGTTAATTGTTGATTTGGTATTTTAAAGTGAGGTTGTCGTTCGCTGCTATCCTCAGCTTAACAAGAATCCTAACTAGGTGATCAAGCTAGAAAAGAAACACTGGCAACAAAGAACAAACCAAACATGCAAGAGAAACTGACTGAATCTGAAATTAATTACCACCGATCTGTGACTGCTTTAAAGCCCTGGGTCACTTAGGGTTCATCTAATCTAAGCTCTATGAGTTTAGCTACTCATATTCAACACAGAAGAATCAAAACAAACAAGGAATACATCTTCAAGTAGGAAGAACAGAGAAGAAGTGTAAAACCTAATTTCTGATGAATCTGTGAAGCTTCAATCTCCTGGATCTTCAACTCCTAGCACTGAACTCTCCGAGATGGAAGGATGGCATCACGATCTCTTCCCGGCTCTTCGAACTCTCTAAACTCTCTCTCGAACTCTAAAGTCTGGAAATTAATCCAAGGAATAAGTGTGTTTGAATAATGGTCGCCGGTTTAATATTTATAGGGTTTCCAAATCCCAGCCGGAAAAGAACCCACTTCTCGGCGAAAACTGTAAAAGTTCTCGCCGAGAACTTTACTTAAAACTCGACTGCCAACATCCTGTCTCCAACTGTGTGATATCTTCAATAGTTCTCGGCGAGAACTTTGGTTCTTCTCGCCGAGAACTTTAGTGTACGTAGGGGAGGATTTGTTCTGTGACTTTGTATGATCTCTGGTTCGATCTCGGGCCATTCTTTAAGGTTCCCTTTCTTCCCGAGCACTTCCATGGCTACGTTCATGACGACAAAAATATGTGCAATCTCAAAAGCAGTAGAAAACCATCAAATAGACCCCTAACGGGCCAAAGTAACCACAACGGTAAGAATTAGAGCAATCGAGTGCACACACCCTAAACTACCCCAAAACCCGTGTTTCAAGCAAGGAAATGTAGCTTAAATGAGGCTGATAATCACGTAAAATCGAGTGTCATCAAACGTGCTCAAAGAAGGCAAAAGGAAAACAGTAGGAATTATAACAAGAGTACGTCTCAATCCATAGACAAGTCTTATGACAAGTCAAAGAAGGATGAACGTAGAGATTCTGACGAATCTCAAACTTGTTATCGCTGTGGAAAGGCTGGTCACTTCAAAGCAGAATGCCCAAACAGAAGACAAGGATGAGCCATGGCGGTCACTTGGAGCGAATCTGAATCTGAAAGCGACAAAGAAAGCCAAAGAGCCATGATGGCACACACTCAAGACGATCACTTTGATAATGAGGTACAATCTTACTGTTCTGATTCTGAAGATTTTAATATTGTTAGTGCTTACGAAAAATTAGAATCATAATATTTGAAATTAAGAGTGAAATATAAAGATGCTAAGAAAGAGCTTAAAGGTCAAACCAATCTCATTGATGAGTTGACAAATAAGCTTAATAGAGTAGAAAAATCAGAATGCTCTAAGGCTAACCTTAAACCTAAGGTTGACCAAAGAGTAGTTGATCAGTTGAAAAATGAAGTAGTTGATAAGACTAAAAAGATGAGTAAACTTGAAGAGGAAAATGGTTGTCTTAAGATGAAAGTTGTAGAACTAGAGGAACAAGTTGTCACTTTACAAAAACTTACTCCCCTAGGACCTAGACTTGAGAAAAGAAGGTTTCCCAACTTTAGACTAAAATCTTTTGAGTCAAATGCTCATGAAAGATATTTAACTCCTTAAAGGAAGAATACAAGTCACCCTGAGCATAGAAACAAGATCTGTTATTGTTGTCATCGCTAGGGTCACATTAGTTATTACTTTCATTATGCTAGTCAAAATCACTATGGCAACTTTAATAATTCCTTTAAGAAAAAAGTGTACCCAAGTATATTTGGGTACCTAAAAAGACTAACCCTTGCTAATGTGCAGGAAAAGTTGGGTGCTGGTTCAAATGAATGGTATCTGGATAGTGGATGCTCCCCACCACATGACTGGAAACATCAAGTTGTTTTCAGAGATCAAGTTCGAAAAAGGAGGACCAGTCACGTTTGGTGACAATAGTAAAGGCAAAGTTATCGGACATGGAACCATTGGTACACATCCTAAACCTACCTTTCATAATGTGCTTCTTGTTGTTGGTCTTAAGCATAATCTTCTTTCTATTAGTCAACTTTGTGGTGACCTAGATAGATTTTCTTCGATTCTAAGTCTTGCCACGTGGAAAGTTTTAGTGATGGAGCACTCCTCTTTATGGATCTAGGAAGGGTAATGTTTATATGATTGATCTTAATTGCACTAAGTGTTTCAATAGACCTGCTTTACACCATTCTCTAAGAATCTAGAAATGTTGTGGCATCGTAGACTAGTTCATGGTAGTTTGGTAGACTCTCTAGACTAGCTAACCTTAATCTAGTCAAAGGCCTCACTTCTATCAAAGATTCCAAAGACATCTTCTGTAAAGCTTGCGTTCTTGGCAAGCAAACTCGCTCTTCCTTCAAAAGCAATAAATTTCAATCTTCTGATAGAACGCAGACTCTGGTGCACATGGATTTGGTGGGTCCCTCCAACGTCATGAGTCTTGGTGAAAAATACTACATTTTCGTGCTTGTAGATGACTACTCCCGCTTCACATGGGTCTTCTTTCTCACACATAAGGATGAAGCATTAGAGAAGTTTAAGGCTTTTGTGGAGATCTGCAACAATGAACAAGACTCCAAGTTGGCATGCATTAGAACTGATCATGGAGGAGAGTTCGACTCAGAAGCCTTTGAAGATTTTTGCGACGCTCGTGGAATTCAACACACCTTTTCAGCTCCAAGAACTTCTCAACAAAATGGTGTCGTTGAAAGAAAGAACCGCTCTCTCATTGAACTAGCTCGAGCCATGTTGCAATGACTATGGAGTCCCTAGACACTTCTGGGCTGAAGCAGTCTCAACTGCTTGCTATGTTCTTAATCGGACCCTCATTCACGAGAAGCTTCAAAAGACACCCTATGAGCTGTGGAAAAATAGGAAACCAAACCTCTCCTACTTTCGCCCTTTTGGTTGTCCATGCTTTCTGCTGAAAACCAAAGACAAACTAGGAAAGTTTAATGCTAGGTCCGATGAAGCTATCTTTTTCGGTTGCTCTGCAAGGAGCAAGGCATACAGAGTATTCAATAAACGTTCCCACAAGACGGAGGAATCATCAAATGTAAATTTCGATGAGCATTCTCTTGATAAAGATAAGGAATCAGCGTACGAGAACTCTCCCAATGAGTTGAATAACTCTAACACATTTTGACTTCTTCAAGCCAACACCTCCCCCGAGGAAACCTGTCCAAATGAACCTCCTTGTGCATCTCAGGACCCCAACACTCAAGACAAAGAAGATGATGCTGGTGAAGTCCAAGAAGAGGAAGAAGCTCCTGAAGAGGACTTTATGCCTCAACCCCCACCACACATTGCCAAACGCCATCCTCGAGACCTCGTTATTGGAAACATTAATGAGACCTTAAGGACTAGATCAAATTCTCTTGTTGGACCTCACCTCCATGCCTTCGTTTCATTAATTGAACCGAAAAATCATATGGTGGCTTTACAAGATGAACATTGGGTCGTTGCAATGCAAGAAGAACTTGCTCAATTTGAGCGTTCAAAAGTATGGGATCTGGTTCCTTGACCATCACATCAATCAGTTATCAAAACAAAGTGGGTCTTCGGGAACAAATCCGATGATAAAGGGAATGTCACTCGCAACAAGGCACGACTCGTCGCTAAAGAATATAATCAAGAAGAAGGAATTGAGTGTGAAGAGATGTTTGCACCAGTTGCACGTTTGGAGGCAATTCGAATTCTTTGTGCATTTGCGTGCTACAGGAAATTCAAACTCTTTGAAATGGATGTTAAGAGTTCTTTCCTCAATGGCTTCCTAAAAGAGGAAGTCTACGTTGAGCAACCTCCTGGGTTTGAGGACTTCAAGAATCCTAACCACGTGTTCAAACTTAAGAAAGCTCTGTACGGACTAAAGCAAGCCCCTAGAGCTTTGTACGATCGTTTCAAAAAATTCTTGTTGGATGAGAATTTCACTCGTGGTTCAGTCGACACAACACTCTTCACTAAAACCCAAGGAAAGGACATCCTTGTGGTACAAATATATGTCGATGATATTGTCTTTGGAGCGACAAAGGACAAGATGTGCTCAGAATTTAGTGAAGCAATGACAAAGAACTTCGAAATGAGCATGATGGGTGAATTAAACTACTTTCTCGGTCTTCAAATTAAGCAAACATCTAGAGGAATGTTTATTGACCAAAATAGGTATATCAGGAATATGCTTACAAAATATGAGTTTGATAACTTAAAAAGTTGCGCCTCTCCTATGGCGACCAATACCAAACTCAATAAGGAAGAACAAGGAGAAAGCGTCGATGAAAAGAAATATCAAGGAATGATAGGATCTCTATTATACCTCACGGCAAGCCGCCTCGATATCCTTTTCAGCGTCTACATGTGTGCTCGTTTCCAAGCAAACCCAAAAGCATGCCATCTGGCAGCTGTTAAAAGAATTTTCCATTATCTCAGTGGAACAACAGAACTTGGATTATGGTATCCATCTCAGGATTTCTTCGAGTTGACTGGATACAGCGATGCAGATTTTGCTGGTAGCATGACTGATCGCAAAAGCACCTCAGGAGCGTGCCAATATCTGGGTTTAGCTTTAGTCTCGTGGTTCAGCAAGAAACAAAATTCAATTGCCCTCTCAACGGCCGAGGCAGAATATCTTGCTGCACGAAGTTGTTGCACTCAACTTTTGTAGATAAAGTCTCAACTCGATGGCTATGGGATTTTGTCTCCGACAATCCCAATGTTTTGTGACAACACAAGTGCAATCAACATGTCAAAAATCCGGTGCAACACTCTTACACAAATCACATTGAAATTAAATATCACTTCTCGCGAGAACTTGTGCAAAACCGAGTGATTGACATTCATTTTGTGCCAACGGATGATCAAGTTGCTGATATCTTTACCAAACCACTCAAGGATGACCGGTTTGCTCACCTTCGATCAGAATTAGGGATGATGGATGTCACGGATCTCACTTGATCCAATGGAGTAAGACCTTCTCAAGCCTTTTTTTGTTGTCTCTTTTCTTATTTCAACCCTTATTTTTAAGCCTAGCCCAAAAGCCCACTTTTTCCTTCACTTACGCCCACTCAAGCCCTCCCTTTTATCTAAACCCTACCCATCCAGACCCCCCTTCTTTTTCCTTCTTGTGCAGCCTCACCACCCATTTCCCCTCCCCTTTTTTCCTCCCATTTTCCCTTCTTCTCTTTCTACGGCTAGTATCGGGGCCTGTCTTCGGGCACCAGCCTCTTCTGGCCAGGAATTCCTCTGTCCTCTGTTGCCATACTCCATAAATGCTTCTAGAGGATCCCAGGTGTGGTCATTGCCTCCATGGCTCATGAGGATCGGTCCAGGGCCTTAGGCTCGGTCCTCGGTCCGGCTCGAGGCTGGGATCGGGTGCCTTGACTGGCATCCACGCTAGGGGTGGCCTGACTGACATCCTAGCTTGCTTGGTTGTTGGTGGGGCCTGAGCCTGTATTTGGTCACGTACCTAGGCCTCATGAATCGTTGGAGAGCTTTTCTTGCCCCTACATGCTACGGCCCTAGGGTTCTTCCCTTGACTAGTGACCCTGGTGGGGTCTAGGCATACCTGTTGGCATTAGGGAAGCTATGGGGGATCACATCATCCCCCTCTACTTGCCTTGGATTCGTCCTCGAATCCATCATGGGCTCTCGTCGTGCACTCAACAAGCCTCTCCAAACTTCAGTGACTTGGGTGGCCATGTCCGAGGGAGACTCAGCCTCATCTCCTAGACCTGGAGTTTCACTAGAATCGGTGAAAGACCAAGGTTCTGGTCCTTCTGAGCTTGGGTTGTTGGTGTCTATGCTTTCCTCCTCGGAGGGGTCCACAAGGATGTCTAGGCTTGGGGAGGACATGGGTGAGAGTGTTTCCACAATTTCAAAGAGAATTCCTTCTTCTTCTTTGGTCTAGACACCTCTTCTTCATTCAGCTCCATTTTTCATCCTCCTCGATCGGTGCCACCGTTAATAATCGATGGGATACAGCCTCCGATTGAATGTCGGCTTGTAATCCGCCATTCCAATGCGGGTCGAGGGTGGCCCAAGCCTTGGCGTCAGGGCTGGGCAGAGGGCCAGCTCCGGGGCTGGGCTGAGTGCTAGGGCTAGGTAGAGCGTCGGGGCTGGGCTGAGCGCCGAGGCTAGGTTGAGCACCGGGGCTGGGCTGAGCATCGGGCTGGGCTGAGCGTCGGGGCTGGGCTGAGCACCGGGGTTGGGCAGCTTTCTTGGCTCCGGTGCTAGGGCACGACAAAACATGTCAGAGAACTTCTCTAGCCCCTCTTGCTTCACTTCTTCTCCTTCTTCTGACTCAACTTCTTCTTCTTTCCTCCATCTTCTCATCCTTTTCATCATCCGTCTTGATCTCTCCTTCTCTTATCACCATGGTCATTTGGTTGGGGCAGTCTCTTGAAACGTGGCCTCTTCCTTGACATTTAAAGCACAATTCCACTAGGATGTGGGTTAGAATTCTGAACATTAGGAGTAGATTGAGTAGGTGTTACCTGTGGTGTCGAATCTTTAGGGTTAGGGTTTGCTTGGTTCTCGGTGCTTCGGGGCTGGCCTGGCTTTTATGGAGGATTGCTGGCATCGGAGCTCCCTCTCTATTGGCTGCTGGTAGGAGGGTTTCGCCTCCTCACATAGCCTCTCCTCATCTCCCTTTCGACTCGGATGGCCAAGGCTTTCAAGTCTTCATAGTCAACATAGTTGAGTATGTTGACTTGGTGCATGATGTCCGGTTGTAGGCCTCCTACTGGCTATCCTTGCCTCTTATTCCTCCTTAAGGTCAAGCCTTGTGACCAGCATCTCTATCTCCTTGGTGTACTGCTCCACCGACATGGTTCCTTGCTTCCAGGTTTAAAGTGAGGTGTGCAAGTCTCAGATGTAGGCAGCCGGAACAAACCTCTTCCTCATCTTCCTCTTGAGGTCTCTCCATTCTTCTATGGGCACCTCCTCGTCTCTTTGAACCTGTCTCTTGAACTGATTCCACCAAAGAGCAGCATAATCAGTAAATTCAAGGGTAGCCACGATTACCTTTTTCCTCTCTGAATATTTGTAACACTCTAGGAAGTCTTCCATACTTCTCTCCCAATCCAAGTATTCGTCGTCATCGGTCTTGCCAGCAAACTTGGGAATTGTAAGCTTGAGATTGCTCACATCATCATCAATCTCTTGAACTAATCTTCTAGCCCTCCGGTTGAGATCATCATGGGGTCCTTCTTCATAATATTCACGGTCATCTCTCCTTTGAAGCCTAAATAGGGCTTCTTGTATTCCCGCCAAGATTCCACCAATATCATGGATCTGGCCTTCCAAATTGTCCATTCTCTCATCTGCCATGGTTAGTTACAAGCAAGCAGAAGCTATTTTCTATCCCCTCTTCTTAGAATTACTCTTACAACGAAAGAAACAAAGTTGGCAAGGGTGGTCTTGCTTTCTTTTTTTTTCTTAGCCTTTTGATATTTTCTTGATGGGTTTTGATGACCACCGATTTTCTTTACCTTACAAAGCAATAACAATACAAGGAATTGAAATAGAAGGGGAGTTTTCGAAGCTAATTTTCTAAAGAGCAAGAAAAATAAAGGATATGGATCCAAGAGTGAACCTAGAAACTGGGATAGGGGTTGGCCCTAATGTTGAACCGAAGCTCTGATACCAACTTATGTGAACCGCTGCAACCATGGGCATACGACCCTTAAACACCACAAGCTGATCTCCTAGCACTCGTGAAGAACCTATGGAACCGTATGGAAGAGGACTTTGACCCACTAGCTAAAAAGAAGCTAGGAACCAGAAGTATCAAGTCGAGGGCGCCACGCCAAGAGATGGATGCTATTGATGATAAGCCAAACCTTTAGTAATGCATCAAGCAAATACTCAAAGGGTTTTAGAACAATGTTTTGAAGGGGGTTTATTGATTGAAAAAGTCTTGATACAAAAGGGTGGCCGGCGGCCTCATTATATAGAGAGGGAACAAGCTCTCCTCCTTATTAGCTACTTCCTAAACTAGAATGAAAATAATCTAAATACTAATTAGGACTCTTAAAATACTTAAAATATTCCTACTTATCAAAGACTAGAAAGGAAAACACAAAAGAAGTCAAAAGAAGTCTTGGAACCGAAGTAATAAGCCTAAATACGCTAAACCGGCAAAATCCGGGCAAGCCCTAATCCGGGCAGCATCCGTGGCGGTCGGGCAAGTCTTGGGCTGGCTGGGTAGGGATTCTGACTCGGATTAGGAACTCCCCTCGTCCATCAGTCCTAGAAGGACTTAGGAACGCGGTCTTCTAGACGTTGCAGTTGGGATTCATGGCCCGGATGGGAATCCTTAGCTCGGTGGGATTGCATATATGGACCCAGATCGTGTATGAGCACTTCCCTACATGGCTCCTCCTTTATTTCTCCTCGAAATGCAGCATCGTCTTGTTGGAGAGTGATCGTGGGTCTTCAGACTATCCAGGGTCATTGGAATTTCCCAAAACTCCCGAGCCAATTGCTAGCTCAGCCCTGAGCGCTCCTCTGTGGCGTCGGGCTCCGCGCCCGGGGCTGGCTCAGTGTTGGGCCTTCTCCAGTTCTGGCCAAGCCTTCCTCCTTTTACTCCGGCCAAGTCTTCAGGAATGTTCTCATAGGATCTTCAAGGGCTGGTGCTGGTCTGTGGCCCATGGCATTTGGCATGGGGCCTAGTTCTTGCATTAGGCTTGGTCTAGGGCTCGTACCGGGTCTTGTCTTCGGGCACCAGCCTCTTCTGGCTAGGAATTCCTCTGTCCTTCATTGCCTATACACCATAAATGCTTCCATAGGATACCAAGTGTGGTCATTGCCTCCATGGCTCATGAGGATCGGTCCAGGGCCTATTAGGGGCCTTAGGCTAGGTCCTCGGTCCAGCTCGGGGCTCGGATCGGGTGCCTTGACCGGCATCCATGCTAAGGGTGGCCTAACTGACATCCTAGCTTGCTTGGCTGTTGGTGGGGGCCTGAGCCTGTATTTGGTCACGTACCTAGGCCTCATGAATCGTTGGAGAGCTTTCCTTGGCCCTAAACGCTTCTTGTATGGCCCTAGGGTTCTTCCCTTGACTGGTGACCCTGGTGGGGTGGAGGAATACCTGTTGGCATTATGGCAGCTGTGGGGGATCACATCAGAACCCTTTAGTTGCCTTCCTCTCTCCTTTTTTCTCTTACTGTCGCCCACTTCCTCCTTTACTCTCCTTCCTTTTCTTGAACAGCTTGAACACATATGGAAGAAGCTCTCCCTTCCCCAAATAAGCAACTCTACCTTCCTTTATTCAACTCCCTCTCTCCATTTAAATCATGGATGGATTTCTTATTCTTCCAGCACCCTCTTCTCACTCCAACAGATCCATGTTCTTGCTCCATCTTCGATTATGGCTTCTTCAATCCCCTGATTCTCTCCTGGTCGTGCACACCATGCTCGCCATCTGTCTCTCAACACTGTTCATATCTTCAATGGGCTCGCATTCCAATCAGCATATACTTTCCAGTCCTTCTCTCACACTTTAAAGGACAAAGACTTCATCCCGTCCTATATCATTCACTCTTCTGATCTGGATAAATACGGGCTCTCCATCGACAAGCTACTTAAGAATCTTGGTTGGGATGAATGCTATCATCAGTTTTCATATGCTACCTACCCTGGTCCTGCTCGTCAATTTCCGGTGAATCTGCTTCCAACCCCAGGCGACAGAAATCAATTCACAACGGTGGTCGATGATTACCTAATCACAGTTACATTGGACGTCATCTCCAAGGTTCTGCGATTTCCAGCCGAGGGTAAGATACTCACACATGAAAGTTAGTTTGGCATTGTGAACTTCGATGTGGATTCTGCTCTTCGCACCATTGCTCAAGCTAGAGTCAATTTCGGTGCGTCACCCTCTATTGACTGTCTCGACAACACTCTCAAGGCTCTTCATTTTTTGGTAACTCGAGTGTTCCTTCCCCGTTCACTTTTCCTTGAGTATCTCTTACCAATGGATATTTTGATTTTTTACAACGCGGTGTGTGGTGAGAAGTGAAGCTTCCCTCATCTTCTTTTCCACCACCTCGTTGTGTGGGACTCATATCACACGATTGCTTGAGGAGATTGGGAATGATCTTGACGACTTCAAAGGTCATACCGACTATCAAGTGGTATGAGCTCAATCAGTTCTTCGCGCTGTTCGCTCTCCTCTTGCTTCAAGAAATCCGCGCTCGCACCAAGGGGAGAAAAATCGAAGAAGTCTCATGGTTGCTTTTGCTCAAAGGGAAAGGAGGCATCTCTCGCTCAAAAGGGAAAGACGCTTCACGTAGCAAAGCCATGAGAAACTCAAGCGACAACCGAGATCCAGAAGATGAAGAAAGTGAGGGCTCCAACGATGGACCAAAAGCTCATTGTGCTTCAGATTATCAATCCGATCAACCAAATATTTGGTTCTAGAAAAAATTGGATGTCTTTCATAGGGGGAGCTTTCTAGATTTAGGGATGTTGGTTTAGAGTTTCATCATTTGAATTTTTATTTCATCTTCACGTTTCCTTTAATGTTCACTTAGAAGGTTGTCTCAGGACTATGTGGTTGATTTGTTTGGCATGCATTGCAATTTGTTTTTGAATGAATAAAATGCCCCCCTTTCTCCTTTCAATTACATGATTACTTTGATTGGTGGTGCTTCACGCTTTTTCTTCTAAGATTTATTACGATCACGCTTGAATGCGTCGTGGTACGTACTACTTAGTTTTGTAGGAAAGTTCAAAATAGAGTGGTCGAGCTTAGGGGGAGAATGTTGGAAGATGGAAGCTCTCCTTTCTATTGATGCACTTCACATCATGTCTTTGCATGGCCATAAACAAAGAAAGGAAGCTGATGAAGGGAATCAAAGGAATCGTCATCAAATCTCCAATCAAAGGGTTTGATTATGCTCATGATTTGTGATTTCCATTTATGGAAACAAATCATTCTCTCATCAATCACATAATCAAAGAAGATCAGGAAGAAAGGAAAGAGAGATTGTGATTCTATGTTTATGGAAACAAATCATCTTTCCATCAATCACACAATTAAGGAGATCATGAAGATTTGATGAGGATGGTGATTTGAAGATTAAAGATTACCATATTCCACATATGGTAAGTGGATCCGGTTGGAATTTGAATTCCAATAGTCTGATGATAGATTAGTATAAATAAAGAGTAAGGCTCACTAATTCAAAAAACCTTACGTTGAGTCGAAAATAGTACTCAGTGTAGAAAACAAATTCTCTCAAAGTGTTAGGTCACGATTACTAGGTGTTAGTAGTCGGGTTCTTGCGAGGGTGTTCGCAAGGTGTTGAAGGTCACAATCACTAGGTGTTAGCGGTCGGGTTCTGGCGAGGGTGTTCGCTAGGTTCATCGACAGCTCGGGATTGGAGTGTCAAGGCTCTCCTGGTGTTGGAGGTTCTTGAAGAAGGTGTTGCTTCAAGGTCACTATTCAAGCTTCGGTTGGAAGCTTGTTCGAAAAGGAAATAACATTGTCTCCCAAGCGCTATCTTGGGATGTGGATGTAGATTTTCACACCATATTTCGAACAATATTAAAAAACATCGCGTGTCACTCTCTTGCGCTTAAACTCTTTATCTTTTGTTATATCTGTGTGGTGTTGAGTTTGCTCAACTTTCATTTTCGCGTTTATTCGTGTATTACTCGAGAATTGACCCCCCCTCCCCTTCGAGTACCAATTGGTATCATAGCAGGTAACCTTCGTTGGACTTAACCATCACCGGAGAAACGATCAAGGAGGAATACTTAAACGCGATCAATGAGAAAAGTGAGCAAGATGTCTAGAGTTAACTATCAAGAAGGGATGTCCCACAACCGTCCTCCTCTATTTGATGGCTCAAACTACCAGTTCTGAAAGAACCGCATGAAAGCGCACCTGACTGAGAAGTAGATCTATGGAGAGTCCTAGAAGATGGAGTACCTGAAGTCAAGACAGAACGTGCAGAGTGGACGGATGAAGAAAAGAAGAACGTGCAGAGGAGCGGAAAGACAATGGACATCCTCTACTGTGCTCTCACTCCAAGCGAGTTCTTCAGGTAACACATGAGGGGACATCACAGGTAAAAGAAAGTAAGATGGATATGCTCACTCATGAATATGAATTATTTAAAATGATACCTAGGGAGTCTATTGACGATATGTACTCTACATTCAACGGGATAGTCAGTAAGCTTACAGTAATTTGCCAAACATACGACAATGCTGAACTTGTTCGTAAAATTCTTCGATCGCTTCCTAATGAGTGGATGCCTAAACTGACATCGAAGAAGCCAATGATCTGAACACTCTTAAGCTTGAATACTTAGTAGGATCTCTCATTAATCATGAACTTGTGCTTAAAGTTAATAAAGAAGAGGAGGATCCTAAAAAGAAAAAGGTATTGCTTTTCGTGCCAGTCGCAAAAAGGAATATTCTGATTCTGAAACCGATGAAGATCTCATCAAAGAAATGGCCCTTATGAGTAACAAGTTTAAACGATTTCTCAAGTTTGAACGTGCTCAAAGAAGGCAAAAGGGTCATTTTCTTAAGAACAAGTTCATGATTAATGAGAGATCCTACTAAGTCTTCAAGCTTAAAGTGTTCAGATCCTTGGCTTCTTCGATGGCGGTTTTCTTAGGCATCCACTCATTAGGAAGCGATCGAAGAATTTTACGAACAAGTTCCACATTGTCGTATGTTCGGCCAAGTACTGTAAGCTTACTGACTATCCCGTTGAATCTAGAGTACATAACGTCAATAGACTCCCCGGGTATCATTTTAAACAATTCATATTGATGAGTGAGCATATCCATCTTACTTTCTTTTACCTATGATGTCCCCTCATGTATTACCTGAAGAACTCGCCAGATCTCTTTGGCAGTGGTGCAGCTACAGATCTGGTTGTACTCACTTGGAGTGAGAGCACAATTAAAGATGTTCATCGTCTTTGCGTTCCTCTACACGTTCTTCTTTCTTCATCCATCCATTCTGCATGTTTCGTCTTGACTTCAGGAACTCCATCTTCAACGACGCTCCATAGATCTACTTCTCTAGTCAGGTACACTTTCATGCGGTTCTTCCAGAACTGGTAGTTTGAGCCATCGAATAGAGGAGGAGGGTTGTGGGATATCCCTTCTTAACAGTTAACTCCAGACATTTTGCTCACTTTTCTTGTTGATCGCGTTTAAGTATTCTTCTTTGATCGTTTCTCCGGCGACGGTTAAGTCCAACGAAGGTTACCTACTCTGATACCAATTGATACTCGTAGGGGGGTCGATTTTTCGAGTAATACACAAATAAACGCGAAAATGAAAGTTGAGCAAGCTCAACACCACACAGATATAACAAAAGATAAAGAGTTTAAGGGCAAGAGAGTGCACACGATGTTTTTTAACATGGTTCGAAATGCGGTGCAAATCTACGTCCACGTCCCAAGATAGCGCTTGGGAGACGATGTTATTTCCTTTTCGAACAAGCTTCCAATCGAAGCTTGAACAGTGACCTTGAAGCAACGCCTGCTTCAAGAACCTCCAACACCTGAGAGCCTCGACACTCCAATCCCGAGCTGTCGATGAACCTAGCGAACACCCTCACTATACCCGACCACTAACACCTAGCGATCTTGACCTTCAACACCTTGCGAACACCCTCGCAAGAACCCGACTACTAACACCTAGTAATCGTGACCTAACACTTTGAGAGAATATGGTTTTCTATACTCAGTACTATTTTCGCTCAACGTCAGGTTTGATTGAATTAGTGAGCATTACATTGATGGAAAGATGATTTGTTTCCATAAACATGGAATCACAATCTCTCTTTCTTTTCTTCCTGATCTCCTTTGATTATGTGATTGATGAGAGAATGATTTGTTTCCATAAATGGAAATCATAAATCATGAGCATAATCAAACCCTTTGATTAGAGATTTGATGACGATTACTTTAATTCCCTTCATCAACTTCCTTTCTTTGTTTATGGCCATGTAAAGACATGATGCGAATTACATTAATAGAAAGGAGAACTTCCATCTTCCAACAAAAATTACTCGATACGATACCAATGCTAGATCTGCCGGGTGCCGCGATCCAAAACCTTGCAATAATTTTTACATAAAGGAACGAAAACATAATAATCGCCGAATTAAAATTGGGCCAAACAAAAGCCTGGCCTAGAGGCCCGTTTCAAAATTGGGACTGATTTTGTTCCCGTCATCCCGTGCTAAAGCAAAAAAGATTACAAAGTAGCCACTGACCTCTTGTTGAAGATGGAAAGAGGATCCAACTGAGACTTTCTCCATCGGAAGTCGCCGGCCTACTTCTCTACCAAATCTGTTAGTAATCCGGTAATCCCCGCATGGCGGCGTCGGTTGTTCCCCGGACGTTGCTCTATTCTTTCCACCATCACAGATTCTCCTTCACGCTACCGGCCTTCATCAATCTCCACACCGGCGGCAATAGGTTAAGGTCCGCCGTCGGCGTGGCCAAGCCTCGGTTCACATCCACGATCAGGTGCGTCCAGTCAGCCGAAGTAGTTCCCTGTACCGCAATAGCCCGGCGCAATGTCATTGACATATTGGAGGAAAGAGGATTGATGGAATCCATTACCAGCGAGAATCTCAGGTCCGCTTCCTCCACTCCAAACTCTTCTCCTCTTAGGGTTTACTGCGGCTTCGATCCCACCGCCGAGAGCTTACACTTAGGAAACCTTCTCGGAATTATAGTGCTCTCCTGGTTCCACCGCTGCGGCCACAACGTTGTCGCTCTGATAGGCGGCGCCACCGCTCGTATTGGAGATCCATCCGGCAAAAGTATCGAGCGTCCTGAACTGGATGTGGAAGCTCTGGAGAGGAACACTTTAGGAATAGACAATACGGTCACTAGGATCCTGAATTCGAGTAATTTGTCATCGTCGTCTTCGTTTGTGGTTATGAACAACTACGATTGGTGGAAGGAGTTTAAGCTGTTGGATTTTCTGAAGCAGGTAGGGAGGTATGCTAGGGTTGGAACGATGATTGCTAAAGAGAGCGTGAAAAAGAGGCTTGATTCAGAGCAAGGAATGAGCTATACGGAGTTTACTTACCAGCTGCTACAAGGTTATGATTTTCTTTACCTATTTCAGAACCATGGTGTAAATGTTGAAATTGGTGGGAGTGATCAGTGGGGAAACATTACCGCCGGAACTGATCTCATCAGAAAGATCCTCCAGCCTTCGGAAAGAGGTGGAGGTTTTGGATTGACATTCCCCCTTTTGCTCAAGAGCGACGGCACCAAATTTGGGAAATCTGAGGATGGTGCCATTTGGCTTTCCCCTTCCATGCTTTCTCCGTACAAATTTTACCAGCATTTGTTCTCAGTTCCTGATTCTGATGTGATCAAGTTTCTCAAGATGCTGACGTTCTTGGATATGTCGGAGATAGAGGAGCTGGAAGGCCAAATGAAGAGACCTGACTCTGGCTACTTGCCTAATACTGCCCAGAAACTGCTTGCGGAAGAGGTGACGAGATTCGTCCATGGGGAAGATGGACTTCAAGAGGCTCTGAAGGCTACAGAGGCACTGAGGCCTGGAGCTGAGACAAAGTTGGATTGGAAAACGATTGAAGCCATAGCTGAGGATGTGCCTTGTTGTTCAATGACATATAATGAGGTTGTGGAGATGTCTGTTGTTGACCTTACAGTATCTTCAGGTCTGCTTGAGAGCAAATCAGCAGCTCGGAGATTGCTGAAGCAAGGAGGGGTATACTTGAACAACAACAGAGTTGATCAGGAAAGTAAAAGGGTTGAAGCTGAAGATATAGTAGACGGGAAACTTCTCCTTTTATCTGCAGGAAAGAAGAACAAGGTTTGTTGTTCGCATATCTTGATCTCTTACAAAGACAGTTTATTAGATTGCTGAAGCATAAATAGGCTATTTACCTGAAAGCCAGAGGGGGTTTTTAGCTGCTCTTCATTTTGCAGAGGTTTGTTTATGAAATCATATATAAAAATGTATGATTGTGAAATTTCAAATTTGATGCTTTACGGTTCAAGTTCAAGTTCAATAATCATATATGATGTATAACTTCCCCAATGGGTTCTAATGTTTGATGGAAAGAAAATAGTGAAGTCTGAAGGAGAACCATCAAACCGACATGGTTGATCTTGATCAGGACTTGCAGCGCCCCAACTGAAATTGAATGAATGAATGAACAAACAGAACCCCAAGAAATTCAAGATTAGCTTGAATTGTGTAACCATTTCGAAGAATAACTTGGGGGGGTTAGATGCAACATGATAAGATACAAATGAAGACAGAAAACAAAGCGCATCAAATTTCATGCAAAGTGTTTATACATTGTGTATGTACAAAGTTTTAACATACAGATGTATAAATATTAAATAGTAATATAGTATACAGGAACATTATACAAATGTTAGATAAATTATATGCATTGCATTCATGTTGTTTATGTGCTATGCAAAAGAAGTGTACGATTAATCACTAATTTTTTTAAGAGAATTTTTTGATGTGAATAGTGTGATGTGTATTATATAACAAATATAATCTTACAAGAGAAAGCAGGCTGTCCCAAAAAAGAGAGCAACCAAAAAGCCCCTGCAACAAAACGCCTCCTTATAAACAGGGAGCATAGAACCAGGACACAATAACTAATGCAACAGCAACAGAAAGAAGACCGAGAGCATGACCAGCTTTGATCGAGGTCTAGCTCTAAACGAAAAGCAAGGAGGCTTAGCCGTTATCGAACACCAGCCACCTCAAAGCATCTAAATCAAAAGCCAACAAATACAATCCATTCTGTGAATTTATTTTGGATAACGAAAATTAAACTCTCTGAAAAACTTGTCAACAAATATTCTAGTAGCATGAAAATCATATAAGACCGATACCAACCATGCCCTTAGTTGATCAAAACTCTTACATAAGGTGGACAAAAAAATATTTAAGTTTTTTTTTTGTCAAGGATACCTGAGGTGATGAGTCCTTTTTAGGGGGTAACAGTAGGCACAATAGTGATTGGATCAATGTAGTCGAAATCGGGATTTCATGTGAATCGAAAACATGGGTGAAATTGGAATCGTAGTTTTTAATCATATTTTTATTGTCTTTTGTACTAAAAATGTACTGTCATTAATGATGTGGCAATGTACAGTCATTAATTGTGGATGAGTCATATTGGTGAGTCATCACTTAACGGAATTTTGGATGGAAATTTGGATGGAAGGGGCTGTTTGTTAGGTTGGCATAGTAGGAGGGGGTAAATTGATCATTTCATAGTATAGGGGGCTGTTTGTTAACTTGGCAAAGTAGAGGGGGGCAAAGTACCATTTTCCCTAATGTTTTCTAGCTGCTTGTTTCGTTTTTGCTGTTCAGTTTTTTAGTTTCGATTTTGTTGCCACCGTTCGTTACACTACTAGTATACATACAATACTAGTATTCATATATTTGTTGACTTGATGCTATGTTATACATGTTGGTTACTTTTTGTTGTGATATTAAACTAATTTGTTCTTGTCCCCGAATTGTAGATGTTCCTGAAGTTGACTTTGACTATAAAGTAATGGAGTTTGACTCTATTAATGATGCATATGCCTTTTATAAAGACTATGCTCATAGCATTGGGTTTGAAACCAGAAAGCGGTCGTCGAACAAGGTAAACAGCAAATGCCACAAAGTAGATGAAGTTAACTACGTTTACTTCCATTGCTCCTTGTCAGGGTTCCGAAAGGACAGTGAGCGTGATCCGAAGAATAAAGGGAAATTTGATACCGCAACCAAAACCACAGTGCGCGATGAGACCAGATGTGGGTGCAAGGCAGAGATGAGAGTGAAGTTTGTCGAGAGTAAAGGAAGTTTCATGATTAGTTTGTGGAAGTTCAAGCAGACCCACGATCTGATCCCCCCAGATGAGGCGTTTTTTTAGATCTAAACGTCAAATTTCAGAGACTCATCGACAGATAGCTAAAATGGACGATTTGTAGGCATTCGAGTAAGAGATTCATATGATATGATGGCTGCATTAAGTGGGGGGGGGGGGATCGAGTCTCTTGGATTTACACGTAGTATGTCGCGTCTTTTGTCAGAGCTCTTCGATCCAGCCATATCGAGGAGGGTGGTGAGAAATTTCTACAAGAATGGTTTCACAAAGAGTCATCTCGCGATCCCGGGTTTATTCATGAATTTCAATATGACGATGAAGACAAGATTGAGAGTATTTTTTGGGCTGATACTCGCATGCAATTTGACTACCGCTGCTTCGATGATTCGATTAGTTTCGATACCACATACAGAACGAACAACACTTTCCTTCCTTTAGGTATGCGTCTAAACTTTGCTTTACCTATGTTTTTTACTCTCTTTAACATTTTATTCTTTACTTGAGGGTTTTTAACCATAATATTTGATGGATGTAGAGGGAGATCAGTAGTGTAAATCTATATTAATACTATAACTTTATTCATTTTGTTCTTTCTCAATTTGACTAATGTTGTTTACCATAGTTTTATACACCTTTAATGTTTTGTCTAATGTGCACGTTTAGGTAGTTGTGCATTTTGTCCATTTTTTTGTTTACTAATTCTTAAATATCCTACTACTAGTTCCTTATAAATACTAGTACTGAATACTAATGACTTTTCAACCACGCAGCTCTGTTCGCTGGTTTAAATCATCACAGGAAGTTAGTAATCTTTGTTGGTTGTTTGATGTTTGAGGAGACTACTCTTGGGTTCAAGTGGGTGTTCGAGACGTTCTTGGCTAGCATGAAGAATAAGCATCCGCAGACTATCTTCACCGACCAATGCCCGACCATTGCTGCAGCTATCAGAATTGTTCTACCTGACACGTACCACGGCTTGTGCACGTTCCACATTTTCACAAATGCCAAGGACAGGCTCAAGACAAGTATGTACGAGTGCATACTTTCGGACCTTTAAAACCTAATGTACAATGTTGATGATGAAGCCACGTTTGATAGGTACTGGAAGTTGACAATTGAAAAACATTTCCGCGGCAAAGGGGAATTTGGCCATCCTTGGTTACAATTCATTCACAAGTTTCATCAACAATGGTCTTCAGCATGGGTTAACAATCATTTCACATGTGGTATGCGGAGCTCTCAATTGAGCGAGACATTAAACAGTAATCTGAGGAAATTCCTGGACACAAAGTGCAATCTTCATCAGTTCTTCACGCAATTTAATAGGTTGTTGGAAGAGAAGCGGGCGGATGAGTTGCACTTGGATTACCATGCTAAGATTGCACAAGCTCCATCTAGATACATACACCACCCTCATATCGAGCAAGCGTCAAAGGTTAGTTTGCTTTCAAATTCAATCTTTAAATTTTTGTGGCACCTTTTCATAAGTATATTACGGTTGAGTACGTTTGTTTTTAAAAACTAGTATTTGTATGTTTCATACAAAAATACACTAATTAGTGTCCTTGTTAATATTATCCCATTCCCCATAACAATGCAGATATACACGAAGACCATTTTCTTATTTTTTGAGCAGGAATATGCCGCCTCCGTCGGATATTTCCCCAAAAGCATGCCAAATGTTCTTGTTGATAACATAAAAGCTTATGATTGGTACAAGTTCGACGAAGATCACCAGACTCATATAGATGAGAGATGTGTGATTGTTAACCTTGCCACTACGGACTACAAATGCTCATGCCGTCTTTTTGATTCACATGGTTGGTTGTGCCGCCACATTCTGAAAACTATGAATCATGTTATGTTATGGAGAACCAGGATGCATGATGACACTCGATTTGACGTGATTATCAGCCTCATTTAAGCGACATTTCCTTGCTTAAGACATGGTTTTTAGGGTAGAATAACGAATATTCAATCAATTGCCCTATCCGTGCCATTTGTGTTACCTTGGCCCGTTTCGGGTCTATTTGATGGTTTTCTAGTGTTTCTATGTTAGCACAGGTTTTTGCCGTCAAATAAGTAGCCAAGGACGTGTCTAAGGCGTTGGAACCTCGAGGAATCGCACCGGAATCGATCCAAGGAGCCAACCAAGTCAAACCAAATCCTGCCCCGTTTTACAAAGGAATTTTCGGCGAAAACACCTAGGGTTTTCAGCGAAAATACTGAACAAATCCACTGGAGCTCAACCAAGGAAGTTTTCGGCGAAAATATCAAGTTTTCGCCGAGAACCATCGGTCCGAAAAACACAGGAGAATTCAGCCGGCGGACAACCCATTTTATAAAAGAATTTTCGGCGAAAATTCCTTCATATTTTCGCCGAAAATCTCAGTTAAAATCCGGCAGTATTAGGGTTAAGTATAAATACTTAACCGCGGCCCAAAGCAGAGAGACTTTTTCATAATCATAATTTCCGACTAATACCAAATACTTCAAGGATTCTCAAGAGTTCTGAAGGAGAGTTTAGAGTTCGAAAGAGATCATGACGCCATCATTTCCATCTCGAAGACTCGGAGCTAGGATTGCAGTCTACCGGAAGATCGAAGTTCTGCCGGAGTCGTCTTAATTAGGTTTTTCAGATACTTTTCTGTTCTTCCTTTGTATGATGAACTCTATCTTTGTCTTTGATTCTTTTGTGATGAACATGAGTAGCTAAACTCTTAGAGCTTAGACTAGATGAACCCTAAGTGACCCAGGGCTTTAAAGCGGTCACGGATCGGCGGTGATTAGATTCAAAGTTCAATCAGTTTCTCTTTCATGTTTGATTTGTTCTTCATTGTTCATGTTTCTTGTCTGGATTGATCACCTAGATTAGATTCTTGTTAAGCTAAGGATAGAAGCGAACGCTCGCCTTACTTTAAAACATCAAATTAAACAATTAACCTTATAATTGGAGTGTGCCTTTCGTAGGAACCGATTAGGGTTAATCCACTGCAAGAGTAACTCATAAATCGTTAGTAATTCCACCAGTTAAGTTAAGTCATTGCGAGAGGCGACCGTACCCGGGCGGCTAATTAATCTTGGTAGCTAGAACGGATAGAGCGAACGTTCGCCAGTCTTAAACCTAAGGGTTAGGAGTTATGGTGGTGTCTTAGAATTGATTGAATGAGAATTGAAATCCGCTGATCTGTTGATTGCCTATGCTCTGGTGAACGAAGGGGGATTCGAAGTCTAAGTTCGTCTGTCATCTCTGTTTTCAACCCTAATTTCCAATCTGCTTTTAGTTTCAATTTTTAATTTCTCTGCATTTCTTAGAATTAGAAGTCGTGGAACTCACACCACGCACGAGTGTTTAAACCTGAGTAATTTGCCAGCTTATTTGAGTAGTCGATCATTAGAAGGCCCGTGGAATACGATCTACACTAGATTTTGTTAGCTTTGTTAGTTATTTGTTTGAACCAGCACAACGACAGGTTCACCAAATTGGCGCCGTTGCCGGGGACTTCTTTTGATTGTTTGAAAGAAGAATTGGCAATTTATTCTTCTACTTTCCATCTTTCACTTTTCCACCCACTTCGATTTTACACTGGTTTTGTTTGTTTTTGTTATTTGTAGGTTGCTCACAGGTGTATGCATCGCCGCCCTTGGACTCGCTCTCAAACCGACAAGGCTAAGAGTATAGAGAGACCAGGTAGTTCTGCTCCACCTCGACAATCACAGATTCCAAGGAGAAGCAGGACCAATCCACCTCCATCCGTCACTCCTATTAAGATTGAGGAACTGAAGGAGAGTTCCTCATCTTCACCTTTACCGTCATCTTCAACCGTTTCATACACGAGTCACTTTCACCTCCTCCATCTCCTACCATGACTGATCAGTTACCACCACCACCACCACCAGGCGGAAATCCACCACCGCCACCTGCACAGAAGAGTCTAGCTGACTACAACAAGCTGAGCGCGACTAGCGTTCGATCTGCCATTGACGTGCCGCACGTTGAAGGAGATCCTGACTATGAGATCAAGATTCCATTCTTGACTATGATCTCTAGGGATCTACAGTTTGAAGGCAGGCCACTAGACAATCCGTGCACACATCTGGTGGATTTCCTTGATCTCTGCACACTTTCAAGAACGGAAATCTCGACAAGAACACTCTTTGCTTGAGAGCTTTCTCGTTCTCTCTGAAAGGTGCAGCCAAGAGGTGGCTTACTGGCAAACCACCTGGATATTACACTGATTGGGATACTCTGGCTTAGGACTTCGTTGAAGAATATTTCCCTCCTGCAAGAATAACAGCCATCAAGGACAGCATCGCCAGATTCTCCCAGAAAGAAGGAGAAAGCTTGTACGATACTTGGAATCGATTCCAAGAACTTCTCTACAACTGTCCTCATCACGGATTCGAGCAGAGGCAGTTAGCTGAAATCTTTGCTCGAGGTCTTCGAGAAGAATCTGCCAAGTGGGTCAATTCCCTAGCTGAAGGGGATTGCACTACACTCACACCTGAAGCTGCTCTTCTTCATTTCGCAAACTGTGCTTCCAAGTCGAGGAACGACAATCTGAAGGATCAAGGAGCAAGCTCGATCTCAAAGCTACTATCAAGGCCGAAGTAGAGAAGCATCTGAAGAAGTCTTCTACACCAATCAAACCGCCGGCAGCTTCTGTCTATGTTGCTGATTGCGAATGGTATGGAGCTTGTGCGCATAATGGAGGCCGATGCCAGAATTTTGGTAAGACAGAAGTCTGGTCCGCTGAAGAGGTAAATTTCGTTCAACAAGGCTTCGTTAACAATCAAAATGGTTATGCTGGCTACCGCAACTTCAGGCAGCAAGGGAACTATCAAGACAGACCTCCCTACAATGCTGGCGCCAACCATAACCAGAACCAGAATAACCGCCCAGCTGGTCTAGCTCAGGATCAGAAGCCTAACCATCCGCCGGCAGGTGTCTATCAGCCGCCACACCGTAATCCGGGTAACTATGGAACTGCTCCTGGCAATCGCCAGAATCAATATTTGAATAACACCTATACAGGTCAGCAGCACCAGAAGGAGAATAACGTCAGTGACCTGGACAAGAAGCTTAGTCAGATCATCACCAGACTCGATGATCATGACAGTCAGTTCAAAGCTCAAGCTCTTATCAATCAAGAACAGATCACATCCGGTCAAAGAATTGAGCAAGCTGTTAACCACATCTCGAGCATGCTAGCATCTGGTCGTCCATTTGGCCAACTCCCGAGCCAGACAGAGCCGAATCTGAGAAAGGAGCAAGCCAACACTACAAAAAAAGACTCTTTAGTGTCGCTTACCGGGGAAGAGTTTAGCGTCGGTCGATTGAAAACCGACGCTAAACCCTTGACCCGCGTTTGACCAAGGGTTTAGCGTCGATTGACAAGCGACCGATGCTAAAATTGACCAAAAACCGACGCTATCTATGGTTTTTGGTTAGAAACGAAGCTAACCAGCTTTGGCGTCGGTTACCGACATGGACCGACGCTAAAACACATATATATTTAAACCTCCCAGCCGCCACCCTAACCCTAATCGCATCTCTTTCCTCCATCTTTCTTCTTCTTCCTTTCTTCTTCCTCCTCCATCCTTCTTCTTCTTCCTCCTCCATCCTTCTTCTCTTCCTCTTCTCTTTTTTCTGAAACTTTTTATGAAATTTTTCTTCTTCTTCGTCTTCTTCTTCTTCCTTTTCCAGATCTCCTCCATCTTTCTTCTTCCTCCTCCACCTTCTTCTTCCTCTTCCTCTTCTTCCTTTTCCAGATCTCCAGATCCAGCCTTCCTCTTCTTCCTCTTCCCTCTTCCTCTTCTTCTCATCTTCTTTATTTCTCCCCAGCCATCAGTCTCCAATCATCCGTCGCCATCATCGGCGCCGCCGCCGCCACCACCATCATCACGTTGATCGGTCAAGGATTGACTGATTGGACAAGTAGTGACCAAAAGGACGACCTAATAAATTTAAGTGACCAAATTGTATAACTGGAAAATGGAGTGACTAGTTGGACATTAATAGAAAATGGAGTGACCAAAATAGAAAATGAAAATAAAAAACGAATAAAAAACGAAAACGAAAAAAAATTGGGTTGGTCAGCGACCCATTCGGTCAAGGATTTAGCGTCGCTCGTTATACGGATTTAGTGTCGGTCACGCGGCGACCGACGCTAAAATTTAGCGTCGGTAGATTTGGCGTCGCTTTTTTTGACCGACGCTAAATCCCATAGCGTCGGTCAGCAACCGACGCTATCCAGCGTTTCTGACCGACGCTAAACAAGCGGATTTTTGTAGTGCAAGATGGTAACCGTTCAAAAGTTTAAAAGTTATCTGCTGATGCTTCTTTTGTTTTACGCAGGATCACTGAAACTCCAGAGAAGAAGGAAGCACTGAAAGTGGCGCCTAAGGAGAATGATCCTCCTCTTGCACCGTACTATGTGAAGCCTCCGTTTCCAAGAGCATTGCTACCAAATGCAAGGATCGAGGCTGGCATGAAGGGGAATAAAGAAGGATATCCTGATGTTCGTAGCACGAAACCCTCCTCTCCATATCCAACTAAGTGTTCTGATCCTGGTTCCTCTTGTCATTATTGATGTTGAGATAGAACGTTGTTTGGTTGATCTTGGCGCGTCTGTTAATGTTATGCCTATGAGTCTGTATGAAAAATTGAACCTAGAAGAACTTGAACCGCCTAGCATGCAACTTGTCTTTGCTGATAGATCACTTAAAACCCCTAGGGGAGAGATAAAAGACGTTGTTACTAAATGTAGTCCTTTCACGTTCTTAGCTGACTTTGTTATCATTAATACTAGTAAAGATGATTCTACCATTCTCATAGGACGACCCTTCATGGCTACTACTGGAATGCAAATTAATGTTCCAAATGGTTCTTTAACTTTGAGGGTTGGTAAAGAAACGATAATATTCCGCCTTAAAGACGGAATGAAATATAATCCTAAGAGTGAAGAATTCCATTGTCTAGTGTTGAAACTGTGGAGTTGACTCCGGTCAACTCCGTCACTGACGTCTCTTCTAGTGTTCCTAGCTCAATTGTTACTGCAGGTGCTGAACAGGTTACCAAGCAGAAACCGAAAATCTGTTCCTCAGAAGCCACCAAAGAAGAAGGAACTGCAAGCCTCTTCTAAGCCACCGAGCAAAGAACCTGGTAGATCCCGGGGGAAGAACAAGAAGACGAAGACTCAAAGTTCTGGAGACCAGTTGTGCCGCCACCTTCTACCGAGCCAGCTGCACCACCAATTCGTTCCGAGATACCGGCGCCGGAACAAGTATTGAAGGAGGAGCCTAAAGCATCTCCTAAGGAAATACCTACGATCACCGATCCTAGTGATACAAAGCCGGAGGTCAAAGAGAAGACGAAGCCAATCATTCTCATTCCCTCTACCGTCTTCCTCGTAGAAGATGATCCCTTGACAGAGCTCTTTGGTCCGTTCAAGATCACTGAGCACCTTCCCGACGGACGTACCAAGCTTACACACGCTAACGAGAAGAAATTCACGCTCACTGGAGATACCCCGAAGCTCTACTTCATGAACTCCGATGCTAGCGTTAAGGAGAACCTGAGTTGGGATGTCTCCTAATACCATCCATGTATCGTCCAACTCAAGGACGTTAATCTAGAGCGCTTCGTGGGAGGCAACCCACGGCTGGAGTCAGTTTTTCATTTGTGTCAGACTTAGTGTTTTAGAGTCGGTTTCGGGGGATCCAAAAGTGTCAGTTTGTTTGATTTATTATTTTTCGTGTGTAGTCTGTGTGTCGTAGTGTCAATTGCAAGTTGTTTGAGGTTTTTTGATTTTTTGTGGATTTAACTGTGATTTTCTGAAGTTTGCCGGGATTGTGAAAATATTTTCAATCGTAAAGTTCAAAATTTTCGGCGAAAATATACCTTGTTTTCGGCGAAAATTCCCTTTAAAATCTCATTGTGTTTCCAGACGATTTTTGTTAACATTTTTGGCGAAAACTAATTAATGTTTTCGGCGAAAACCCTTTTGAAAACCGGCAGTGCGTTTTAACTGATGTTTTCGGCGAAAAATTGCACTAATTTTCGCCGAAAAACTCAAGGCAAAATTTTCGGACTTATCCTTTTAATTCCCGGTCGTGTCTCCCTCTCTCCTCACTTTCCAATTTTCGAAAATTTCAAAAAAAAAACCTTCCCCAGTTAAAACAAACCCTCGCCGCCGCCACCGCACGTCTCCCCTTCCATTTTCGATCAACCCGAGCCCTAGAACAGTCGAATCGGAGCTCTAGAGCTCCCGTTCAGCCAAACCCTAAAATTTTTGGTTTTTCTCCGATTTCTCTTTCTCCGTTCGTTTTCAGCACCCATGGCTTCAAGGTAAGCTGTAGAAGTTTTCATCACCAATCTTTTGACATATTGAATACTAGATTTCGTTGGGGTTGACTTTTAGTTGACTTTTCGGTTTACCTCAATTTGCGTACCGACTGATTTCGTGTGAACTAGGTTAGCTGAACTCTTTGGACTGATCTAGCATGATTAGGGAGTATTGTGCTTAATTTTTATATCGTTTGATCATGTGTTGCTTTGCATAAGACCTATTCTTTATGGTGTTGACTTTTGAGAAATGTCGGTTTGACCATGAACTGTTTATGATCAGTTGGCTGCCTTATGTGCTCATTTACGTTCATATTATTGTGCTTGCCATCTGAGATCATATTATGCCATCATTTCCCGCTTTGTGATAGTCTTGCCATGATTAGGGTTCAATGTTCGATTATGTTGACTTTTTGAATGTCGGTTTGACTTCTGAACTATGATTGTGATAATTCCATTCTGGCTGTGTCCTAAGCATGTATTTTAATTGTTTGGGATTACCGGTTAACCTGCTTTGCTTACCCCCAATCGATTTTCCTCATTTCTTTATGAAATTGAGTTTTTCGACTAAGTGTGGGGTAGGGTTTTAGTTTGACTAATCTGGTTTGTTTTCTTGCTTAGGAACGTAACTCATGAGCGCAGGACCAAGCAGAGACTTGACACCGCTTCCAGCTCCCAAGCTCCCGCTCCCGTCACACCTGCCATCCATGGCCCTCCCCCAGCTTTCCCTGGCCGTGTTGGGTACCACCACACCGTTGCTCGCCTGCCCCCGTACTACTTCGAGTGCTACCAGAGGCTCGAGAATATCCCTGGAGCTGCTGTTCTCCCCCTTTCCATGAGTCGCTCTTCGACCATGATGAGGACTGGCACCGGAACGTGCTCGATGCACTGACGCATGCTGGCTTGCTGGAGCTGACCACACTAGCCGCCGACTTCCCAGAAGTCGCTCTACAGGAGTTTTGGGCGACGTTCGATCTGGACGAGCACAAGAGGAGACAGGGCAAGAAGGTCGTTTCCTTCTATATGGGCGGGGTGCACAGGACACTCACCTATGATGAGTTTGCAGCTCATCTAGGCATTCCCCACGAGCACTACAATGGTCATTACCTCGGCTGGGAGAACGACGATGACGACGGAGAGGAGTACCATGCACTCTGGAGCCACATGACTGGAGTGCCCGGCGATCGTCTCACGAAGCATAATTCAGTTAAGTCCCTCTCTCACCCTCTCTATAAATCATTCACATGGTTTGGCGTCGTTCTCTTTTGTATGCTCCAGAGAAGGACCGCCACCATATCAGTCGAGAGGAGCTTCTTCTTCATCGCGCCATCCGGGAGAGCTACCCTCTTCACCCCGGATGGGTGCTTGCTTGACTACTCCGCAAGAAGACTCAGAGGTCAAAGCCACCTCGCTCACTCCTGGGAGGCAACTTTGTAGGCCACTCATCATCTCCTTCGGACTCAGCCAAGAATATGGCCCGGACATCCCACGCCGCAGAGTACGCACCGTCGGAGGTGATTTGGCGGTCTAGTACGACCTCGAGCTGGACCTCAGTCCCCAGGTAGCAGCAGATCCTCCCCTCCAACATATGGACGAGTCGGAGGAAGAAGATGATTCTGAGCAGTCTCAGCCTCAGTACGAGCCAGAATTTCATAATCATACACCCTTGCCACACCATCAGGCAGGGTATGCACACCAGTTACCGCCGCTCATTCCAGATCCATATCAGGCGCCTCACCCGCAGCACCCCCCGCATCCCGCGGATGTTGGAGAGCTGTATGAGCGACTGCAGGAGTGGCGCATCACCGACAACGCCACTTAAGAGGCGAGATGGACTATTATGCAGCAGCATATGCACCGCTCCAACGAGCGGTATGAGGCACAGCTGGCGTGGCAACGTCAGCTCGGTGACTTCCTCCACTTTCCACCTCCTGACGCGCCTGACGAGCAGTGATCGGGTTGTATCCTCTTTCTTGTTCCTTCTTTTTATTTATTCTTTTCGGATTTCGATCCAACTTTTTTCTGTGTGGATCCGGGACACTTGTCCCAGTTTCCTTTCTATGTTTCATTTGTTTTTGTTTTGTAGGCAGTTGGGAGATTCCCTTTGCTTCGCTTGGGTAGATTCCCTCCGCTCTGAGGATCCGTGCTCATCCCCTACGCCAACCATCTCGGTCCAGGTTATTCTACTTCACTCTGAACTCTAGAATTAGTCCTGTGAGGGCACAATCCGATTTAAGTGTGGTGTAGGATGCTAGAGAACCTTGCATGAACTTGATTGCCCTTGATTGTGTTTTTGTGTGCCTCGTGATTCCTATCCAATCTCTCTAGCATTAGAATGGCTCAGTTCTTGATTTTTGATGTTAAGTTGTTGTTCAAACCTTCATAATGATGCTTAGACTGCTTAACCTAGAACTTGAGAACCAACTTGTATACTGTGATGCTAAATTGCCTGGTCAGAACAGAATTTTTAAAATCACACTTGTAGTTTGTAGCCTTGATTGCATGAAAATGACTGAATCCGACTAGCAATCCAACTGTGAGCTTTTGATCCATTGCACGTAACTTGCAATTTTAATTCTTTCTGAGTGGTTTTCTGTTTGCTTGAATGAGTTAGAATTTGCATGAGACCTACTCGAGACCACACGATGACACGAGTTCTAGAAGGATAGGGGCACCTAGATTCAGCTACTTAGCCAGATAGCCAACCAAATGATAAAATCCATTAGGTTTAGACCCTTGAGCTTGGCCTGTTCTTTCGGTTCGATAATACATTACAGCCATTTCCCATTTCTTTCATTCCCCGTTGATCCCCTGTGGTTGTAGTTCTAGATTGACCTACCGGAAGTCGGTTTGTGGTAACCTGCCTATAGCCATTAAACAGGTGGTCTTAGCTAATATGTCCAGACGTGTAAACCCCTCAAGCAACTAAAAGAAAATTCGGCACAAAAGAAAAAAAAATAGAAAAAAGAAGAAAAAGAAGCAAATTTCGAAAAAAAGAATGAAGAAAAGAAAAATCAGAAAAATCAGAAAAGTTTCAAAGTTTCTAGTTCAATAAAATGTTCTTCTCCCTACAAATGGAAGAACGAAGTCAAAAGAAAAGTTCAAAAGAGAAAAAAAAAATCGTGTAAAGAAAAAGAATAAGTGCTAGGCTGCTTGAGGGTATCATAGGACGAGCGTTCACTATTCCACCCGTGTCTGGTTAGATGGTAGGAAGCCATAGATTAGATTCGAGGGAAGTTAGTCGAAAGATACACCGCACAAAGCCATCATCATACATTCCCATCATCCATCGCATCATAAACCCAAGTAGTGTAGATTTCATTACGGTCCTAGCAGAGAAGTCCTTCTTGACTAGATACTCGTGTTGTCACAGTGGTGGAGATGTGGTCGAATTGCAAACCTATGACATAATTCAGTAACAGAAAATGATCGAGAGTAGAAACACGTCCTTAAACACAGAGAGTGAGAGTTCCCATTGTACTATATATATCCTGTGTGAGGAGTCTGGTCGGTTAGGTCAAATTCGTGCATAATTGGTTGCTAATTACTTGTCGTGTGCAGTTTATTAGTGAGACCAGGTTGTTTGGCTGATCTGTATACATGTCAGGTTTCTTGTTCTAGGAATTAGCTGTCTAATAATTCATTGTGTTTGATTGAGCTCCAATTTAATCGATCTTATCATTTATGAACATGAGCGTTTCTATTCAGTTTGCTTGAGGACAAGCAAAAGCTTAAGTGTGGGGTATTTGATGACACTCGATTTGACGTGATTATCAGCCTCATTTAAGCGACATTTCTTTGCTTAAGACATGGTTTTTAGGGTAGAATAACGAATATTCAATCGATTGCCCTATCTCGTGCCATTTGTGTTACCTTGGCCCGTTTCGGGTCTATTTGATGGTTTTCTAGTGTTTTTATGTTAGCACAGGTTTTTGCCATCAAATAAAGTAGCCAAGGACGTGTCTAAGGCATTGGAACCTCGAGGAAATTGCACCGGAATCGAACAAAGGAGCCAATCAAGTCAAACCAAAAGTCTGCCCGTTTACACTGACATTTTCGGCAAAAATGCAAGGACATATCCACTGATGCTCAGCCAAGGAAGTTTTCGGTGAAAACCCAAAGTTTTCGCCGAGAACCATCAGTCCGAAAATCACAGGAGGGATACCATCCATTTATGAAGGAATTTTCGTCGAAAATGGAATTTTGGGCGAAAATATCAGGCAAATCTGGCCAATCTAGGGTTAAGTATAAATACTTAACCGGCGGCCCAAATAAAGGGAGACCTAATACAACACATCATAATATACTTTTCGAAATCAGAATTCAAAGAATTCTCTGAAGTTCTAGAGCGAAGAGTTAGAGTTCGAAGAACGGGAAAGAGATCGTGACGCCATCCCTTCCACCTTGGAAACTCGGAGCTAGGATTGCGGTTTATGGAAGATCGAAGTCTGTCAGAGTCGTCTAAATTAGGTTTTTCAGATTCTTTTCTGTTCTTCCTCTGGATGATGAACTCTTTCTTTGTTTTTGATTCTTTTGTGATAAACATGAGTAGATAAACTCGTTAGAGCTTAGACTAGATGAACCCTAAGTGACCCAGGGCTTTAAAGCGGTCACGGATCGGCGGTGATTAGATTCGAAATTCAATCAGTTCTCTTTCATGGTTGATTTGTTCTTCTTTGTTCATGTTTCTTGTCTGGGGTTGATCACCTAGATTAGATTCTTGTTAAGCTAAGGATAGAAGCGAACGCTCGCCTTACTTTAGAACATCGAATTGAACAATTAACCTTATAATTGGAGCGTGCCTTTCGTAGGAACCGGTTAGGGTTAATCCACTGTAAGAGTAACTCATAAATCATTAGTAATTGCACTAGTTAATTAAGTCGTTGCGAGATGCGACCGTACCCGGGCGGGTAGTTAATCTCGGTAGCTAGAACGGATAGAGCGAACGTTCGCCGGTCTTAAACCTAAGGGTAAGGAGTTATGGTGGTGTTTAGTAATTGATTGAATGAGAATTGAAATCCGCTGATCTGTTGATTGCCAATGCTCTGGGAACGAAGGGGGATTCAAAGTCTAAGTTCGTCTGTCATCTTTGTTTTCAAACCCTAATTTCCAATCTGCTTTAGTTTAATTTTTAATTTTCTCCGCATTTCTTAGAGTTAGAAGTCGTGGAACTCACACCATGCACAAAGTGTTTACATTCGAGTATTTTGCTAGTTTTTGGAGTAGTCAATCGTAGAAGGCCCTTGGAATATGATCTACCCTAGCTTTTGTTAGCTTTGTTAGTTATTTGTTTGAATCGTCAACGACAGGTTCACCAAACTCTATCTTTGTCTTTGATTCTTTTGTGATGAACATGAGTAGCTAAACTCTTAGAGCTTAGACTAAATGAACCCTAAGTGACCCAGGGCTTTAAAGCGGTCACGGATCGGCGGTGATTAGATTCAAAGTTCAATCAGTTTCTTTTTCATGTTTGATTTGTTTTTCATTGTTCATGTTTCTTGTCTGGATTGATCACCTAGATTAGATTCTTGTTAAGCTAAGGATAGAAGCGAACGCTCGCCTTACTTTAAAACATCAAATTGAACAATTAACCTTATAATTGGAGTGTGCCTTTCGTAGGAACCGATTAGGGTTAATCCACTGCAAGAGTAACTCATAAATCGTTAGTAATTCCACCAGTTAAGTTAAGTAGTTGCGAGAGGCGACCGTACCCGGGCGGCTAATTAATCTTGGTAGCTAGAACGGATAGAGCGAACGTTCGCCAGTCTTAAACCTAAGGGTTAGGAGTTATGGTGGTGTCTTAGAATTGATTGAATGAGAATTGAAATCCGCTGATCTGTTGATTGCCTATGCTCTGGTGAACGAAGGGCGATTCGAAGTCTAAGTTCATCTGTCATCTCTGTTTTCAACCCTAATTTCCAATCTGCTTTTAGTTTCAATTTTTAATTTCTCTGCATTTCTTTGAATTAGAAGTCGTGGAACTCACACCACGCACGGAGTGTTTAAACCTGAGTAATTTGCCAGCTTATTTGAGTAGTCGATCATTAGAAGGCCCGTGGAATACGATCTACCCTAGCTTTTGTTAGCTTTGTTAGTTATTTGTTTGAACCAGCACAACGACAGGTTCACCAATGCACATACAATTCCTTCTAAGTACCTTAAAGTACGATGGAGAAAGACTGCCACAGTAGGAGTTGATTTTGTCATTCAATTTGGGGGAGAAACCGATCCTAATTCAGAGGTATCTAGGTATCACGAACTAATGTCCATGTTTTCCGTCATCGCATTGGAGTCAGCACCATTGGTGGAGACGACAAATATGGCCAAGCAATTTGCGTCCGATGGTAGAGATCGTGTTCGTGCTGTAATTCTAGAGCATCATGGCGCAACTAGCACTTGCGAGTCATCCACACACACAGGTTATACACAATACTACCAATATAGTTTATTATTGGTTAAGCGATTAAAGTATACTATTGAAACTTTCTTTTCCCCCAGGACCACAAGCAACTCCTCCAGGTGATGGACGTACAATTCCCAAAGGGCTTAAGGAAAAGACAAATATAAACAAATCTACAAAGAGGCTCAAGTCGACACAACAGATGGAAAGAGAGAAAACTGCACACAAACGACAAGCCAAAGTATGTCGCCAAACTGCCATGGAGTCTCATGGGAATGCGTAGTTTGACATCATTAATTGTTTTTTCTATAGTTGGTTTTGCTTATGTTATTTGTTGAAGAATTTCTCAGATTACATTTCAAACATATTTTATACATTACACAGTACGCACGGTTTATTCTTTGCTATCATTGCATATTTGTAATGGTAATTTATGGAGTAGTAGTACACCACATGATAAAGTATTATCATAAGCAGAATAATACTCGTAGTTGCAGAAAGCATACTAGTATTCACTGTATTCTAGTATTTTCAGAATAATGGCCTCAGTATGTAAAGCATACTAGTATTCACGGCATACATGTATTTGCCGAATAATGGCCTCAGTAGCCAGCATTTAAGTCCCGAGGCAGAACAATAACATACTCCAAAAGATTGTCTAATCTTTTGCTTTTAGTTTCATTTCTCTATGAATCTAACTTCAAGCAGACCCATATACCAAGGTAATTTGAAGCTAATTTGTCTACTCTGTTGAGTTGCCACTTAAGGTATTAGATCAATGAACTATAAGCCATTGGACTTAAAATGTCAACACAAACTAGTAAGTGCTACATACTAGTATTCTGTTATGAAAGATGCAGATATCATAACCATTCTCAAAGGATCACGGTTCATACATACTAGTTCATGTCCATTCAAGGTTCAAAACAAACCACCATACTGCCTGCTAATGAGTCTCAAAACACAATTCAAATGAGATATATCCGAGTAGTCCAGTGTTAGTGGGAAACAAACCTAATCAACAATTAACTGGGCAATGGAAGCTGCGACACACCAACAGTGTAGTGAATCATACTGGCCTCCATTACCGCCTTGAATTGTGTGTTCTAAGATGTGCTGAATACGTCCAACGTGATTTGTTCTCGTAGTTGGTCTATTTCTTTGTCATTCCTCCACTTTGTGTGCATCCAAGGTTCTACTTTCCCCATCCATCTAACCATCATTCTCAGGATGTAATCACCACACGATTCTGTACCGGATCGCTGAGTTATGCCCTTGATAGTCTCCCACTTGAACTTTTTGAAATCCACTTGAGACTTGAACTTAGCATAGTACTCCTTAATATACAGCACTACTCGAGCATCCGTCGCCAGCCAATGACTCTCAAAGTCCGCTGTTGATTTGCTATCGAAGAATTAGAAACGCTTTTCTTTCATATCAACGATGAACATACGGTAGTGCTCTCCATACAGTATTAATAACCACTGTCAATATAGAAAAAGGAAACAGTTGTACATTCATTCATGGTAATCTTACAATAAATCTATCATTTACAATACATCGCATCTTTTCACCACTAACTACCGAAACAAACAATCAAACAGAATAACCAAGCATATTATGAGGTCGACTACTAGTACTATATTACCAAGTACGAATGCCCAATAGAACATTTAACTAAATTGGCAGGTTGTTATGTATGGGAGTGTTTAATAATATGTAATCATTAAACTATAGATGCATATAACAGGTTGTGCTACTACATTAGAACAAAGGTTCCTGGAGAATAAAAAGTCAAAGGTAAACTTACAAATTCACAATCCGTGATATCTTTATAGCGAGACATCAACCCGGAGAGTGGATGATGTCGGTTGCTTCTTCCCCGTATGACCCTGCTTCAGACAGGCCAATTTAATGTCCATGTGCATGGTGGTCTGTATCAAAACATTTCATTTACATGCTTAAGTTAGAAATACTAGTACGTATCAATTGAAAAAAAAAGATATCAATGATTCATTGAATACCGCAATAGAAACTGGGAAAATCCATCTCTTTATGTCGCCACTTTCAGCCTCCATCCGGTTAAGATAGTAACAATAACAGTCGATCAGGTTGCTGCACACTCTAGCACGTTTCAGAAACTCTGTGAGTTGGAACCTTTTGAGCTGAAATTCAAGCTTCCCATAATCCACCACCAATTTATCACTACAAAACGTTGATACACTTCTCATAATCCATATAATTGAAAATTAAGCAAAAACTAAAATACCAATCTAAAAAGCTTACTCTGCATCTTTTTCCTTCAAGAAATACTCCTTCAATGCATTTAACTGAATTTCAATCTCCTCAGTAAGTTCATCTTTAAGGGGAAGGACGACAGTTGCAGATGAACGAACTTCAAATGCACGTTCTCCCCCCTTCCTCTTCCGCTCTACTGTGTATGGACTAACTACTGCTGCAGATGGTTTCATGATCCTCTTGGAGACGACCAAAGAGGAGGGTCTCTAACCGAATTACCACCTCTAGGTCTTGTTGTCTTCCTTCGTTTCAACTGATTGACCAGAGGTTCATCATCAAAGTCATCCTACAATTCCAACACAAAGCAGAATACCACTGTAAAGACTACCATATATAACACAAACTATGACAACAGAGTACTAGAAATCGGCTTGCATACACAAATATGCTGAAAACCTAAACACAATACATTAACAGAGGATTAAACAAGTTAATTGATCCGATATCTAAGAGAAACCAGGTGAAACAAACTAGTAATGTTGACCTACAAAATCGTAGTTTGTTATTCCATCTGAAACATACTAGTACTGCTGACCTACAAGTACTCTACATATGCTAGTATGTGCCCGTGAAAGAAATGACAAGGTAACCTACTTGTGCAATAAATCATACATGTCTCTTTCTCCAACAATGCAGCAAAATCTGTGAGATGCAGGCCAATCTAATTCAAAAAAGCAATATACACATTCCCTTTGAGTCCTCTTTATGGAAAAGTAAACTAAACGAATACCAATTTTTATGATCTAAGTATACAATTAATAGTTATATGCATTATTAGTTATGTGGCTATATTGAACTGTACTGAAAAAAGCTTATTTCCAATTTTGTTATTCCGATATCTAAGAGAAACTAGGTGAACATAATACTAGTACCGGGTTTGCATCAGAACTATACAACATGAATTTCACTAACCTCTACGACCAATGGAGTAACAACTTCCTCTTGAGCTTTGTGTGCCGTATGAACACCCCCACTTTTATACGACTTTGTTGTGGCCCTTCTAACGTAGTTTCCTTTTTGTCGCTTCGCCCCAACCTATAAGCATAGGCACATAGTCATTTTATACCATGTTCACTGATGCAATAATGATAGCTGCAGTTTTAGCGGTATCAAATAACTAACCTACCGAAGTAGACTAGATCGTATTCCACAGGGTTTCTACTAATCGACTACTCAAAGAAGCTGGCAAATTACTCAGGTTTAAACACTTAGTGTGTGGTGTGAGTTCCATGACTTCTAATCTAATGAACAAAGGAAAATAAAAGACAGAAAAGTAAAAGGTTGACTAACGAGAAGATAGACGAACTTAGATTTCGAATCCCCCTTAGATCACCAGAGCAACGACAATCACAAGATCAGCGGTTTTCAATTCTAATTCAATCGGTTTCTATACACCACCATAACTCGTTACGCTTAGTTTTAAGACCGGCGAACGTTCGCTCTATCCGTTCTAACTACCAAGATTAACTAGCCGCCCGGGTACGGTCGCCTCTCGCAACGACTTAATTAACTGGTGCAATTACTAATGATTAGTGAGTTACTCTTGAAGTGGATTAACCCTAACCGGTTTCTACGAAAGGCACGCTCCAATTATAAGGTTAATTGTTCAATTCGATGTTCTAAAGTAAGGCGAGCGTTCGCTTCTATCCTTAGCTTAACAAGAATCTAATCTAGGTGATCAATCCAGACAAGAAACATGAACAATGAAGAACGAATCAAACATGCAAAGAGAAACTGATTGAACTTCGAATCTAATTACCGCCGATCCGTGACCGCTTTAAAGCCCTGGGTCACTTAGGGTTCATCTAATATAACTCTACAAGTTCAGTTACTCATATCAGAAACAAGAGATTCAAAGGCAACAACGAAGATCATCATACAGAGGAAGAACAGATAAGAACTGAAAAACCTAATTCTGACGACTCCTGCCGAAGCTTCAATCTCCTGGATCTTCAACTTTAAGCTCCGAGTTCTCCGAGGTGGAAGGACGGCGTCACGATCTTTCCACGGATCTTCGAACTCTCTAAACTCTATCTATCGACCCTAGAGTCGGCTGACTCTCAAAAGTCTGATTTTGAAAAGATGAATAATGATGAATGAATATTTCCTGGGCCGCTGGTTTAAGTATTTATACTTAAACCCTAAGTCGCCGGATTTGTTCTATTATTTTCGCCGAAAATAAGGGATTATTTTCGCCAAAAATTCCTTTGTAAATTGCTGCTTCCGTCGGCTGATTTCTTCATAACTTTTCGGCGAAAACATTATAGTATTTTCGCCGAAAACTTCATTGCAATTCAGCTCATTCCGTCTGTGGGTTTTCTGAAGGTATTTTCGCCGAAAACTGTGTAGTATTTTTGGCGAAAATATTGTGCTGGGCAGTTGGATCTTCGGTTCTGAATCCGGTTTGATTTCTGGTTCACTCCTTGAGGTCTTGAATACGTCCATGGCTACGTAAATGATGGCAAAAATTTGTGCTATCACAAAAACACTAGAAAACCATCAAATTGACCCAAAAAGGGCCAAAGTAACCAATCGGTAGGAAATAGGGTAGTTGAGTGAATATTCGCTATTTTACCCCTAAAACCACGTTTCAAGTAAGGAAATGTCGCTTAAATGAGGCTGATAATCACGTCAAATCGAGTGTCATCAATACCCCACACTTAAGCTTTTGCTTGTCCTCAAGCAAACTGAACTAGAACATACTCAAATTCACAAATGACACGAGATTAAACTGAGATTCAATTCTAACAATTTGGTTTAGACTGTTCCACGTAGAAACTTAACCTACACATGTAAGAACATCAACCAAACAAGTTTTCGATCTCACTAATTTCTGCACACTTCAAGTAGTGGTTTTAACAAAGCTCGTTTCTTGGCAAAACAATGAATCATAATTAACCGACTACGATAACACCAATTCTAATGAGAAAAGACTTTAAGCTCTAGCCATGATGTGGATGCGGAGGTAGGAAAAGTGACGTGGCTATCGACTCGACTTCATCCGTTTCTAGATCTGTACGTTACATGTTCTAGCTAGGACCGATTTAAACAATGATTTATTTCAAGTTCAATTTTTCCTTCAATTGATTTACTGCATACTAGTGCTCGATACCAAACACTTCACTTAGGTGTTGGACCTGCCTAGCTCACAGTATTTGTGCTTATGCTAGTGCTCAACCCGAACACTTCACTTAGGTGTCGGGCTTGCCTAGCTCGCAGTATTTGTGCCTACGCTAGTGCTCAACCCGAACACTTCACTTAGGTGTCGGGCTTGCCTAGCTTTATTTTCAGCACTTTAAAGAACTTTACATTGATTTGCACAACTTAATTACTTGATTTCACCATTTAGTCACATAATCCTAGCTAGTTATAACTTTTTACACAAGATTTCGAATTGGATTTCCGTCTAATCTCAAGCCACAATCACAGGTGATCAAATATGGAGTGAAAAACATGGAAGAAGCTAGCATTTATCATCTTAGAATGGTGTTATCGAGCTTTGTTATTAACAAACCAATTAATTCAAGTTTCAACTACAGAAGTGATTTATGATCTGTTCTGACCTAGACTCATTTAATACAGTGCCAACACGTTGGTTACAGGTTCTAAGTGGAACAGTCTAGACGTCATTATTTAAAATTGAAGTCAATTTAACATCAAAAGTCAAGAATTGAGCAATTCTATGCTAGAGAATTTTCAAATTTGAACCACAGAATCATAGATAGCAAGCAAGATCATGCATAATCCTAGACTCCTACCCCACACTTAAACGGTTCTGTGTCCTCACAGAACTAATCTAGAGTAGAGAGATACGAAGAACCTGGAAGGTGATGGTCGGTGTAGCGGATGAGCACGGAGAGTCCGGAGTGGAGCGGAGTAGCTACTCGAGTTCCTACAAAACAAAAACAACAAAAAGATCAAAAGGATACCGGGACAACTGTCCCGGATCCACACAGAATAAAAGTCAAACAAAGAAGGTTAAGGGGAATTTTGAAAATATTTTGACTCTCTTTTTTTTTTTTCAAATTCACGGCACGACACTCCTAGAGCAATCTAGATCATCCAAGCTTAATTAGTTCAGAAAAAATCACACCGAAACAGCAGACACGCAAAACGAGGTAGACCAGTATTAAACTCGTCGAAATTCAACAATCAATATGTCAAAAGATTCGAAATTGAAAACCCAACAACTAACCTTTTAGACACGACTCAAGAAAATGGACGGAAAGCGACGAAGTTGGCCAAAAACGTGAAAAACTTGTTTCGGGCATAACTGGAGCTACAGAGCTCCGATTTGGACGATCAAGTATGCGTTAGAATCGGACCGAAAAAAGGAATCTGATTTTCAAAACAACACAAGTTTTCGGCGAAAATATTGTGAAATTTTCCCGAAAACTTCTTCACAAATCAGCAAAAATAAAGAAGCGGCTCACTGTTTGTTTTTTTCGGGCGAGAATTTTCAATTCCCGCCGAAAACTTCTTTTAAAACCCTTTTTTTTCTTTTTTTTTTTAAAACCCAACCGAAAACAAATCAAAACCAAAGGAAATTAAACTGACACTTTGGCTCCCCCGAACCTGATTCGAACGACGAAAAAGACTGACTCAAAAATTAAAAAAAAAACGGACTCCAGCCGTGGGTTGCCTCCCACGAAGCGCTCTCTTTTAACGTCCTTGAGCCGGACGATACCTGTTAGGGACCCCAACTTGGAGTTCCTTGAAGTCAATCGTCTTCTTCAAGGACAGCGGTTGAGTGCCATGTAGCACTCCAGAAGGGTGATGCAGCCGGTAGTGCTCCAATAGATCGCGATCTTGGTTGGATGACCAGTTCTTCTTGAATTCTCCTACTAGATGAGGGAGGAGGTAGTACGGCGCGGCATGATCAATGAGCTCCATCTTCTCTACAGGTTGACTCGGCGGAAGTGTAGGTGAGGGTATCTCCTCAATCTCTATGTGCTCCTCTTCGGCTTCAACTTCAAGATGGATTGGCTCTATGTCTTCATCAACCGCCACCGCCAAGGATTCTTCTAGCTCATAATAGTCATGGATAGGATCATCATCTTCTTCTTCGAACACCTCTTGAGCGTCTTCTGTCATTAACTGATTTGGTTGCTCGAGCTTGATGTCCGTCGCGAGATGAGCTTGTAGCATTGAAGAGATATTATCCAAGGCAGATTGGGTTTCGACGAGCATTGTTGATGTTCATGAAGCATCTCTTGGTTATCTCTAGCGTCTCTTCGATGCTTTTGTTGGTGTATCTCTTGGTGAGCTTGTAGCACTGAAAAGATATTATCAAAGAAGGAGTCAATTCTCGTCGTTTGTTGTTGTTGATGATGTAACAACTCTTGATAATCTTCGGGATATGGTGCTTCATTGATGTACCGCTCTCGGTACCGGTCATCCCACCTGTTACCTTGCATAATCAAAACTAAGAAGCACTACCCAGGTAAATCATGAAAATATGGAGGAAAATAAATGGTAAGGCGGAAAGGTAGAAGAATAATTTGCCAACTCTTCTTTCAAACAATTAGAAGAGTCCCCGGCAACGGCGCCAATTTGATAGCTGCAGTTTTAGCGGTATCAAATAACTAACCTACCGAAGTAGACTAGATTGTATTCCACAGGGTTTCTACTAATCGACTACTCAAAGAAGCTGGCAAATTACTCAGGTTTAAACACTTAGTGCGTGGTGTGAGTTCCACGACTTCTAATCTAATGAACAAAGGAAAATAAAAGACAGAAAAGTAAAAGGTTGACTAACGAGAAGATAGACGAACTTAGATTTCGAATCCCCCTTTGATCACCAAAGCAACGGCAATCACAAGATCAGCGGTTTTCAATTCTAATTCAATCGGTTTCTATACACCACCATAACTCCTTACCCTTAGGTTTAAGACCGGCGAACGTTCGCTCTATCTGTTCTAACTACCAAGATTAACTAGCCGCCCGGGTACGGTCGCCTCTCACAACGACTTAATTAACTGGTGCAATTACTAATGATTAGTGAGTTACTCTTGCAGTGGATTAACCCTAACCGGTTCCTACGAAAGGCACGATCCAATTATAAGGTTAATTGTTCAATTTGATGTTCTAAAGTAAGACGAGCGTTCGCTTCTATCCTTAGCTTAACAAGAATCTAATCTAGGTGATCAATCCAGACAAGAAACATGAACAATGAAGAACGAATCAAACATGCAAAGAGAAACTGATTGAACTTCGAATCTAATTACCGCCGATCCGTGACCGCTTTAAAGCCTTGGGTCACTTAGGGTTCATCTAATCTAAGCTCTACATGTTCAGTTACTCATATCAGAAACAAGAGATTCAAAGGCAACAACGAAGATCATCATACAGAGGAAGAAAGGATAAGAACTGGAAAACCTAATTCTGACGACTCCCGCCGAAGCTTCAATCTCCTGGATCTTCAACTTTAAGCTCCGAGTTCTCCGAGGTGGAAGGACGGCGTCACGATCTCTCCACGGATCTTTGAACTCTCTAAACTCTATCTATCGACCCTAGAGTCGACTGACTCTCAAAAGTCTGATTTTGAAAAGATGAATAATGATGAATGAATATTTCCTGGGCCGCTGGTTTATGTTATTATACTTAAACCCTAAGTCGCTGGATTTGTTCTATTATTTTCGCCGAAAATAAGGGATTATTTTTGCCGAAAATTCCTTTGTAAATTGCTGCTTCCGTCGGCTGATTTCTTCATAACTTTTCGGCGAAAACATTATAGTATTTTCACCGAAAACTTCATTGCAATTCAGCTCATTCCGTCTGTGGGTTTTCTGAAGGTATTTTCACCGAAAACTGTGTAGTATTTTCGACGAAAATATTGTGCTGGGCAGTTGGATCTTCGGTTCTGAATCCGGTTTGATTTCTGGTTCACTCCTTGAGGTCTTGAATACGTCCATGGCTACGTAAATGATGGCAAAAATCTGTGCTATCACAAAAACACTAGAAAACCATCAAATTGACCCAAAAAGGGCCAAAGTAACCAATCGGTAGGAAATAGGGTAGTTGGGTGAATATTCGCTATTTTACCCCTAAAACCACGTTTCAAGTAAGGAAATGTCGCTTAAATGAGGCTGATAATCACGTCAAATCGACTGTCATCAAATATCAGACAATTTAAATTTCAAAACACCAGATATGAGACATACACTTTGTGCAACAGATGGTGTAATTGGATCCTGAACTATTATTCCAGTTTCTTTAACTGTAGAATCAGCCATATTCATATCAATACCTCCCACCTCTGGAGAACTAGTATGCCGTGTATCTACAGTAGGGACATGTTTGGCTTGAACAAATTCATTCAAAGAAGACAGCTGTGCATCGCAGCTAACCCTAATCCCCAATAACCACTCCTTCAACCGACCGATCTATAAAAACCAGAATTGCAAACAAATTTAAGTTGACTTCTATATATCAACAATCATACCAACCAAGATTATTAGTTTAGACATAGAGACTTACGTCATCATCATTTAAACCTGCCAGATCGACTTTCAGTACCAGGGCGAAAGGCGGGAAATTCGATCTCCTTCCCTACAGGTGTACAACTTATGGTCTTAGCTTCTATCGCCTTCCACTCTTTCTTTGAATTTGATGTCCCCCATTCACCGCACAATGGTATAATTTGTGTAGGCCTACTAGCTATGCTACCAAAATTTTCACACATGCATATCTGACCAAACAACAATTGATTACAATTCATAGTACATATTAGGTACTAGTATGCAGTGCATTTACTAAAGACAGCTTTATACAAAGTAATAGAAAAGGACAAGGTAAAGTTATACTAACCATAATTAGGTGGAGATCAACGTTGAGGGATTTTTTGGTTTGAGCCTCAACAAGTCCAGCATGCATATGCTTCAAAACGTGTCCAAACCAGTTGTAATCGATCAATTCCCCAATGAATTGCTCCTAAGCAGGCCAGCGTACTTCATACTCGCTTGTTGATATGTTGTTGGGCAGATTACAGTGCCAGTTAGGTACAACACATACATCTGACACCACTTCTCCAAGTCCTCCTCTGTGTCCATGCGATCCTTCAACTCTTTCAGCTCCACCCTATCATTCTTGGTAGCCTTGGCATATGTAAGTCTGCACTCCCTCACCATGGAATCCATGTCGTGCCTCGATGTCTTATCAAGATTTATCGTTGTTGCACCCCTCGGCAGATCATACACGTTATGCACATCTTCTTCAGTTAGCTTCAGTGACATCTCCGACAACTCTGAATGTTTGAGAACTCATGTCGTATATGGCCAAAACCCACTTCCTCATCTCAATTGGCAACTGCGTAATGCCAATTTTTGTGGTGCCTCCAAACCCCAAATCGGTGATTCTGGTAATTTTCTCCGCATAACTCTTCGAAACCAGCTCAGTGATTCTTTTGGGGCTACACCTACATATAATTGTCTCGTCACCCCTGTAGTCAGAATTATCAAGTCACTCGTCCGTTAGATTCGGGAGTGGAATGTACAACAAGTATCAAACTCAATAACATCAATCATAACTACCATATCACCTATTGTTTGCTTGCTGCTCCTCCATTGTCCAATAGTAGTTAAAAATCACCCCCCAAAAACATTGTAACACAAAATCACAACATCATAATTCAGTGAACAATATAATTAAACAATAAACAAGTAATGCCATTTATACTAATACTAATGCATCACATACTAGTTCATGACAGCTACTAGTATTGATGTAGAAAATTATAGAAGGTATAAAAGCAATTCAAAAGCCCTACGAACACTAACACTGACGCATACTAGTCCTGTGCCCCTACAAGTATTCTGCATCACATTACTTTTAACTCTGTAACTCTAATTATCTATTTGCTTTATAGGCAGTGAGAGTACTTGAAATGACTTAACAAGAAAGGGTGTTTAACACCCCCTATTGCTTTCCTTATAAATACAAAACAGAGCAGTATGAAACTCTTAGGTTTGAATTTTAAATTTGCTTCCACAATCAATTTCTTCATAATACGAAGCATCAGTACTAGCTAGGGTAGATCACCCTATTTCAAAATGGGTAGATGGCATGCAGATGGGTGTTTATCTTGATGTCTGAGTACAAAGTGGGGAGATCAATTATACTTGTTAAGAAAACTAAACTTCACCAATCAATCAAGTTAGTAACCTTTGGAAAGTGAAAACCCACCAAAACCTTAACTACTAGGGACATTTCCCACACCATAGAACCAACTTGTATCCTAGTAGTACTAGCAGTTTTGAGACTTAACTACATTTTCCTACATTTTCACATCTTCACACGTTGGTTCAGGAACATCTAAAACTAGAATAATAAGACCACATAAGTAGGATGGAGAAGGTAATATAACATGCAACAATTACCATTAGCCATATGATTAATACCCAAGCATCTTTCTTTACCCATGCCAAAAAATTCAGTTTGGAAGCAAACTTTAAATTGAGATTTATGAGTTTCATACTGCTCTGTTTTTGTTTTATAAGAAAAGCAATAGTTGCTTGGGTAGATCATCCTATTTCAAAATGTGCAGATGGCAAGCGGCTGAATGTTTTTTCTAGCTGTTTTACTACCAAGAAAACTAAACTCATGAAATCGTGATTGAACATTACACCTCAATGCAAATAAGGCAGCAGAGTAGTATCATTAAAATCTGGAAAGTTTTGAGCCAAACCATCGCTTTAGAAAACGTAATCAAACATACTAGTACAACGAGCATACAAGTATTGTACAACTACATGTATTGATTCATGATATTCTAGCATCATAATCCATGATTGAACTAATAACCACCACAATCATTGAAAAACAACAGTGACTGACCTGGATTGCAAAACCGAAAGCAAGAGAAGACCTATGTAATCAGAATTTCTAGTATCTACTCGACGTTCTTCTTCGGTGATTGAATCAGAGCTTGGTTGTGGATGATTTTCAATCGGCGAAATCAGAGATAGAGGCTGTAATCCGGCTTTACTGACATGCAAGGGAGAAAACAAAAAAGGAAGAGAAGCTTGGCTTACCGGCAGCGAGGGAAGTCTTAATCGGAGTCCGGCGGATGGGGGAATCGTCGATTACCTCCGGCGCCACTAACAGATCCTTGACCCGCTCCAAGCAATTGGTCGAAGCTAAAGCGCCGTCGCACTAGAGACAACCGCCACACGGGAGAGAGTCACCGCATCGGATAGAGCTCGTAGTTCGGAGATAGCGCGCCGCCCAGAGATTACGCCGAATGTGATTTTCGTGTTTCAGAGGAAGGGGGCGGGGGGAGGCAGTAGGGAAATTACCCTAGGTAGTGGGTCTGGTAAAAAGTTAAAAAAAAATTCACTCCTTAAATACTAGTTATGTCGTCCGTTAGATCTAATTGAAGGAAATTCGACGGCTCTCCTTGAGCTTTGTATAGGATACAAAAGATATCATTTGTCACCCATGGCGCTCCGAATTATCTGCACCTGCCCAAACCTGAATGGATAGTAGGTATCTGTTATTTGTACTAGTAATCATATTTGGTCAATCAAGTACCTACATTTGAACGGGTGTATTTTGTTAACCCGCTAACCTCAATAGTCCAATTTTGCCTCTAAGTTAGTATTATCTCATCCTTGGCTTATTTGTTAACAATTTTGAAGCATGAACACGTGTAAGGAATGTTTAATTGACGTTTGATGGATGTTTAATAGATGTTGATGGATGTTTATTATTTAAATGAATTAATGAACTTGTGGCCTATCAAAGTGGTAATAATATAATATTGTAACTCTTATATGCAAAGTGGTATTCTATCAAAGGGGATCGTATACCTGCTAAATTCGGGATACGGGTACCTTAACCGTCCCATTTGCAGGAAAAATTATATGTAAACAAGATCCCAATGTAAATAAGATGAATATATAACAATCTAGATCTGACTGATATGCATATGAATCAATAACAAAAGTTATCATGATTTACCTCTTATACTTTGATTATTAGTTGGACGACTAATACTTGTCGAAGACTTTCGATCTATCTAGAGAACTCTAAGCGTAGCTCCTCCACTTAGTCCACACTAGTTGAGATCCGAATCTTCCTCATCAATGCTTGATCGAAGAATGCGATTTCAGACTTATGGTGGTTAGGGTTTTCTTAGAACGAATATTTGTTGGCTTAAGAATAATTATTATCTCTAATGGTATATTTATAAGATTAAGATACAAACCCTAATTCTTTTTCAAACCCTATAGACAGCAAACCCACTAGTCCTAATACACTATGGAGTAAGTCTATTAATTGATATGGTCCATACTATATGTGTGTGACCTTGTAGGACCCGACCTAATTAGTCTTGGCTCAGACTAATAATTAATATTAGTCTCTAGCAAGGCATATTCATAAATGAACCGAATTAATTTAATTAATCAAGTCCAACGATAAACCAGTTCCTATGCGGACTACGACCGTACGACATAAATCCTTCAGTCTCCCACTTGCCTCGGGATAAGTATGAGGGTTAAGATTTGTTGTGCCTCATGGTCGACTATTTTGAGAACGTGATAACTTGGAGTGATTACTTTTTTTTTGGACGTACTTGAAGTGATTACTTATTTGTAGAGGTTTTAATTTTTTTGGTACATAACGTTTGGGCGGATTCCATTTTGATACGCAATGTTTAAAAAATTTCATTTCAGTCATGATCATTTTAGAAAATCTCGAAACTGTATTTTCGTCCAATTCCATTCAAATTTTCTGCTAAATGTTGATGTGACTGTTGAGTCACACATTCCAGTCAGCTAAAATATTAATAAAATAATAATTTCATTAATTTAATAATAAAACCAGTTTAACCTGTTGGGCAGTGAGGCATCAGAGCTGATACCGGGCGGATTGAAGAAGTTCTCGGTGATGTACATTCGTGTACCAAGCCCGGACGCCGAATCTGACGCCGTCACACTGGACGCCGTGAATTGTGTGCCCGACGTGGACACCCTAGCCGACGCGAACACCGTCGACACTTTGACCAACGCAGATACAATGTATGACGCGGACATTGAGCCCTACCTGGAGGCCGGACTAGAAGATGGAGATGCAATCGAGGAGAGTGTCGGACCGGACACTGATGCCGATGCAAAGCCCGATACACGAGCCAATACGGAGTGCGATGCAGACCACAAGGTCGGATTGCTGTCATACCGGATGAGAAGATTCTCGATCGTATAACGGAGATTGCTGATGCTCAACCAGCAGAAGATGGGGTGGGATAGGACCAAAGAGAGAACCTTTTCCAGACCAAGTGTGCATTGTGATCGACGGAGGAAGTTGTACGAATGTGGTGAGCCAAGTACTGGTGGACAAAATGGGGCTTCAAATCACAAAACACCTGAAGCGCTACATGTTACAGTGGTGAGCTGAAGGTGACCAGACAGGCAGACATAACGTTCAACATAGGGAAGTACACCGATGTCACTCTCACTCTCTCTAATGTCGTGCCCATGGAGGTTACTCACGTTTTGCTTGGGAGACCATGGCAGTTCGACAGATTCTACAAGCATGACGATCATACCAACCGGTACGTGCTCACCCACGACGACAAGAAATTCAAGCTGAAGCCGCTCACCCCGACTAAAATTTTGCAAGACCAAGTGGTGAGACAAGCCGCCCGAGTGAGTCAAGAGATAAAAGAGAGTGAGCTCAAAGAAAGAGAGAAGAGAGAAGAAAAGAGTGAGCCCTCAAGTGAAAAAAAAAAAAAATACACGATCCAAGATATCTAAGAGCTCAAAAAAGTGAGGTCGACAGGAGAGAAAACCTGATATTGAGGCCAACTGAGATTAAACAAGCCCTGGTCACGAAGAATTCATTAGTGATGATCATGTACAAGGAATGCCAAAATTCTAACATCACCCCTTCATTTCCTAGTGTTGTTGGCCCCCTTTTGCAGGAATTCCAGGACATGTTCCCAGAGGAAACCCCGAGTGGATTTCCACCGATCCGCGACATTGAACACCAAATCTACTTGGTGTCGGGTGCCTCACTGCCCAACAAAACTGCCTATCAGGCCAACCCGGATGAGACCAAGGAGTTCTAGAGACAAGTCAAGGAGCTGATGGAGAAAGACTACATGAGGGAAAGCATGAGCCCATGCGCCATACCGGTCATCCTGGTGCCCAAGAAGGATGGTACGTGACGGATGTGCGTTGACTGTCGAGCCATCAACAACATCACTATAAAGTATCGACACCCTATACCTAGACTTGATGATATGTTGGATGAGCTACATGGAGCCTTGATATTCTCTAAGATAGATTTAAAATTGGGCTACCATCAGATTAGGATGAAAGAAGGTGATGAGTGGAAAACTGCCTTTAAAACTAAACACGGTTTATCATGCCGTTTGGGTTAACTAATGCGCCGAGCACCTTCATGAGATTGATGAACCATGTTCTTAGGGATTTAATAGGTAAATTTGTGGTGGTGTACTTTGATAATTTCCTGATTTATTCACATAGCTTAGAATACCAACTAGGTCACCTAAAAACTACTTTAGAAACTCTAACAAAGGAACACTTGTATGCTAACATGTCCAACTGAAATTTTTGCACGGATCACCTTGTGTTTCTTGGTTTTGTTGTGAGTTCTATAGGGATACAGCTGGAGGAGGAAAATATTGAAGCCATCAAGTCATGGCCCATCCCTAGTAGCATCACAAACGTCCGAAGCTTCTATGGCCTTGCAAGCTTCTACCGACGGTTCGCCCGAGACTTTAGCACCATTGCTTCCCACTCATGGCGTTGATAAAAAAGAATGTGTCATTCCACTGGGGAGAGCCTCAAAAGAAGGCCTTTGAAGCCTTAAAGGAGAAGCTGACCCATGCCCCACTACTAATGCTGTCAGATTTCACCAAAACCTTTGAGATCGAGTGTGATGCATCGGCGTAGGAATTAGAGCCGTGCTTATGCAAGAGAAGAGGCCGATCACCTACTTCAGCGAGAAGATAAATTGAGCTACCCTGAACTACCCTACGTACGACAAAGAGTTATATGCCCTAGTTCGAGCCTTGGAGACATGGCAACACTACCTTAGGCCAAAGGAGTTTGTCATCCACACGGACCACGAGTCACTCAAGTTTTTGATGGATCAACACAAGCTGAACAAGAGACTTGCAAGGTGGGTTGAGTTCATAGATTCATTTCCCTATGTCATCCAATAAAAGAAAGGTAAGGAGAACATTAGTGGTTGATGCCCTATCTCAAAGGTACGCACTGATTTCAACCCTTATTACTAAATTCATTCGATTTAAGTACATAAAGGATTTATACACTAATCATGCTGACTTTGGAGATGTGTATGAGGCATGTGACAAGGGAGGATTCAACCAGTTCTACAAACAAGATGGATACTTATTTCGTGAGAACAATTTATGCTTGCCTAACTCATCTTGTACGACTGTTTTGGTGGGAGAAGCCCACGAAGGGGGCTTGATGGGACACTTTTGAGCCACCAAGGCCTTGGCGTGCTTGAAGGAGCACTTTTACTGGCCATGCATGCGCCATGACGTGAAGAAGTGCCTAGCTCAATGTGCCACTAATAACGTGCAGAACAGGGTATCAAATAACTATCCCACAAAAGTAGGATAGATCTTATTCCAAGGGTTTCTTCTAATACTAAAGAAGTTAACAATTAAATAGGTTTAAATCAAGTGGCGTGGTGTGAGTTCCACGACTTTCTAAACTAGTATGCAAGGGCAAATGAAATTGAATTAACAGACATATTGATTGATTGAGGTTTGATTACGATTGACAGACAAAAGCTTAGACTTGAATCCCCCTAAGATTATCAAGGCATTGGCGATCACAAAACCGACGACTTTTCAATCCTAATTCATTCAGTTCTTAAACACCGTCATAGCTCCTTACCCTTAGGTATAAGTCCGTGAATGTTCACTCTATCGAACTAGCTGCCAAGATTAAGTAACCGTCTATGCGTTAACTTCTACAACGAATAACTAATTGGGGCACCTGATTGATTTTAGTGAGCTATTCTTGAAATGGATTAATCCTAAACGGTTCCTACAAGAGGCATGATTGCATTGAATAGGTTAATTAATTGATTTCAAGTTCTAAAACAAGGTGAACGTTCGCTAACTATACTTATTTAATAAGAATCTATTCTAGGTGATCAAGCTAGAAAAGAAACATAAAACGAAGAACAAATCAATTATTAATAAAAATTGTCTAAATTAAGATCTAATTACTGCCGATCTGTGACCGCTTTAAAGCTCCGGGTCACTTAGGGTTCATAACTTTTCATCCCTAATAAATAAGATTCACAAATCACAAAAGAATTCATCTCAGAAAGGAAGAACAAAGAGAAACTGTAAAACCTAATTTTGATGATTCCGGGCAACTTCGATCTTGAAAATCTTCAACTCCTAAGCTCCGAGCGTCTTTCCAAGACTCCAAACGATGCTCTAAAAACTCTCCAAGTCGTAGCTCTTCTCCAAAAATTGAATAATAATGAATCAGGGGCTGAAGAGTTGCTTAAATATGGCTGAAACTGATCCGTTTCTACGTTGAATCTGAAAAAGGGACAAGTTCTTGGCGAGAACTTGGGAGAACTCCTCCAGAAATTATTCAGAAAAAGTGCCGCGGGTTTTCAGCTTTTCTTCACAATTTTCTCGCCGAGAATTTTTTTGTAATCAGCTGATTAATTTTGACGAGCATTTGAGTGGGTTTGTGAGCACATTCTCTGCGAGAACTTGGAAGTTCTCACCGAGCACTTTAGTCATAGGAAGAATTCATCACTTCTTTGATTAGTTTAACTTCTCAGATGGTCCTGGGTCACTTCTTGAGGTTCCATCGCATCCCGAACACGTCCGACGACTACTTATTTGTTGGCAAAAACCTGTGAACTCAATGAGACGCTAGAAAACACATCAAATAGACCTGAAACGGGCCAAGGTAACCAAATCGGTAAGAAATATCATAAATGAATATAAATCTACTACACTATCCCTAAAGAGTGCTACAAGCAAATTAAATGTCACTTAATCAGGGCTGATAAACACGATATTTCTAGTGTCATCAAATCACCCCACACTTAAGCTTTTGCTTATACTCAAGAAAATTGAATTAGAACACACTCAAGTTCACAGATGTCAAGATCAGTTAAATTGAGATTCAAGTCTTAACAATGAGATTTACACCATTACACTTAGAACAATTAACCTAGACATGCATGCACATCAACCAAACAAACCAGTCTCACTAATCTCTGCACACAACAAGTAGCAATCACCAATCATGCACAATGTCGATCGAACCGACTAGACTTCCTCACACATAAAATATTTAGTACAATGGAGAAACTCTCACACTCTGTGTTTAGGGGCATGTTTATGCTCTCAATCACTTTCTCGACCGAATTCTGTCATAGGTTTGTATTTCGACCACAATCTCCACTATGGTGACAACACGAGAAACTAGTCAAAAGGACTTGCAAGGGACTGAAACGATCATATACTACAAGGGCTTATGATGAATGGATGAAGAGATGTGTGATGATGAAGGGTATGGTGCAGTGTAGCAATCAACTGACCTCCCTCGAATCAAGACCTATGGATTCCTACCACCTAACCAGAAATTGAATGAAATAATGTGTGCTCGTCCTAAGATACCCTCAAACAATTTAGCACTTTTATTATTATTTTTTTCTGAATTTTTTCTACATTTATTTTTTTCTTTCTTTTGTTCTTCCTTATGTAGGGAGAAAAACGATTTGAATTTCTGAAATTTCTAACTACTATTTGACTTATTATTATTCTTTTGAAATTTTCCTTGTATTTTTCTGTTTTTTCTTTTCTTTTTGTACTATATTTTTTTCACGTTGCTAGAGGGGTTTACACGTCTGGACATACTAGCTAAGACCACCAGATTCTGGCTATAGGGCAAGTCACCACAGAGCGACTTCCGGTTAGCTAATCTCAAACTACTACCATAAGGGCTCAACGGGGTGAACAAAAAAATGGGAGATGGCAGTAACGTAATATCGAACCGAAAGAACAGGCCAAGCACAAGAGTTTACACCTAGAGGGATTAATGTCGGGATGGCTTCTAGCTTATGTAGCAATTCTAGCTTCCTCTATCATCCTAGTACTCGTGTTATCGTGTGGTCTCGAATAGGTCTGCAAATTCTAACTCATTCAAAGTACGAGAAAGCCACTCAAAAAGATAAAAGTTGCTAGTTATGTGCAACAGATCAAAAGCTCACAATTGGCTGCTAGTCGAACTCGAATAAGTTTCGTGCAATTCAAGGTGACACTACAAGCGTGATTCTATAATCTATTTTGAGCAGATTCATTTAGTATCAATGCAGGCATGTTGGTTACAGGTTCTAAGTTAAACAGTCTAATTATCATTGTGAAGCATTGAAGTCAACATACGTTTCAAGTCAAGAACCGAGCTTATTCTAACAGAAGAAACACACATGAATCACAGAAAAGCAGAACATTCAACATAATTCTAGAATCTCACCCCACACTTTAATCGGACTGTGTCCTCAGAGGACTAAAAGAGATCAGAGTAATCAGGAATACCTGGAGGGTGATGGTCGATGTCGTGGACGGGCCGCAGAGCTCAGAGCGGAGTGAAGTAGCTATTGAATCATACAGACACAAAAACAATAGAGAGATCAAAAGGAAACCGGGACAAGTGTCCTGGGTCCACACATAAGAAAATCACATGAAGAGGGCAGGGAAAGAAATTTTGTTGAATTCGAACTTTTCAAAAAAATTTTGCAATGTTTTTGGCGAGAATGTTGAAGTTCTGGCTGAGAACTTCTTTGAAAATAGTTAATTGAAAACCAACATGAAAACTGACCAACTTTTTGCTGAAAAGTTCTTTGAAAAATATTTATTGAAAATTGACGCACGATTTACCTCTAACGGACACCAAACTTTTCTGCGAAAAGTTGTTTGAAAATGATTTTTGAAAACACGATGCTGAAAAAAAAAAAATTAAATATAAATAAAAGAAATTTTCGGCGAGAACTCTAGATCTGACACTAAATTTTTGAGTTTTCAAAATAGACGACCTGAACTTCAAATAACTGAAACAAAATCGACAAAAATAGGAAAAATCTCAAATAAATTGGAAAAGAACTGAAAACACGAGACACACACACGAAAAATTAAAACCACAAATTGACACTTTTGGCTCCCCCGTAAATCGACAACAAATGACAAAAACTGACTCAATAATTCAAAACTGACTCCAGCCATGGGTTGCCTCTCACGAAGCGCTCTCGTTTAACGTCCTTGAGCTGGACGAACCCTGGTGACGGATCAAGATACATCCCAACTAATAAATTCCTTTATGCTCGCGTTAGCATCCTTGAAGTACAGCTTGGGTGCACTGCCAATTAAGAGAATCGCCTCCTATCGGCGTGAGTTAATTGAGTTCTACTATCGGGGAGGCGGCCGATTACTTCGAATGGCCCAAAAAAATCCTTCAGGTGCATGTCTTCCTCCGGTGGCTTGGCGGATGATGGAGGGTTAATTGGTTTCCAAGCAACCTTCTTTGTCGCCGTGCACACCTTCTCTCTATCTCCACGATATCAAACTCGTCCAGCTCCAGCTCCAGTAGTGGGTTTAGTATGCCCTCTTTCTTCCTTGCCTTCTTCGCTAGAGCCTTGTTCCTTGAATGGATAGTCTGCTCAAGTCCTGTCATATAAACTTCTGAAGAAACGCTAAACTTTTCATTAGTACTAGAGTTGGCCGGGTCCAACTCCAAAGAATAAATGGACAAACAATGTGCTTCTTGCTTAGCAGAATATTGCATACCGTCCTTGAGGTGGAATGTAACGCTATCCTTTCTGACCCTTAAAGTCAACGAGCCATGCTGGGAATCGATGGTCACGCCGGCTGTTGCCAGAAATGATCATCCTAGGAGGGGGATAACATCTACCTCTCGGGTATCCATCACAACAAATTCAGCTAAAATAGTGAATGAACCACAACAAACAGGTACATCCTTGTTATTCCCCTAGGTGTTTTAACAGATCTATAAGCTAACACTAGATGTAAACTAATCGGCTTCAATTCACCTAGATTCAGTTTTCATATAAGCATGCAGGAATCACGTTTATAGGAGCACCTAGATCAGCTAAGCTACGATCAATTTTCAAACCTTTAATGGTGCATGCTAAAGTAAAAGAACCGGGATCACGACACTTAGCTGGAGGGGGTATGGATGGTGAGTGGTAGAGGACGACAAACCAATCTTCACTAAGGGAGATGGATGACGTCACTCTCTTCTTCTTGTTCTTCGTAAGATCTTTCATGACTTTTCTGAGCTATGGTATCGTCTCTGTGGCATTAGTGAGTGGCATCTTGAGCTCCGTGTTCTTGAAATATGAGTACCACTTCTTGAATCAGGGGTCGAACTCTTTTCCTTCGACATTGCGGCCTAAGGAAATGGAATCCTAGGCTGATATGGGGGCAGAATAGGTCCAGGAACTAGCTTTGGAGGAGGCAGGGCAGTCACCTTCTCTTCTTCTTCCATGCCTTATTCCTCGATCTGTGGCATGTCATCGGGAACCATGACCGTATCAGGAGCTGCAGGACAAGCTAGTTGCATGCCACTTCTTATCGAAATGGCATTGACATGCTCATTCCTTGGGTTCGGCTCTGTCTGGCTCGGTAACTGACCCATGGGGTGACCATTAGAGAGGCGGATGACAATGTTTGTTGAGCTGGTCTTTCATCCTCAGAGCTTGAGCTATCTGGCCTTGATTCATCGAGGCTTGAGCTTTGAACTATGCATCGTGGTCGTCAAGTCTCGTCATGATTAGGTCGAGCTTCTTATCTATCTCGCTTTCCTTAGTATTTTGTGGCGCTGACCTTTGAAGTTGATGTCCTCTAGTGAACCCTAGTGGCCCTATATCGGTGTTGAAGTATTGTTTCTGGCGATTGCTAGGTGTTGTACCATAATTGCCCTATTTCCGCTATGGTGGCTGATAGACCCCACCGGATTGGTTAACTAGCTTGTTCTCTTGGTATGAACCATATGGTTGGTTATTTTGATTGGCCCTAAAGTTGTAGGGAGGACGCTCTTGGAAGCTTCCTTGTTGCTTTTGTTGTGGTTGCCAGTATTGGGGATAGCCGGTGTAGCCTTGTTGATTGTTGGTGAAGTCTTGACCAACAAATTCTACCTCTTCCGCCGACCACGCACCTGCTTTATCAAAATTCTGACAACATCCTCCATTATATGCACATGCCCCACACCACTCACAATAAGCAATGAAGCGCAAGCTGAGCTAGGGCGCCGACCTTCTTCATGTTTTTTTGCACTTTGGCTTTAATCTGTTCTTTAAGGCCTAACTGGCTCTTGGCTCTTTAAGGTAGACCCGTAAACCAAGGGCCGTACGAGGAGCAGTTTTTGCCGAGCCTCAAAAGTACTCGTGCCTTTCAGGATTCCTTTGTCTCTAAGGATTCCCTATACCTCCAAGGTAAGCCTCCCTCAAGCCCAGCTCAGTTAAGAAAGGAGCGCACTGAAAGCTCGAGGGAGCCGATGCTAGGTACCAAGGCCAGACCACCACCTGAACCTGATCCGAGGAAGGATGAACGACCATCAGTGGTGTGGGACACGAAGATAACCAAGCAAAACCCAACACTGTTGATGGGCCAAGAGATCAGTCCATGGACGAGCAGTCACATGCCAATATTGGCCCAATGCTGGATTTCTGGACAGATTCCTTGTTGGACAAAGATTGACGAATTTGGGCTACTTAGAGACGAATTTGGGCTGATGTCCAACATGAAAGTTGAAGCCCATGGTGTCTACTAGTGATATGTTAAAGAGCTTAATTTTCCGAATTTATTTGGTATTTATTTGGCTGAATCTTCCAGAACCAGTCTAGCTATTTTTTAGGAACTTTTCAGCCAAGTTTAGAGTCCTTGTTTAGGAAGGAGTCTTACTAGGAGACTTTCCTTCCTTGTAGGAATAGGAGTTTCGAATTTTGCTTCCTTCTTAGACTATTTTAGGATTAGTTTGAGTTCTTTTTTAGTAGTTTAATTAGGACTCATTTTATTTCTTTATTAGTTTAAGAGTTAGTTTCATAGGAGAAATAAGAGAGCTTGTTCTTTATTCCTCACCTATAAATGGAGGCTTACACGCCTCATTGTAATTCAGAATTTGATTAATAAATTTCCAGAACACAAGTTCTTTTTCCCTTCAAGCTCTTTCTTGTTGTTTCTTAGCTTAAGGTTTAGGTTTATCATCTCGGGTATACACCCCTTGGTCTGGCACCATTCGACCGGACACTTAGGATTCCTAGACTTCGTGTGCTAGTGGGTCCAAGTACTTCCACTAGGTTTCCATAGGTTTGACTTGTTGCTTGGGTATTCAACATGTGGTGGTTAGGGTCTCGGCACACGACTGTCGTGGTTCACATTAGTTGGTATCAGAGAATGGTACAACACTAGGACCGAATCTATCCCAGTTTCTAAATTCTTCTTGGATTTATATCCCTTTACTTTCAGTGCTTAGAAAATTTTGAAAACCCCCTAAATAGCTTCATCTTGTTAGATCTTTGCTTTGTGTTTTCAGTTTCATTGTAAGGCAGAAAAAGCTGGTGGCCATAAAATCCATCAAGGAAAAGAAATTCAAAAAGAGGTTAGAAAGAAAAAACAGAAAAAAAACTCAACCAAAGCAAGGCCACCTTGCCAAAAGTTTCAATTCATTATAGGTTGATCTTAAAAAGAGGGGTAGAAGTTTTTAGCTTTCGTTGCTTGTATGATTCACTAAGCCAAACCCTACTTTTTATTTCACTATATTGCTGTTTGCGTTATCAACGAGTCTTAGAAAAGAACGTACTTGCTGGCTAGAGAAATAATCCTAGGTTTCAAGTCTTTTGTGTCATACGATTTGATACTTGGTAGCTTCGGAGAAACTTGCAATTGCTTGAGCTCAACTTGACTATGTTCTAAAACCCTTTTGAGTGCCACTATCAAATTTTAAACACGAGAGGTAAAATTAGAGTGAGTGAGGTTTATTAAAGTGATTTTGTGAGGTCTTTGTTTTACTACTAACCATGACAGATAAGAGGTTAGCTACATTGGAGGCCACCATGATTGGTAAAGGGTCGCCGCCCACCAACAACTGTGATGAAACCCGACAACAATATATGACGTGGAACCAAAGAACTCAAAATCTTTGACAAGTGGCGGAAGCAAGATAGATGTCGGCCACGAACGAGGATGAATGTCTCGTCGATACGAATGTTACTTTCTTGAGTATGAATCCACACACTCTCAAAGAACCCAATTGAGTTAAAAATTTATACAAGCACAAAGCTCAAATTTCATCAATCAAAGTATTATATCTAAGAAAAAGGGTGGGAAAGCCTTTATATAGGCTTTACAGAAGAATCACAATGGTTACAAGAAAAGGAAAAAACAAACATATTCATACGTGAAAATGTAAAAAAAAAACAAATATTTTAATGAACTAATCCTAGTCAAAGACAACTACTAAATAAGCAGTTTTTAGTATGTAGTCCGTCCACTTTAAACAAACATATGTCCCTGCTCCCTTCTATTCTGACGGGCCATAATATATGGATCAAGAGGTAATTGAGTTATATTTCCAACCCCACTGACCTTGCATTAATTGTAGTTCTGGGTAAATAGTTATGACTGAAATACTAAATTGGACAGAATCTTGACGAATTCGCATCGCAAAGCATATGGAACACTCCTCATTTTACCTTCTCAACCTGTGATTGAGGACACTATTCTTTGTTCAAGTGTACGTCATGGTTCATATGAAGGTATGCTTTCTTTGATTCCCTCTTGTTGAAATAGTTAAGGAACTTATCTCTATATGTCTATGAAATTTGGAGATTAGTAAAATCGAAGAGAGAAAGAATGGACGAAGCTTACTCTTCGTTTGAATGAACACAAGGAAAGAGGAAACGTCTTCTTCTAGAAAACGCTTAAGTAAGTTGGGCCTTCGATGGAACTTAGCCCAATAGAGTGATGATGGCCAGTAGAGGTTGAAGAGCGGAAATTGATCTTCGGCATGTCGAGATAGTACTGAAAACAGGATTCTTCAGTATACGAAATATGAGGAAGGAAAGAATGTGAGGGAAGATGTAGACATAGATTTACGTGGTTCGGGATGTTTCCAACTTCACGCCCAAGAAATCTTGGGATAGTCACTCTTATTACACTTGATTCACACACAGCCCTTGAGCTACGCCACTCAAGTAATCTCACTGTTTTCTCTCAACAGAAAAAACAGAAAACCAAGACACCAACAACTGATTCACCACAACACTTTTCACGCTCACCGTCTTGTTCCCTTTCGTCTTCTTTGTGAGAGTATTTAAGCTTGTTGAGATACTAGTCGTTGCTTGATTGTAGGATCACATTAAGCTCCTTGATTTGTTAATTGATTTTCTTTATGATTGTTTCCTTGTTTGGATTGATTGATTTTCTCCATTAATGTAGCTTTCCTTTTCTTTAACAAAGAATCCATGCAAAACAGATTATACCAATCTTGATTCCTTTGACATAGGGATTACGTCGAGTGTGTGATAAAGGATTTGAAACTTGTTTTCCAACAGTCTCTTGACTTAGACCAATGAGCTTCCATAATCTATCGATATAAATGTTTCTGCTCAATATATACTCTGACTCACTTAGGACTTTTATTAAAAATCATTTTCCAATGACTAGTATGTCATCCACATACAAATACAAAAGACTACGTTTCTCCCACTGGATTTCTTGTAGACACAAATTTCCTCTATATATTTGATGAAGTCAATATTCTTGACAGATTCATCAAGTATGAGGTTCCGACTCCTTGATGCTAACTTAAGTTCGCAAATGGACCTCTTAAGCTTGCATACTTTCCTAGGATTTAGGATTTTTAAAACCTATTAGTTGCTTCATCTACACATCATCTTCAAGAAGAACATTTAGGAAGGTGGTTTTGATATATGTCTGTCATATTTCATAATCGTGAAATACATCAATCATTATGATAATCTAAATGGATTGGATCGTGACCTCTTGCCATGATCAAGAGTTAGAACTCGTCATTGCTTGATTGTAGGTTGGTTCTTTCAAGAAGCAATATTATAGACTTTCAATCTTAATGAAGTTACCAAACTTCTTATACAGAATTCAAGTCCATTCAAACTAACAGATTAGGTGAACAAAACAATATCTTGAGTATATCGTCCATCCATTAACGTTTCCTCTACATCTTCACTATCTTGAACAATTTCTTGTTCATTTAGGTTCTCAGATGTAATTAGATCAATATCCATTTGTTGTTAATCATACTAATTTTTTTAGGATGAATACTTCTCGCACTTTTATTCTTGAGAATGAACTCATTTTCCAAGAAGACATCATCACGAGCAACAACTTTTTTTTTCTTATCAGGGTTGTAGAAGTAATAACCCTTCGTATATTTAGGATAACCTAAAAATATACACTTTTATGGTTTTGGTACTAGTTTATCTGAAAGCATATGCTTAACATAAAATCGACAATACCAATTTTTTTGGAAAGTACGATACGAGTCCATTTGTGATATCGTGAGTTTTCAACAGACTTAGACAAAGTTCTATTCAATGTTAAAAAGTAGCAGTTTCTAGTGCATGTCCCTAGAAAGACACTCGGAAGAATAGTGAAGCTCATCATAGACTAAACCATGTCTAACAAGGTTCAATTTCTTCTCTCAAACAATTTATTCAGCAATGGCATCCCAAGGGGAGTGATTTGTGACATGATTCCACAACTCCTAAGATGATTAGGAAAATCTTGGCTACGAAATTCACCACATCGGTCAATTGAATGGCCTTTATCATTCTACTGGTTAAGTTTGTACTTCTGTCATGAACGTTTCCGTCTGCGGCGCGCGATCACCCGACTTCGCGTCGGCCTCTTCGTTGGGTTTGATAAAATGTTTGTAGTCACCACCAATCACTTAAAAGTGGATTGGACACTTGGAGCCCGATTCAGGTTATTGAACCTAAACCGCGCTAGGTCTGCGTTCAGAGATCTGGATAAGGGGGACGGTTACGTATGGGGAAGGATTAGCACCCCCACAACGCCCGATAAACCGGTACTACCAAATTCGATAAGTCATTGATGTGCTTTTAAATTAAATTGTGCTTAATTTATGAATTGAGATATTCACGCGTCTGCCTCACTGTCCAAGTGTGAAGTCGAACGCTACCGATCCCGATAATTTTGGATAAAAAAAGGTTTTAAAGATAAAATTGTTTTAAAGTTGGACTCGAGTCTCGTGACTGCCTACGTATCCGGAAATCGGAATCAAAGTCTACGTAGTTCGATTTGAAAAGTTGATTTGAGTTGGTTTGCAACCGAGTGGTCTCGGTTTATTTTTTAGTTATTTTGAAAATTTTTGGTTTTTTTTTTGTGTGAGGATTTCATTTTGTGTGAATAAAGTCTGACGTTACTAAACTCGATTAGTTGAAAAATATGATTTTATTTTGTTTTATGAAATACTTTCACGATCTAAGAGATCAATGAATTTTTATTTGTTGGGCTTGCGTCGATTGACTGCCAACGTATCTGATTCGTATCAGAATCAAAGCCTCGTAGTTCGGACGAATGAAAAACGTGGCTTAATTTTGATAGAGTTTTAAAGCTTGATTTTTTTATAACATTCAATAAAAGCACATTTTTTCATGTCATTGTTTGGTTGAATAAGGTGAAATTGGAAAAAAAAGCTCTATGTTTTTCTCTGCTTTCTCGTCGTTGTCTTTCCAGAGATGGAGCCCTTGCCGGAGGATCCCGGCGTCGGGGGCACAGCCTCACCGACCAAAGTGGTCAAAAGGGACCGAACGGGCCTTGATGAGAGTGCAGATGTGGCTTTCGAGCACCGACAGGCCAGTCCCGTCTCGGAAGGCGTGTCTTTTCGGGATAAAATCACTGGCTTCTGGGGGAAGACCCAAGTTTATGACGATGTGCTCGTATCCGACGAGTCAGACGTTGAGGATGACGATGATGACCCCCGCTGTCCCACAATTCGCATACCGAATTCTGAGAAGGTTCGGGTGCGCGGTCGTTTCCGCCACGCCATCATAGTCAATACTCTGGATCGGTGCTTTCCGTTTACCTTTATGAGCCGCAAGCTCCCTCAGTTGTGGGCAAAGAAGGGCGAAGTTCAAGTGTCAGATGTGGGATTCGGTTTTTATGTGGTCAATTTTGAGTCAGTTGCTGATTATGAGCGAGCTATGTTCGGTGGACCTTGGATGATCAATGATCACTATGTTGTCATCCAAGAATGGCGGCCCTACTTCCGTCCTGAGGAGACCTTGCTCACTACGCTGCGTGTTTGGGTGCGCCTGCCTGGGATACCATTTGAGTATTTTGATAGGACGATCCTTAAGCTCATTGGGGATCGTATTGGCAGAACGGTTCGCATTGACCATACAACCCTCGAGGGATCTAGAGGAAACTTTGTGAGAATTTGCGTCAAAGTTGATTTGTCTAAACCGCTCTTGTCAAAGTATAGGCTACGAAGAAGAGTCCGGCGTATCGAGTACGAAGGATTACATACCATCTGTTTCAATTGTGGTTGCTATGGCCACAAGGATGAAGCTTGTAAGGTTGCGGCGGAAGAGGTGGTATCGATGAATCAAACAACTTCATTTGCTAATCCTATCTTCCAAGAGGTGCGGGTCAAGGAAGTACGGCCGGAGGTTGAAGAAGACTTCGGTCCCTGGATGCCAGTGAAGAAAAATCGCCGGAAATCAAACACTGGAGTGACGACGGCCCCGTCGACGGCTACGAAGACGGCGGAAGTCAAAAAGGGTAATTCCTTCGCCGCCTTGGTTGATTTGGAGAGCCCAGCTGATTCGGGGGAAGGTAAATCAAAGGAAGATGCTCAGCCCTTAATTAATATTAATGATGATTTGGTGGAGGAGAACAAGGAAAATAATGATCCGTTGGATGGTTTTCAAACGGTTCCTGGTGCTGATGTCCCCGGTCAACACGAAGCCCAGTCGTCTAACTTAGTTGGCATGGGCCAAGTTCTTCCGGAGCCTCGTTCTTCGTCAGCTGCTGGAAACTTGTTGGGCCGGGAGCCCCGTTTGACTTCACCGAACTCGGAGGCCCAACGCGACTTTCCATTGAATGCTTTTGGGCCATTTTCGCAGAATGGGCCCAGGTCGTAGTCTTCCGGATCCAAGGCGGATATTGGCAATGGAAGCAATGTGAAGCATTCTTTGGGGTCCTCGTCTTACCCACCTGCAAAGAAAGGTGTTGTTTCAGTTAAAGGAAGCAAAATTACTAAGTCAAAGTCTAAGGAGTCTACAGGTGTTAAGAATCTTAAATCTAAAGATCGGTCGACTGACTTTGGTATTGGAAATGGGCCGACGGCCATGGAGGAGCAGTAATGCTCTCTTCGCGTTCTCATTCGTCTTTCAGGGAGTTCTCTCGTTTCCTCTGTTTTCTTTTATGTTAGCGGATATTTTTTGTTGGAATTGTTGTGGCGCAGGCCATAGATCTTTTGTTACGAGTTTCAGATCTTACGCTAACTCCCTTTCCCTTTCGGCTGCAGTTGTTGTGGAGCCGAAAATCAGTCGGGATAAAGCGGCGTTAGTTGTGGATAAATTGGGTTTCGATTCTAATTTCAGGGTGGATGCTGTGGGTTTTAAAGGAGGAGTGTGGCTTGTCTGGGACTCGAAGAGGGTCAGCTTCACGGTTCTCTGTTTTGGAAATCAATTCATCCACGCGAAGGGCTGCTCTAGTGACGGATCCACGTTTTACCTTACGGCGGTTTATGCAAGTCCCAAAGCTACAAAACGTGTTCTTCTTTGGGATTCTCTCAAAGTGTTGTCGGCCTCGATTGATGGTCCCTGGGTGGTTATTGGCGATTTTAACTCAGTTCTGTCTGCTGAGGATAAAAGAGGAGGGGCCGGGTTTAATAGGGCTCGTAATAAATTTTTCATTGATACTGTTGACACCTGTGGTTTATCTGATTTGCCTTTTCAGGGACCAAAATTCACTTGGGCTAGGAACAACGTCTTGGTAAGACTTGACAGGGCCTTGGTGAATGCTAGCTGGCTGAGCCAATTCCCAGAATCGAAAGTTCTTCACCTTCACAAGCTGAAATCGGATCATAGACCGATTGTTCTGCGTTCCGATAACCAGGTGTTTTCTCCCAATGCTAAGCCTTTTCGTTTTCTGTCGGCCTGGCTCTCTCATGCCAGTTTTAATCATGTGTTGAACAAGAAATGGCACAGGGGTGCTGATCTGCCCTCGACGCTCAGTAGCCTCAGAAATGATCTCTGTCATTGGAATAAATTTGTCTTTGGCAATATTTTTCGCAGGAAAAAGAGACTGACGGAGGATCTGAGAAAAGCTGAAATCGTCTCGGCTAATTGCCCCTCCTCGCTCAATCTGGCGGAGGAGAAATGTATTCGAGCTAAGCTGGAAACTGTCCTCTGGCAAGAAGATACTCTTTGGATCCAAAAGTCTAGGTCGAAATGGTTGTTGGAGGGTGATAGAAACACTAGCTATTTCCACTTGGCAACCTTGCGCAGACGGGCTTTTAACAGGATTGTGCGTCTCAAGGGGGGAGTTGGATTACAAGTCAACCCGATCTCCTCGAGCATGCCGTGAGCTATTTCAAGGATTTCTATGAGTTGAGGGGTAATCAGTTGTCTCTCTTGAGGGGGTTCTCGGCGCGCATTACTCCGGAGGATAGGGAGAGGATTGGTAGGGAGATCACCACTGAAGAAATCTATCGTGCTGTTAAGAGCATGGGGGGCGCTTAAGGCCCGAGTAAGGATGGTTTCTGTCTTATTTTCTTTCAAACCTGCTGGGAGACCGTCGGTGGCGAGTTCACGGGGTTTGTGGCCAACTGTTTCCGCGACCCGACCCGTATTAGGGAGGTCAATGAAACCTTGATCACTCTCATTCCCAAAGTCACTGGTCCGACTCTGATGTCTGACTTTCACCCTATTAGCCTATGTAATGTGGCTTACAAGACTCTCACCAAATGCATTGTGAATCATCTTAAAGGGTTAATGGCGAGCCTTACGCATCCCTCTCAGACAAGTTTCATCCCGGGAAGACATATTACTGACAATATTCTTATTGTCCAGGAGGTGGTTCACTCTCTGGCTTCTGGTAAAGGGGGTAAACCCGCCATGATTATTAAAATTGATCTGTCCAAAGCCTATATAAAGATCGAGTGGAGCTATGTGCGTGATACTCTTGAACAGGTGCAACTCCCTTCCAACCTCATTGAGATTATTATGAACTGTATATCCACCCCGTCTTTCCAAGTGCTCTGGAATGCATACTGCTCGGACTCGTTTACCCCCTCTAGAGGGCTCAGACAGGGTTGCCCGCTCTCGCCCTACCTTTTTACGCTTTGCATGGAAAGACTGAGTCAAATGATTATTTCTACAGTCTCCTTTGGCTATTGGAAACCGGTTCAACTGGTTCGAAATGGTGAACCTCTATCGCACGTGTTTCTTTGCCGATGATCTTGTCTTCATGGGACAGGCCTGTAATGAACAAGCTCATGTTATTGTCGACATTCTTGATAGATTTCTGTGAAGCTTCCGGTCAGAGCATTAACAAGGTCAAGTCGAGGGTTTTTTCTCTTCTAAATTGGATAGACAGTGATCCAGTGAGGTGACAGATATTCTCGGTATCGGGGCTACCCAAAACCTTGGTCGGTATTTGGGGGTTCCTCTACTGCATGGTAGAGTGACACGTTCGACGTACGAGTTTATTCTTGATAGGCTGGATAAAAAGCTTGCCGGGTGGAAAGCTAATAATCTGTCTTTGGCAGGTAGAGTCACTTTAGCCTCCTCTGTTCTGAATGCTATCCCTTCTTATGTTATGCAGACTGCTGCTCTTCCTGTTAACATCTGTGAAGCTATTCATAAGAAAGTTCGTGATTTTATTTGGGGCTCGGTGGATGGTGTGCGTAAGATTCACAATATTAATTGGGAAACAGTTTGCAAACCCAAACGGCTGGGAGGGTTGGGGCTGAGAAACGCTCGTGATCTTAATAATGCCTTCTTGATGAAAATTGTGTGGGGTTTAATTTCTCGGCCCTCGGAGCTCTGGTCGAAGGTTCTGGTTTAATAAAGGGCTTCTCGGCAGTTTGGCGTGGGCTGCTTAAGGTCTGGCCGTTGGTTAATAACGGTCTGAGATGGAGCATTAGAAACGGGTGTAGTACCCATTTCAGGACCGATAGATGGGTTGATAGCGGTGCTATCCTCGTGGATCATGCGCGGAACATCCAAAATATTGACAGCTTCTTGCTTGTTTCTCAGGCTTGCGATGAACCAGGTGTGTGGAATTTAGATTTTCTCTCTTCGGTGCTTCCTCGTGAAGTGGTTTTGCAGGTGATGGGTATGTCGCCGCCGGTCGAGAGATTGGGAGCAGACTCGTTGGTTTGGGGTCTTGAAGCAGATGGGAAGTTTTCTGTTCGGTCAGCTTATCTGATGGTTATCGAGAATAACAATACCGAAAGTGATTCTATGTGGCGGTATATCTGGAAATGGCAAGGCCCGAACAAAATTAAACACTTTCTCTGGCTGGCATCCCATAAGCGCCTCCTCACCAACGAGGAGAGAGGTCGACGACACCTCACAAATCAGGTTCTGTGTCACCGATGTTCAATTCATACTGAGTCAATTGCACATGTCATCTACGAATGCGACTTTGCTTTGCAGGTTTGGAGGAACGTTCTCCCGGGGGCAATTGAAGTGAGGGCAGTGCAGGGTAGCTTCGACGATTGGTGGAAGGCAATGCTATTGAATAAAGATATGAATATCAGTTTCGGCATCACTGCATGGAACCTGTGGAAAGCAAGAAATAAATCTATCTTTGAAGGAACCAATCAGTCCTGTAGCGAGGTTTCGGAACATGTGGGTTTTGGATCAATCTTGTACTCTCGAGCTGGAAGACCAACCAATTGGGCCGAGAAGCGCCGGGTTTAGCTCGGCAGACCCTTTTGGTTGCGTGCGGCCGGAGATGAGGGTTGGTTCATACTTAACACTGACAGATCTCGTTACACTTCCCTAGGCTCGACGGCTAGCGGAGGACTGATTCGGAATGATCATGGGCAGTTTGTGAGTGCTTTTACTGCTAATATGGGGGACTGCTCGATAACCAGAGCGGAGATGGGTGCTATTGTTCAGGGAATGAAATTGGCTTGGGATTTGGGGATTCGAAAGCTTCTTGTGCAGTCCGATTCTAAGGCGGCGATCGCCATATTGCAGAAAGAAGATACAGATCATCAACATGCGATCCTGGCGTCTGAGTTTAGGGAGCTTTTTTCGAGAAGATGGGATGTGTCTCTTACTCATGTTTTTAGGAAGCCAACTTTTGTGCTGATTATCTGGCCAATATTGGTCACCGCTTTTATTTTAGGTTGCATCTGTTTTCGCAACCGGACCCTACTCTGGCTCATTGGTTAAGGTTTGATCTGCTTGGGATCGCCTCGCCAAGAGTTATTTCTATTTAATCTCTAGGGGTTTAGCCCCGCTTTTTCACCAAAAAAAAGGTGAAATTGGAATAATCATTAAAAAAACAATATAGCATTTCATCATGAGTTAAAATTAAAAGTTTAAAACAGATAGCAGCATAAACAGGGGGCATTGACTTAAAGAGTCCCTGATGTTTGAAAACATAACGCACCGGTCACCTATGTATAAAATCCTTCAAATTGGTCCCGACTTCAAATTCCGTCCATGGCCGTCCAGTTTTTCCGTCAGTTTTTGCCACCAAGGATGCTTATATGGCATGCCACGTCACAGTTTGCCTAGTCACCACTCTCTACTTTGGAACTGTTCCAAACCGGTTCAGAACCAAAAAATAACAACCGGTTTGGGTCGAATCAGCATCCCCTTCCTTCTCATGTTTCTGCTCCTCTCTCTAGATCTGAATCTCAGGGCCACGCCACCGTCATCGTTGCCAAATTCTTCGGCCGCGCCGGTCTTATGTCCTTCATCTCTGTTGTTCCTGATTCTCAACGTCCTGGTAAAGACTAAAGAGTTTAGTCACTCTATTGCTTAATTTCAAGGGATTTTGAATTTTCGATTGATGTTTGGTTTCGATTTGGTGCAGCTCTGTTTTAATCGCTGCTGTTCGAAGCCTGCGGGAGGACTGTGAACCCGGTGAACGGAGCAGTGGGGCCTGCTCTGGACGGGGAACTGGCATGTTTGTCAAACGACGGTGGGGACTGTGCTGAGGGGAGGGAGTCTGAGAGCTATGCCGGAGCTTGTTGCTGGTTCTGGATCTGGCGACCAGGCTTCCGATGAAACGTCGGAGGTCGGAGTTGCTTGTTCGGATATGTGGAAAGCTGAGCGGCGGCGAGAACAAGGATCAGATCGTCAGTCCGACTAATAATAATACTCCTACTACTCACTGCAGATTCTCTAGTTCTAGATCTAAGGTCACGCCGAAACAGAAGCGAGTGGAGGAACAGACAGCCGCCGATGATGAAGCTGATGACCCGAACGAATGACCTAGATCTGCGATTGACTCCGAGTATCTCTCCTGAGGCGGTTCCGCTGTACAAACCGAGCTCAGGAAGTCTGGATCGCCGTCGATGAACTCCGAGGAGTCGGTTACTACTACTTGTTTGGACAGCAGCGCTGCTCTCCCGGAGCGTGGCGATCACAATGAACCCTTACTCGGCATTTCGGATCTGAGAGAGATTGAGAGAGGATCAGAAACGTGAGAAGGAAGGGGATGCTAATTCGACCCAAACCGGTTGTTATTTTTTGGTTCTGAACCGGTTTGGAACAGTTCCAAAGTAGAGAGTGGTGACTAGGCAAGCTGTGACGTGGCATGCCATATAAGCATCCTTGGTGGCAAAAATTGACGGAAAAATTGGACGGCCATGGACGAATTTGAAGTCGGGACCAATTTGAAGGATTTTATACATAGGTGACCGGCACGTTATGTTTCAAACATCAGGGACTCTTTTAGTTAATGCCCCGCATAACAGTGGGTGATTTCGTAATTAAAAAGCGAAGGTGGCAATTTTGTAAATATGAATGGCTGAACCTAAACCCTAATAGAAGACATATATAAATCTAATCTGGACCAAAATTCAGCCTCTTTCTCTCTCTATTTCGGCTGCCGACTCTCCTCTTCCTCTCCTTTCTCTCATCTCTCTCTTCTATTCTTCTCATCTTCTTCCATTAGCTTCATATTCCCAGAAACACCAACACGAAAATGAACCCTAAATGTTTACCTTTTCGAGCCGCCGCCGTCGTCGTAGATCCCCCTCCGCTATGTTTCGCCTTAGTCGGAGCCGCGTTCGCCGCTTGCTTCTTCTCCAACCGCCGTCGATGAAGCAAGCCGTCGCCGCCGTCATTAGAAGTCGGATTTGCCTCCGTCAGTCCTAACGCACGCCGCGCCGTCATGCCGCCGCCGAAGCTTCGCCATCAGACTGTTGCCGCCGTGATTACCTGAAAGACAAAATAAGAACAAGGTTTGCTCTCCCTTTGATTTTTTATTTCTTCGTTTCGATGCTTTAAACTTTAAAACTGATTTTGTTTGGCTTAATGTTATTGTTTTCAGGTGATTTAGGGTTGGTGATTAACGACAGTCAGAAGGAGGAACCTAACTTATCATGAAATCGTTTGCTATGGCCAGCGAGGGATTAGGGTAAGTAAGAACATTGACTTCCTTCCATTTATGGGTTGTTTGGATTTTGGTGATTTGGGTATAGCTATTAAAACTGAGTTTGGGATTGGTATGTGGATGTTAGTAAAGCTTGATAGATGATAACATAATATGAAAAACAGACCACAAGTGAATGTTATCAATCATAAACCGGAAGTTCTAGTATTAGATATTGATGTTAGTAGTGAGGGTTAGTTAGTATAAGCTAATATCAAAACTGAAAGCGCTTGAAATGAAAATGCTAGTGTAAGTATTAACATTAGTAGAAGAAATGACAGTAGGTAACAACATAAAGCTTGAATACTTGAATCAGGAACAAGCCTCAAAGCAAGAAACCTATTTGCTTAGGTCTTTGCTCATTGGAATAAAGGCAATAGGTTTGTTTGCTTTTCATCTAGCTTGACATTAAAGCAACTTTGGATAACATCATAAAACTTTGATTAGAAATGAGAATAGGGAATTTAAGCTAGGAATCCATTTGGTTAGAACTTTGTATGTTGGAACAAAGACTATGGATTCTCATGCTCTTCATTTAACCCTTTAAAGAAGCAAGAATGAAATGGATTCTCATGTTGGAACATCTACTCATAAGCATAATAAAAGGCATAAGTGAAAGCAATATGACTGAGTTTTTTTTATAGATCAAGCAGAAGCAGCAAACACAGTAGCATAAGAAGAAGAAGAAGAGGTAGAAGAAATCGAAACAAAAGGGAAGAAGTAGAAACTGTTTGGGGTTCCCAGGAGTGGGTTTTTTTGTTGTTTTTCGGTCCCCCCCCAGGGGTTTTCTCTTTCTGTCCCCTTCAACTGAACTGACGTTAGTGTTTATATAGGACAAGAATTCTGACAATTATGACGAGGTGGCACCTTTTGATTGGATCTCCTGTATTTTTGTTTTAAAATGAAATAAACGGAATAGTTGGCACCTGCCGACCTCATATCAGAGGGCCGAAGCCCAAAATTTGTGTATCATACAAAGTTGGGTAGGAAAATTGAATGGGCCCAACAACCCTGTTCGTTAAAAAGAATGTAAAAGTTTGCCTAAACTCTAAAGTTATATTCATTACGACTAGTTCGAAATTTACGTCGATAACCAAACTATGATGAGATAGCTCGATAATCTAACGCAAATTCAGAAGTAGTTCATATTTCAAGAAACAAAAATGAGTAAATGATTTATTTTTAATTTTTTTGTTAATTAGGTAAAAGTTCATGAAAGGAATTGTCTTTAGTATGAAAACAATTCGAGAATCCGGACAAAATAGGATTACTACAACTTCATTTTGGGAGTCTTTGAACATTTCAAAAGATTCATAATTAATTTTGTTTCATTAAGGAGATGTACTCATACCTACTTAAGTCATTAGTAAGAGTAATTAAGTATGTAAATGTGACCTATGAGTTCAATGGCTCGTGGAGGGTTTAGATACATCATCATTTTGTAGATCACTTTCTGTTTGACCTTGGACAATAAACGATGACTCAATCATCTTTCCCACTATACAAGCCCCAAATGCATGAAAACTCTCATAAGATGTTGTGGTTGAATTACCAACCATTTAAAGTTGTTTCATGTGTTGCAAACTAACAAATCATAAATGGAAACACCAAAGTTTTGTGGATTGTGAATTTGTCGTTTGCTTGGTGTTATTTTGATGCAAGAAATACCACACCAAATCTTACCGATGACACTCGATTTGACGTGATTATCAGCCTCATTTAAGCGACATTTCTTGGCTTAAGACACGTTTTTTAGGGTAAAATAGCGAATATTCACTCAACTACTCTATCTCGTGCCATTTGTGTTACTTTGGCCCGTTTCGGGTCTATTTGATGGTTTTCTAGTGTTTTCATGATAACACAGGTTCCTGCCGTCAAATAGAATAACCAAGGACGTGTCTAAGGCGTCGGAGCCTCAAGGAACCTCACCTGAATCAACCAAGGAATCAATCAAGTAAACACATCTCCTGCCCCATTTTACACAGAAGTTTTCGGCAAAAAATCATTGAGTTTTCGCCGAAAACTCAAGAAGAAATCGCAGAGCAATACAAGAAGAAGTTTTCGGCGAGAAGTAAAGTTCTCACCAAAAACTCTAGGAGATTTTGGAACAGAAGAAACAGTCGAAAATCAGCAGAGTTCTTAAAGGAATTTTTCGCCAAAAACTTCCCAACTTTTTGGCAAAAAGTTAGGTGATTTCCAGCCAAAATGCGGACAGTATAAAGAAGAAAATTGCCGGCTGAAAACAGACTGGATAATTTTACACTTTGGACGAAAATTCCAAGGCTTAGGCTAGAGAGAAAAAGAGTGAAAATAGTTTGAGGAGCCAGGAAAGGATCATGACGCCATCCTTCCATCTCGAGAACTAGTGCTAGGAGTTGAAGATCCAGCAGATCGAAGCTTCAAGGATTCGTCGAAATTAGGTTTTACAGTCTTCTTTCTTTCCTGCCTGAGATGTATTCCTTGTTCGTCTTTGATTCTCTTGTATTGAATATGTGTAGCTAAACTCGTATAGCTTATATTAGATGCACCCTAATTGACCCAGGGCTTTAAAGCGGTCACGGATCGGCGGTGATTAGATTCGAAGTTCATTCAGTTTCTCTGCATGTTTGATTTGTTCTTTGTTCTCTGTGTTTCTTGTCTGGTTTGGCCACCTAGATTAGATTCTTGTTAAGTTGAGGATAGTAGCGAATGTTTGCCTCACTTTAAAACACCAAATCAAGCAATTAACCTATTCATTGGAGTGTGCCTTTCGTAGGAACCAGTTAGGGTTAATCCGCTGCAAGAGTAACTCATTAATCACTAGTAATTGCACCAGTTAGTTTTGTCATGGCAAGAAGCGACTGTACTCGGGCGACTAATTAATCTTGGTAGTTAGATCGGATAGAGCGAACGTTCGCCAGTCTTAAACCTAAGGGTAAGGAGTTATAGTGGTGTCTCTGAACTGAATGAATTCGAATTGAAAATTGCTGGTCTGTTGATTGTTTATGCTCTGGTGATCTAAGGGGGATTCGAAGTCTAAGCTTGCCTGTCGTCTGTCCAAGTCAATCAACCAATCATTCTGCATTTTTAATTTCATTTCAGTTTATCTTGCTGTCTAGTTTAGAAGTCGTGGAACTCACACCACGCACAAGTTGATCTTCCCTGAATAAAAATTTCCAACATATTTGAGTAAGCAAGTAGAAGAGGCCCGTGGAATACGATCTGTCATGCTCTGTGCTTGACAGTTATTTGATTACACGCATTACAACGTTCATCAAATTGGCGCCGTCGCCGGGGAATCTCTTCTATTTCGTTGAAAGAAGAGCTGGTATTTTTATTCTTCTATCTTTCCATCTTTCATTTCCCATCACACTTCGATTTTACATCGGTTGTGTTTGTTTTTGTCCCCTACAGATCATAGTAGGTACAGAATCGAATCACTCCCGTTTCATCCTCCCCTACCGCAATGGCTGCTCCAAAGAGTCTTGCAGATTACAGTAAGCCGAGCGTAACTAACATTCGGTCTCCCATCACCGTGCCTTATAATGACGACAATCCTGACTATGAGATCAAGATCCCCTTCCTGGGACTAATCTCTAGGGACGTGCAATTTGAAGGGAAGCCAGATGATAATCCTTGCACACATCTATCTGACTTCCTGGCTGTCTGTGAAACTTTCAAGTCTGAGAACCTCAACAAGAACGCTCTATGCCTTCGAGCCTTTCCATTCTCTCTCAGAGGTGCAGCTAAGAGATGGCTTGGAAGCAAGCCACCCGGTCATTACACTGATTGGGAAACTTTAGCTCAATATTTCATTGAGGAATACTTCCCTCCATCATGGACAACTGCCTACAAGGACAGCATCTCCAGGTTTACTCAGAGAGAAGATGCAAGCTTGTACGACACTTGGAATGAATTCCAAGAACTTCTCTTCAACTTCCCTCACCACGGGTATGAACAAATGCAGCTGGCTGAATTCTTTGCTCGTGGTATGTGCGAAGAATCTGCAAAATGGGTCAACTCCCTAGCTGGGGGAGATTGCACTGTTCTTACACCTCACGACGCTCTTCTTCATTTTGCTAGCTGTGCTTTAAAGTCAAGAAACTAGGAGAGACAGAGGGAAAGCACCAAGAGTCAGATGAGCGTTGCAGATCAGGTCAAAACAGAAGTTCAAAGGCATCTAAAGACAATTGGCATCTCCCTCGATCCCCTGTCAGCTACCATCTTTTCGGCTGACTGTGGATGGTGCGGAACCTGTGCTCATAACGGTGGAAGCTGCCTTAACTTTGGTAAAATAGATGACTGGTCTACAGAAGAGGTGAACTTCATTAGTCAAGGTTTCACCAACAATCAGAAAGGCTACACCAATTACAGGAACTACCAACCGCAGAATCAGAACTACCGATTCTCAGATTCATACCAAAGACCTCCTGGATTCATTGGAGGACAGCAACAGCCTCAAGCAAAGCCGCATTACAATAGAGACGAGGACTATGAGAAGAAGTTTGATCGGATCATGAGCAGGCTCGACGAACATGACAATCAATTCAAAGCTCAAGCTGAACTCAATCAAGGACAAAGGGCTCAAAGACAAAGGATAGAAGATGTAATAAGCAATGTGATTAGATTTCTCACTAGTAATCCTTTCCTTAATCAAGAAGCATTTCAAGGAGACCTCAATGTGAAGAATGAACAAGCTCTAGCCATCACCACCAGGAGCGGCAAGCAAACAACTGATCCAAAGCCTCCAGAAGCTGACATGATACCAGATACTACTGCCATGGATATGCCAGAGATTGAAGATATCACAGAAGAGGAAGAGGCAACACGGACTCCTCCTCCCAAGACAGCTCCTGAGCCCGTCTTAGCACCATATATACCTCGGATTCCCTTCCCGAAAGTTGCGATGAGCAAAGCCAAGGATCACGATACCCAGTATAAGAAGTGGTACAATGTTCTCAAGAATGCAGAGATCAAGATATTAGTAACTGAAGCTGTAGATATCATACCACCACTTGGGAAATTCTTTAAGAATCTTGTGCTAGGGAAATTAAAACCGCTTACTTTGCATCTCGTGCTAGCCGATAGGTCTGTCAAACTGCCTAGGGGTATAATAGAAGATGTAGCAGTTTGCTGTGGTCCTTTTACCATAATTGCGGATTTCGTTGTTCTGGATACTCGAGAGTTAGACGGAACGCTTATCTTAGGCCGACCTTTCTTAACAATTGCTGGTGCGAATATCAACTGCAAACAATGCCTGTTGACTTTAAGTGTAGGACAAGACAGTGTTACATTCCGCATTAAGGATAGCATGAGATATTCTGTTGCTCAAGATGATAATTGTTATACTGTTGATTCTATGGAGTTGGCCTCGTCCAACTTCATCACTAACGCCTTATCTAGTGATCCACTAGAGTTGTGCTTGATTTCAGGAATTGACAATGCACTAGAAGATCCAGAGCAGCGCCTGTGGCGGGATGAGTTAGACGATCGAAAAGTGACATCCACAACCACTTCTGTGCCTCCACACATCGAACCAGCATCAAGTCGGATCACTACCTCATATGAGAACCCGCCAGAACTTGCCTTAAAGGAGCTGCCTGACCATCTAGAATATGAATTCATGGGGAAGGAATGTCAGTTGCCAGTCATCATCAATTCGAGTTTATCTCTCGAGCAGAAAGATCAACTGATCAGGCTACTCAAGAAGCATGTCTGAGCCATTGCCTAGCAGTTGGCCGACATCAGAGGCATCTCTGAAACATTCTGCAAACATCGGGTAGTTGTGGATGAAGAGTTCAAACCAGTCAGACAACCACAAAGCCGATTAAATCCTCTGATGCAGGAAGTTGTGAAGAAGGAAGTTCTGAAGCTTTTGGACGCCGGGATCATTTACCCTATTGCCGACAGTTCTTTGGTCAGTCCAACTCAGGTTGTTCCGAAGAAAGGAGGAATCACAGTCATCCCTAATCCGAAGGGTGAGCTCATTCCCACTCGTACGGTTACCGGGTGGAGAGTCTGTATCGATTATCGACGACTTAATGACGCCACAAAGAAGGATCACTTCCAACTGCCGTTCATTGATCAGAAGCTAGAACGGTTGGCTGGTCATGACTACTACTGTTTCTTAGATGGGATGTCCGGTTATTTTCAGATTTCCATCAAGCTCGACGATCAAGAGAAGACGACCTTCACCTGCCCATTTGGTACGTTTGCTTATCGTCGTATCCCCTTTGGTTTATGCAATGCTCCCGCTACTCAGAGATGCATGCTTGCTATATTCGGAGATCTAGTAGAGAATGTGGTGGAAGTATTCATGGACGACTTCTCCGTTTATGGAGACTCATTTTCCAAGTGCCTAGCCAACTTGGACAAGGTGCTAGCTCGTTGTGAAGAAACCAATTTAGCTCTTAGTTGGGAGAAATGTCACTTTATGGTTACCGAAGGAATCATTCTTGGCCATAGGATATCCAAGCTCGGAATAGAGGTCGATCGTGCCAAGCTTGAAACCATTGCCAATTTGCCGCCGCCGACCTTGGTCAAGACAGTTCGAAGCTTCCTCAGTCATGCTGGATTCTACCGGAGATTCATCAAAGACTTCTCCAAGATCACTCTTCCAATGACCAAGCTTCTAGAGAAAGATGTTCCTTTCGTTTTTGACAAGGCATGTCTTGAGGCTTTTGAGATCCTGAAGACTAGACTCACCACCGCACCAATCCTTACAGCACCAGATTGGAATCTTCCATTCGAGATTATGTGCGAAGCTAGCGACTTTGCCGTTGGCGCAGTTCTTGGACAGAGAAAAGAAAAGAGGTTTCATCCCATCTATTTTGCTAGCAAGACGCTTAACGATGCTCAAAGGAACTACACTACTACAGAGAAAGAGCTCCTAGCTATCGTCTTCTCCTTTGATAAGTTCAGACAGTACCTGGTTCTTTCACACACCATCGTCTATACTGATCATGCTGCTCTGCGCCATCTGTTAGCCAAGCAGGATTCGAAGCCAAGGCTCATCCGGTGGATCCTCCTTCTCTAAGAGTTCGACATAGAGATTAAAGACAAGAAAGGAGCTGAGAACCTAGCGGCCGATCACCTTTCCCGACTCGAGGAATCACAGGCAGGTAAGTCTACTACTACCCCTATCAATGGTTCTTTCTCTGATGAGTTGTTGCGTGTTGAAATCTATGAACAGGTCAATAGCATAGCCATCGAGCCTTGGGCAATCACTCACGCTCAAGAGCTAAGTAACGCAATCGATTCATAAGAGCCCTGGTATGCCACCTTAGCTAATTATCTCTCTCGCGGCATAATACCTCCTGGGCTGGACTATAATGCACGCAAGAAGCTCCTTAAAGAGGCCAAGTCATACTTCTGGGATGAGCCTTTCTTATACCGAATTAGTACTGACGGGATGATCTGAAGATGTGTCTCTTATATCGAAGCGGCTGACATCATGCCTAAGTGCCATGAAGGCCAGTTTGGAGGACACTTCGACGGCAACCGCACTGCAAGAAAGGTACTTGAAACTGGATTTTACTGGCCTTCACTCTTTAGTGATTGCGACGCTTTTGCTCGACATTGTTATAAATGCCAACGATCAGTAACAGGTAATATGCGCCACGACCAGATTGCTGAGCTTGAAGAACACTGTCTTCACGCATACGAGAGCATGAAGCTTTATAAGGAACGCACCAAGAGAATTCATGACTCCCAATTGAAAACAGTCAAGCAGTTCTACCCCGGAGATGAAGTTCTCCTATATAACTCTCGGTTGAAGCTCTTCCCTGGTAAACTGAAATCCCGATGGTCCGGCCCCTATACCGTAGTTCGGCAGACATCCTTGGGCAGCATCCTGATTAAAGGCCACGGTCAAGAACCATTTATGGTCACCGATCACAGACTCAAGAGGTATCTGCATGGATTAGCTGTTTCTCTCATCGATGTACACTACTTTGCGTCAGACCCATAACGCGGATCCAGGTATCGTCCAGCTCACAGACGTTAAACAAGGGCTCTTCGTGGGAGGCAACCCACGGCTGGAGTCAGTTTGTTTTCATTTCGAGTCGTTTCTTTTAAACCTCTCCTAAAAAAAATCTGTCAAAACCGTTTTGCAAATGATTTTTTGCCGAAAAGTCTGGTGTTAAAACCGCCGGATCCTCCTGTTTCTCATTTTCAAAAAGTTCTCGCCGAAAACCCCTTGATTTTTCACCGAAAACTTTGAGTCATTTCGCCTAATATAAATCCCGCGCCGGCCTTGTTTTTTTTTTTCGCGAACCCTCCCCCAAAAACCAATTCCCGCCGATTCTCTCCTTGTTCGCCTTCGCCGCCGCTGCCATGTCTCCTTCGCCGCCGCCGGCCAGCCGCCGTCGCCGCTCCGCCTCCCTCCTCCTCCTTTGTTGATCACAGCCTAGTCCTCCCGGATCGGAGCCCTATAGCTCCGGTTCCACCCGAAACAAGTTTTCAAGCTTTTGGTCAATTTCTCGGATTTCTAATCGTTTTCTAAAGTCATGTCTTCACGGTTAGTTGTTCAGCCCTTGATTTTGATCTTTTGGCGTATTGACTTTCGGTTTTCGGCATGGTTGACTTTGGTTGACTTTTTGGTTTTCTTCGAATTGCTTGTTTGCTGTTTCGGTGTAATCTGGCTCAACTTTTGGCATCATTTTGATCTATATTGCCCTCGTGAATGGTTTTCTATGATATTGTGCCGATGAATTGTCTTCTGCTCTGCGGTTGTCGAGTTGCGTCATTTCTCATACTTGGTGTTTGAATGCCGCTCTTCCCCTGCATGCTGGCCGTTTCTTTTCTGCTATGCTTTGAAATTGTGATACCTCGATTTATTTGCTTACTCCCACTTGTCCGTTTCGTTCTTCTCAGATCCGTGGTTTCAAACTAAGTGTGGGGTAGGATTCTTGTCATCTAATTCTGGTCTTCTCTGATTTGTCTTATACAGGAATCTGAAGCGTTTCAAGAACACCAGTGCAGATAGAGAGCACCGATTCAAGGCTCGACAGAACAAGGCTCAGTCATCTCGTCCGCCCACGCCGTCTGCCACGGTACCAGTTGCTGCGACCTTGGTTCCGCAAGCTTCACCGGCCCCAGTGATCTCTACCCCCAATGCTCCTGTCACCGCCACTGGGACCCTGCACCCGTTCATCGCTGCCCTTCCCCTGTATCAACTGGCGGTCTACATGAAGATCAAGGACATCCCTCCAGCGAAGGTGGCATCTCTCTCCCTCGACAGTCTCAAGAACCACAATCCGGTGTGGCCTTCCAAGATTGACCAAATCCTTGAACAAACCGGCATGCGATCCTTGACTACTTTCGGCTCCCCCTACACCCTGGTCGCCCTCTAGGAGTTCTGGAGCTCATTTGAGTGGACGACCCGGAAGCCCCATCGCCTCCTCAAGTGTGTCCGTTTCCATCTCGGGGGAGTCCAGTACGAGAAGACCCTCGACGAGTTTGCCCGCTTACTCGACCCTCTTGCCATCGTCCAGGATGCCTCCCTTAGGTTGTCAGACGTCTACTCCATCGCACATGATCCATACCCTGAAGTATGGAGGTTCATCTCTGGTCAATCGGAAGCCACTCCTATCTTCACTCACCCCCTCTTTAAATTCCTTCATTATGTATGGACGCAATCTTTGTGTTATAGCAGCAAGGCGGAACGTCACCATGTCTCCCTGTAAGAGTTTGTACTGTTCCGAGCTGTAGAGTAGGAGATTCGTCTTCACCCTGATGATGGCTTGCAAGATTCTTCCACAAGCGCACGACCACCAAGAAACTTCCATCTGAACTTCCTGGCGGCCCCTTCATTTCCTGTCTACTCGACAACCTCCAGATTGGAGGAGAATGGGGCCCAGACATTCCTCGCATCCGGATTAAGCACGTAGGTGCCGAGCTCGCATAGCTCGGGGCATCGACCTTTCGAAGGGTATCGACAATTGTAGATCACTTCCCCGCCGCCCGAGGAGGACGCCCCCACAGCCTGTTGATACTCCTGTGCCTCACGCTCGTCTCCTAGAGTTGGCGCCTCCACCGCAACCAAGATGCCCGTCGAGATTAACGAGAGGTTGGCGCGTATTGAGCAATGGCAGCTCGATTACTCTGCCGGTTCACTTCAATGACAGCGGGACCTGGTGGCGCACGAGGAGATGCAGAATGCGCGATGGGCCGTTCTACAACAGTTCATCACCAACCAGGAAGCTAGACACAGGGATGAGCTCGCATGGCGACAGTAGCTTGAGCAGCGACTTGGCGTTTCCCCTTCCCCGACTCCACCTCCACCCCCACCTGCGGAACAGTGATCAGGTTGTTTCTATCCTTTCCCTTTATTTTTCTTCCTACTTTTCGGATTTCGATCCAACTTTTTTTTATGTGTCGTTCCGGAACACTTGTCCCGGATTCCTTTTGATCTTTTGGTTGTTTTTGTTTTGACGGTGTCTTTTGGTAGCTACTCTACTCCGCTCCGCGACTCGCTCTCCGAACCAATCCGCTACTCCACCCACTTTTTCCAGGTTCCCCGTTACTCTCAATCTCTTTTTAGTCCTGTGAGGACACATAACAGTCTAAGTGTGGGGTAGGATGTTAGATGGCCATGCATGATCTTGATCGCCCTTTCATTGTGTTTCTGGTGCCTTGTCGATTTCTCTAGCATTAGAATTGCTCAGTTCTTGATGCTTGACATTAAGTTGTTTTTTCAATCTGTCATAATGATGCTTAGACTACTTAACCTAGAACATGAGAACCAACGTGTATACTTTGATGCTGAATGGCCTGGTCAGAACAGATTTTAAAAATCACACTTGCAGTTTGTCGCCTTGATTGCATGAAAATGACCGAATCCGACTAGCAAACCAACTGTGAACTTTTGATCCATTGCACGTAACTTGCAATTTCAATTCATTTTGAGTGGTTTTCTGTCTTCTTAAATGAGTTAGAATTTGCATGAGACCTACTCGAGACCACACGATGACACGAGTTCTAGAATGATAGGGGCACCTAGATTCAGCTACTAAGCTAGATTGCCTAACCAACGTTAAATCCATTAGGTTCAAACCCTTGAGCTTGACCTTTCCTTCGGTTCGATATACACTACAACCAATCCCCATTCCTTCATTCCCCGTTGATCCCCTGTGTTGTAGTTCTAGATTAGCCTAACGGAAGTCGGTTTGTGGTAACTTGCCTATAACCATTAAACAGGTGGTCTTAGCTATTATGTCCAGACGAGTAAACCCCTCTAGCAACTAAAAGAAAGAATCGGCACAAAAGAAAAATTTAGAAAAAGAAGAAAATTTGAAAAATTTCGAAAAAAAAGAGAAAAAGAAAAGTTCAAAGCCTCAAAGTTTTAGCTAGTTCGATAAAGTTCTTCTCCCTACATATGGAAGAACGAAGTCAAAAGAAAATAAAAAAAATGTATTTAAAGAAAATAAAGTGCTAGGTGGCTTGAGGGTATCATAGGACGAGCGTACACTATTCCACCTGTGTCTGGTTAGACGGAGGAAGCCATAGGCTAGATTCGAGGGAAGTTAGTCGAAAGCTTGCACCGCATCAAAACCATCATCATACATTCCCTTCATCCATCTCATCTTAACCCTTGTAGTGTAGAATTCGTTACAGTCCCAAGCAGGGAAGTCCTTCTTGACTAGTTCCTCGTGTTGTCACAGTGGTGGAGATGTGGTCGAATTGCAAACTTATGACAGAATTCAGTAACAGAAAATGATTGAGAGCAGAAACACGTCCCCAAACACAGAGAATGAGAGTTTCCCTTGTACTAAATATTATCTGTGTGAGGAGTCTGGACGGTCAGGTCAAATTCGTGCATGATTGGTTACTACTTCTTGTTGTATGCAGTTTTTAGTGAGACTAGGTTGTTTGGCTGATCAGTATGCATGTTAGGTTTCATGTTTTAGGTTTTATCTGTCTAATAATTCATTGTGTATGCTTGAACTCCAATTTAATCGATCTCTTTGATATGATCCTGGCCACCAAGCCCGACTTGGACACGATTGATGCCGATCTGGCCCCAGCACTGATGCCGGGCCGAGAGTACACCGGCCCCAGGCCTACACCAGCACCACCCCCGGAGCCTAGAAGAGCCTAAGCCCCGGAGCCTGAAGATGCACCTGGGAGGATGTTGATCCTCAGCCAGGCCCCAAGGCCAGCTCCTACTGAAGCCAAGATCAGACTGCTTTCCCGACAGGAGCTGATGCTGACACCGAGCCCCGACCTAGGCCCCATGCCAACCCCCACGGGCCCCTGGAGCAAAGACCTGCCTGAAGACATCCCTACAGTACCCTGGAAAGAAGGCTCGAAGCAGAACTCAAAAGGCCTGGACAGATTTGAAGAAGGCCCCAAGCTAAGCCTGCCACAGGCACAAGGCCCATGCCAGCGCCCGTCAGAGGAGCAGTTTTGGCCCAGCGAACAATTGACCCGTGCCTTTTGGCATTTTCCAAAGGCACCGGAATTCTTATGGCCCCAGGATTACCCTCCAACAAATGGAGCTCAATTCGGAGGAGTATCAAGGGAGATAGGGCTAGAACAAGTCCTAGTGATGCTTGGCCTAAGCATCAAGGAGTGGAGCTCAGATGCTGATCCGAGGGAGCCAACACTAGGAGCTAGGATAAGGCCACCTCCTGAGCCTGATCCAATGAAGGATGCTTGACCATCCAGGACGCGGGACATGGAGAGAAGATGCCAAATACATCCAAGCAAGGAATCCTAATCAAGCTAGGGTTTCACGGTTTTGGACAGATTCCTAGTCTGACGAAGATTGACGAATTTGGGCCACATGGAGATATAATTTGGGCTGAAGCCCAACATGAAAGTTGAAGCCCATGACGTCTACTAGTGATCTGCCAAAGGGCTTAATTTTCCTATTTAATGTGGTATTTATTTGGCTATTTTTACCAGAACCCGTTTAGCTGTTTTTAGGGTTTTTCAGCCTCCTTTTTAGGAGTTTTGTTTTAAATACGATTCTTTTCCTTTGTAGGATTGGAGTCCGAATTTACCTTATTTTTAGTCTAGATTAGGATTAGTTTAAGTCATTTTTAGTAGTTTAATTAGGACTCTTTTTATTTCTTTACTTTATTATTATTTAGGAAGTAGTCTTTAGGGAGGAGAGCTTGTTCCCTCACCTATATATAGAGGCCATCGGCCACCCTTGTAACACACCTTGAATTGAATAAACACTTAAACTTTGGTTTTTCTTTTAGCATGGAATTGCTAATCTCTTCTCGACTTTCATGGAATTGACTGTCGTTTAGACCGGCTTATCGTCTGGGGTATCCTCCCCTTGAAGTGGCGCCATCGACTTGATACTTCTGGTTCCTAGCTCCTTTATAGCTAGCGGGTCAAAGTCCTCTTCCATCCCGGTTCCGAAGGTTTCTACCTCGTTGCACGATCATCAGCTTGCGGTGGTTAGGGTCGTCTGCCCACGGTTGCGGCGGTTCACATCACTCTTCATTTGTGAACTTGAGCGTATTCTATTCAGTTTGCTTGATGGCAAGCAAAAGCTTAAGTGTGGGGTATTTTGATGACACCCGATTTGACGTGATTATTAGCCTCATTTAAGCGAAATTTCTTGGTTTAAGACACAGTTTTTAGGGTAGAATAGCGAATATTCACTCAACTACTCTATCTCGTGCCATTTGTGTTACTTTGGCCTGTTTCGGGTCTATTTGATGATTTTCTAGTGTTTTCATGAAAGCACATGTTCCTGCCATCAAATAGAGTAACCAGGGACGTGTCTAAGGCGTTGGAGCCTCAAGGAACTTCACCCGAATCAACCAAGGAGTCAATCAAGTCAACACATCTCCTGCCCCGTTTTACACATAAATTTTTGGCGAAAAATCCTTGAGTTTTCGCCGAAAACTCAAGAAGAAATTGGCAGAGCAATACAAGAAGAATTTTTGGGCGAGAAGTCAAGTTCTCGCCAAAAACTCTAGGAGATTTTGGAACAGAAGAAACAGTCGAAAATCAGCAGAGTTCTTTAAGCAAGTTTTCGCCGAAAACTTCCCAACTTTTCGGTGAAAAGTTAGGTGATTTTCAGCCAAAACGCGGCCAGTATAAAGAAGAAAATCACCGGCTCAAAATAGACTGGATAACTTTACACTTTGGACGAAAATTCCAAGGCTTAGGCTAGAGAGAAAAAGAGTGAAAAGAGTTCGAGGAGCCAGGAAAGGATCGTGACGCCATCCTTCCATCTCGGAGAACCAGTGCTAGGAGTTGAAGATCCAGTAAATCAAAGCTTCAAGGATTCGTCGAAATTAGGTTTTATAGTTCTTCTCTGTCTTCCCTGCCTGAGATATATTCCTTGTTCGTCTTTGATTCTCCTGTATTGAATATGAGTAGCTAAACTCGTAGAGCTTAGATTAGATGAACCATAAGTGACCCAGGGCTTTAAAGCGGTCACGGATCGGCGGTGATTAGATTCGAAGTTCATTCAGTTTCTCTTACATGTTTGATTTGTTCTTTGTTCTCTGTGTTTCCTGTCTGGTTTGGCCACCTAGATTAGATTCTTGTTAAGTTGAGGATAGTAGCGAATGTTCGCCTCACTTTAAAACACCAAATCAAGCAATTAACCTATTCATTAGAGTGTGCCTTTCCTAGGAACCAGTTAGGGTTAATCCACTGCAAGAGTAACTCATTAATCACTAGTAATTGCACCAGTTATTTTTGTCGTCGCAAGAAGCGACCGTACTCGGGTGACTAATTAATCTTGGTAGTTAGATCGGATAGAGCGAACGTTCGCCAGTCTTATACCTAAGGGTAAGGAGTTATGGTGGTGTCTGTGAACTGAATGAATTAGAATTGAAAATTGTTGGTCTGTTGATTGTTTATGCTCTGGTGATCTAAGGGGGATTCGAAGTCTAAGCTTGCCTGTCGTCTGTCTAAGTCAATCAACCAATCATTCTGCATTTTTAATTTCATTTCAGTTTATCTTGTTGTCTAGTTTAGAAGTCGTGGAACTCACACCATGCACAAGTTGATCTTCCCTGAATAAAAATTTCCAACATATTTGAGTAAGCAAGTAGAAGAGGCCCGTGGAATACGATCTGTCCTGCTCTGTGCTTGACAGTTATTTGACTGCACGCATTACAACGTTCATCACTTACTCAATGGATTTCTCTAAAGAGATTGTTTTTTCCCAAAGGGTCTTTCCGTTCTATTATTCAAGAATGTGAATCAAGATATTCGGGTTTCAAGGTTTGTAACTGATTTTTGTTGTGTACTAATTAATCTAAGAATGGAAAGGAAACAAGTAAACAAGTAGTGGTTTTAATGATAGATTAGAGTGGTTGTCCATACTCGAATTCACCCTAGTTCGGCTAAGATGGATAATGCGATGCATTTTCGGTTCAATAGACTTGATGACTCGACACTTTCTTGGTTAATCTCTACTACATGGTCAAGCCATATAGATACTATCCATTCAAACCTAAATTTCATAGGGATAATGCGAAGAGATTGAGTCTACCGATCGTATGGTTAAGCTACCGGCAAAACCTAACGACTTCCTAAACTCCAGAATGACTCACGTTCTTGGTCAGACCCGTGAAATCAAAGATGAACAATGAAACTGACAATTGTTCAATCAATCAGATTCAAATTAGGGTTAAGAAAGAACGGATCAAAAGTCTAAATAAACCACAATAGCAATCAACGTGTTAAAAACCCAACATCATCCATACAAAACTTCCCTAGGGTTTCATCTAATCTAAACAAACCTGCAAGTTTAGCCGCTCATGGTTCTGAGAGTAATCAAGAATACAACAGAGAAGAAAAGCAAAGAGAAAGACATCTTGCTCCAGAAATAGCCAATCCTGAATCCTTAATTAATGAAACTCTCCACCAAATCCTGGCTTCCGTTTTCTTTGTGCTCCGAGAACCTTCAAAAACTCTTTTCTCCTCACTCTGGTTCGTCAAATATTGAATAATCCATGAAAATTTTAAAATTTTGTGGTTAAGAACCCCTTTTACAACAAAAATCTGCAAAAATAGCAAAAAGTGCGCCATAACAGCACTAAAAACTGCTCCGACGCACTTTTTGAACAGCTAGGCCGCACTTTTTCGTTGAATTTGGAAAAAATTCCAAGTTCACTTATTTGATGATTCCCACTCCGTCCAAACTCCAAAATGATCCCCGTGAAGCGCCAAACTCGTGAAAAGGTTGTTCACAATGTGGTGACCTGAAATCTCATAAAAAACTAACTAAAAAAAACATCAAACATCCCTAAAGAGGGCCAAAGGACAATAACACGCAATTTCCACGAAAGTTCCTAGAAACTATGATAAATAGCAGTAACAAGGGGAATGCCGCTCAAATGTGGCGAGATAACCTTAGTAAATCTAGAGTCATCACACTAACAATAAAAAAAAACCACTAGAATGCATGCCAATCTAGCATCATTGTCAAAGAAATTTTTTATTTCCATCATTAAACTCTTCCAAGTTACAGATACGATGTATAAAGTACATTTGTACATTCATCTACTAGCATTAGACATAAACGATTTGACATTGTTGCTACTGATGCGCAATTGCCAACATGGGGATATATATGTTCCTGTGCCAATACCTATTTTTTTACAGAGTAAGATCCGCGAGGAGGTAAAAGATAGTAACTGTTACTCAACTACAATCTACCCATGGGGTGGTCAAGACTACCGACAACCCCTACAGAGATATCGAAGAGCCAGACGTGCCACTAAATGGGTGGCTCTGTTACCTAACCAATGAATCGATGTCTCGACTATCAATGAAGTATTTATAATGTCTATGACTTTAAGAATTTTACAAGAAGTTGAGATCTCTCTTATGTCTGACATCCATTTCCATTTCCAAGCTCTAGCTTGTATAATAATTTGTGGGTATTACACATTCCTTTTCTTTGTTTAATGCTTAGGCATGGCTATCATTAACACCATTGTGGAGCACAAAATGTGTATGTACCATCCAACCACATACGAGAAGCACTCTCTTACTTTCAGTTCTCGTCCCACTAAACTTTAGCAGTCGTTGTGTAAATTTTGGGAGAGATTTGGTCATTATGGGTAGTAAGGATGGAGTAGACTATCATAAAGTTCACTCTAAGTGGTTCTATGTATGCCAATACAAGGCACGTGACAATCAACTATTGTCTTTTAAACTTCAATACAGCCTTCTCTTCCTCATACGAGGACACTATTTGAACTCCAAATTATGGATTTCAAACACATCTCCTTAAGAACATTACTTCATTCTTAATGTTTGGTGAGAGCTTCAATAATACTTTAGCATTCAATATTCTTTGAAACTTCTCTTTCACAAGGATTAGATCTTTGGTGATAGGATAAACAGATTGGCAAACCAAAATGTTTACGGAAATAAAGTGCAAAGACTATTATTGTTTAAAAAATTACGCAGCTCAATAATTTTCTCTAACCTTAAGAGTCTATGTGTATTTCATTCACAGAAAAGTGTGTCCTTAGGATGAAATACTTTCCAAAGATCTTAAATTCATCGAAAAGTTAGCTATACTTTGCCACTGCCACCAAATTTAGGTAGATCAACACTTTAGTCAATCACAACTCTTTTGTGATTCTTGATTAATTATGTCTATCACAAAATGAAGTATGCTTCGAACCAAAATTTGCCTTTTGTATTCATTGAGTACGACTAAAAACAAACTTATGGACCACTAAGATTCACCCTTGTTATCTAATGCAATAATAGGACCTAGAACACTTTGGTAGAAAAAGGTCTCGTTCTTGTAAAGTCATCACATGTCTCGATACGACAAAGCATTGTCTCAATTTACTTGGAAACATTTTAGGTGATGTATTTTTATCTATGTTTGCTAGTGAACTAATCGCGCAAAATAGATACAAAAACAAACAAAAAAATGGTTCTAAGCATTTTATTAGATACTCTTGTGGGTGATCAAATCTTTCATTTCGATATTTTACTTCTGTAGTTCGACCACTTGGGTGGCCAAATCTTGACATGCGTTTGGGACCGTGAAAGTTGAGGGGAGGGCATCCGCATGGGCTGTTAGCTATTGGTCAGTTCTCCAATGCCCGACTATCTTCCTACATGGATTCATCTACCGCGTCCTAGTCAATGACTTCATTGTGTCGCGAGGGCGTGGGTCGGCGATGGTGGGTACCCTGAAGGATACCATTTGTTGTTTGTAAAGCCGCACTTGAGTTGTTGTTCGTGTGAATGACACTGGTTGTGTTTCAACTAATTGGAGTTTCCTCTATGTTTGCAAGTTGTTTTTTAGGAAAGAAGATACTTAGCCCCCTATCTTGCATGCCAATTGATCCGCCCAGATGGTTTGGTGGACTAATAAATGGCTCAACTAGAGGGTTGAAGGTAGTGAGATTTTTTCACGCCTTGAGGTCCTTGATGGCAGTTCCTTGCAAGGCATGAAAATGAGAGTAGTTAGTAAGAGAGTATGATGGTATTAGGGGATAAGGTGTATATGAGCGGCTAATAGAGGAATACAGGGGATATGCCTTAGAGGCATGGGACCAAGCCTTTACCGTATAACGTGTGATCGTGTAGTATCACACTAACTTCAACTCTCTTGCTATATTGTTAGATTGTTAAAATGCAAATCAATTCACCCTTCACCCTCTTGTAAAAAGGTAAAAGTGAATGACTAAAATTGCAAATTGGATTGCTAAACATGCAAAAACACCATATTTTGCAAGTTGCTATATCGGTAGCCAAATGGTTGACCCTACGATCTTAATTGGTCGGTGAAATAAAGTGGGTAATAATTGTATTTAAAAGGAAAATAAAACTTTGCCCCCCTCTACTTTGCCAACTTAAAAGATAGCCCCCTATACTATAAATTGCTCATTTTACCGCTCCTATTTCGACCACTTTGTCATTTGGTCCTTCATTTTTAGCTTTTTTTTTCTTCCTAACGTTAAATCTGGACACATCTGTACTCGACGGGAAGAGATATAGAAGGCAGTAGATGAAAATTTGGCAAAGGAGGTAAATTGGTGAGGTATCATAAAGAGTACGATAAAAACACACATTTTTTCGTTGATTTTATCCTATTTAATTATATATTTTTATATTCCCACTTTAGAAAATGCTTAGTAAGCTAATACATGACTATTGGAGTTAACATGGTGTACCGAATGCACATCAATTAACGTTACGAAGATGAAAGTTGAAATGGAATGACCCAAACGACAAAGTGCTCAAAGTAGGAGAGGATAAAACGAGCAATTTAGTATATCGGCTATCTGTTAAGTTGACAAAATAGAGGAGGGAAAAAGCTATTTTCCCATTTAAAAATGCCATAATTATTGTAGTGTTGTCAGCTTTTTGACTAATTTAAAAAACAATCGTTTACCCAATTGGTTTCAAATATTTTTAATATGTAGTTCACATTTGATTTTTTAGTTTCTATTTAAATTTTTGTTTTTTCATCAACTTTAAAAAGAGTCAAATATAGTTTATGTTGCCAATGATAATACTAAGAGGAATATTCTTTATAGTGATATCCTCTCTCTAATGCCCGCTGGTGTTCCATGGTTTGTTGCGGGCGACTATAATGCGATTCTTGACGTTTCAGAGACTTCAAACTCCCCCTTTTCATTCACTAGTATGGATGACTTCCAGAGGTTTGTTGGTGCTGCTAATCTTATTGAACATTCCTCACAGGGGTCATTCTATACTTGGACTAATAATCAGGATAATGCTCCGATTGCTAGGAAACTGGACAGGGTTTTGGTGAATGCTAAATGGCAAATGAGTATTAGGAGTAGAGTGAGAGTGTGCCCTTCCACAGATTCGGATCATTGTGCTCTTCTCCTCCATGCTGGATTGGATGATGATGTTTCTTATCCTAAGCCTTTCAAATTTTACTCTTGTTGGTTGGAGCATGTGGCCTCAAGGAATGGAAAAAACACTATTAGGCAGCTTTAGGGGGAGGATGGTGTCATGTATGATACAGTGAAGGAGATGGCTGGAATTGCAGTTAGCTTCTATGTTAAGCTGCTAGGTACTTCTAATCATGTCAATAATGCTTCTGTTCAGTCTTTAGTTACGAAAAAACTTAACCCTGAGCCGATTGAGATGCTTGATCAGGATGTCTCAAGAAATGAAATGAAAGATGCACTGTTTGAGATGGCCTCTAAAAAGGCTCCAGGGCCTGATGGGTTTTCTGTTGCTTTTTACAAGCAGTGTTGGAATGAAGTTGGGGAGGACGTTTTGGATGCCATGAATGATTTCTTTTGTTCAGGTGAATTACATCCTTCTGTAATTCAACTATCATTACTTTGATCCTAAGAAACCTAATGCTACAAGTATGAGAGACTATAGGCCTATATCTTGTTGCAATACAGTTTACAAAGCACTCTCTAAGGTTTTGGCTAATAGGATGTGTGATGTTCTCCCTTCCCTTATTGGTTATTCTCAGTCTGCATTTATAAACGGAAGGATGATTAGTGATAATGTAATCCTTGCTCATGAGTTGCTTTCAAGATATAACCAGAAAGATATATCCCCTAGATGTGCTTTAAAAATAGACCTAATGAAAGCTTTTGATTCAGTGGAGTGGTCCTATATTGGAGACATGTTGACTGGTATGGGTTTCCCTAATCGGTACATTAGGTGGATTATGGTGTGCTTTCATTCAACCAGATTTTCTGTGAACCTGAATGGATCTCTATTTTGGATACTTTCTAGCAAGAAGGGGGTTAAGGCAGGGTGATCCCATATCACCCTACCTGTTTGTGATTGCAATGCAGGGCCTGGAATATCTTTTTACTGAAGCTGTTTCTCAGAGTCTTTTTCAGTACCATCCTCAATGCAAAAACATTAGTCTCACACATCTTTGCTTTGCTGATGATCTTCTGGTTTTCACTAAGGCAAGTGTGAATGCAAGAGCTCAAGTTAGAGGGATCATGGATCGTTTCCACAGTATATTTGGCCTGCAATTCAACCCAGATAAAAGTGACCTATATGTGGCTGGTGTGAGCAGGTCAGTAGCAGGGCAGATTGTTGTTGTGGCAGGATTTAGAGAGGGCCAGTTGCCTATGACATATCTTGGTATTCCAATCTCTGCTGGTAAATTGTCAAAGACAGATTGTAAGGGTCTGATAGATAAGATACTGACAGGGTTAAAGATTGGAAGGCAAAACTACTCAATTATGCTGGGAAAATGCAGCTTGTCAAGTCAGTCATCAATGGAATCTTGCAGTATTGGCTTTCGATGTTCATTCTCCCAAAATCAGTGCTTAAAGAGGTGGAAGATATCTGTGCAAGATTCTTATGGGGGAAAAGAGAGGGACAGAGAGTCAAAGTCTCTTGGTATCATATGGCTTATCCTTTTAAGGAAGGGGGTCTTGGGTTTAAGGATTTGAGTAGTTGGAATGAGGCAAATATTATTAGACATCTTTGGAACCTAATTACTCGAGAAGGATCACTTTGGGTAGCTTGGATTTGGAAGTATAGGCTGAAAAATGGTGATCTTTGGAGCCATATAACATCTACTGGTTCATGGCATTGGAGGAGTATCTTGAAATTAAGAGAAATGGTTACTCCTTTTATTTTTGAAGATGAAGAGGGTGAGTGCTTGTGGAATGGTAAGTATATGCCAAAGTATAAAACAAGTGTGGTTTGGGATAATATCAGGCCTAGGAGAGGGGAAGAGGACTAGTCTAATTACTTGTGGAACGATGTAGAATTTTGAAGAATAGTCTGCTGGTCTGGCTGATCCTGAGGAATAGAATCAGCACTTTAGACAAAGTAAGCTGTTGGAATAATGCAGTGATTAATACATGCCATTTGTGTAGTAGTGCCCCTGAATCAAGAGATCATTTGTTTGCTAACTGTGACTACTTCAAAGGTAGTTTCAATCAGTTCTTCCCCTCTGTTCAGTTCACTTCCTGGGATGAACACATCAATCATGTGAGTTGCAGATGGAAAGTTGAGTCAGCTGAAAATCGGATCAGCAGAGTTCTTTGGTGTGCTGTATTGAGCTCCATTTGGCGTGAAAGGTGCAAGAGAGTCTTTGATTGTAGCCTAAAGTCTTCGGATTCATTGGTTAAGGATGTTAAAGAAGATATTACAATGTACTTTGCAGGTCATAGAGATGAGAATGTGGCCCTTAGAAGGCTTAGTAGTTAGTTTCCCCTTTCTCTTTTTGTAATAAAGAAGTTAGATGTAGGTGTAGGTGATCAAATCCTCCTCTCTCTTCCTTAGGGGTTTATTGAGGTCTTTTAGTTCTTGTGATTTCTCTCTTTGATCTTCATGTTTTTTCATGATAATATAAAACCACTAATTATTCATAAAAAAAAGAGTCAAATACTTTAGTGGTCCTGAAACTTTGGGCCGCGTTACAAATCAGTCCCGAAACTTCAATTTGTTTCATACTCGTCCTGTTAATATGGATTCCATTATGCACTAGTACTATTCACACCAACGGTGACCCTTTCCGGCGGTTTTGACACATCAGCACTCCACGTCAGTTAAATTAATAATTAACTAATAACATACCCGAACCAACTTAACCCATTCGAATTAACCGTGCTGTCCGACCAAACCTTCTAAACCAAACCCAAAAATAAAACCCTGAGAGACTCTCAGACTACCTTCTCTGTCTTTTCTATCCGCACCAAATAGCTCTGACGACTCCACGTCCATCTCCACAACTCTTCTCTTCTTCTCCTGTCTTCCCTTCGCAACAGACCTCCAACGAACTTAACATCCCTACAACTCCAACTCTTCCCTGAAACTCCGACAAACTTAACAACTGTTCTCTTCTTTTTGAAAAGCAAGCTCCATTCAGCCTCTTCTGATTAAGTTTTCGACTACCTCTGCAAATTGCAGTTCGAAGTCAACTTCAGTTTCTCCCCTACAACTCTAGCAGAAACTTTTTCGCAGTAATCTATTTATATTCAAACTTAACCTGATGTCGAATAAAGATGGAAATATCCTCGAGCCGACTGAAGAAAGTGGTTGGAAAAGGCGGAAACAGGGACAGAATGCTCCAGATTACGGTAAGTGGTCCCAAATCAATTCACTTTTTTTGTGGTGGTAGGCCACAAAATTGTCTGTATTCTAGGGTTTATTAGTTTTATTAATTGTTTTAGTCCATATTAGCATTCCTTGAAACATCATTCTTATGCATACAGGTGACAGTAGCTTTTTCAGCTTGGAATTCAACTTGAAAGGGACACTAAAAGAATTTGGATACTACAATGGCAAAGTTGGGTGGATAGATTATGTAGATACAGACTAGATTTTACTGGTGGAAATCATGCAGATGGTTGTGGAGTTGGGGGAAGCTAGAATCGTGGACGTATATTGGCTTCGGCCCGGTACGGACATGAACTATGGACTTATGCCATTGCGATGTGACAACGATGTGGTTCAAATGGGTTTAAAGGTTCCGAGCTAAAAGATAATCAGCTTATTCGTAACATCAAAAGATGGTGAGAATGTCGACGAAACAGTGCAGGGTGAGGTGTCTGACAACTCAGAGAATGAAGACGGAAGTGAGGATGACAATGATTATTATCCTGGGAGTGACTCCGATGATAGTATTCTTTTTGAAGATGACCAGATGGATCCCTTCGATGATGAAGACATTCAGGATAGGTTGTACAACGAGGTCCCCGTTGATTGTGGCGATCAACCACCTCCCATTGTAAACAACCGAATTACTAGAACTAAAATGAGAGCTTCAAATCGATCATCAAATGCTCAAGTTAATGCACGTGTTACTTCTACAGGTCAGGATGTTAATAAACGAAGAAAGTTTCGTGACTTCAATGCTAGAATAGACATGGATTGACCGGAGTTTGAAGTTGGCATGTACTTCGAATCATTTGAGGTGTTTAGGGTTGCTTGTCGACGACACTCTATTATTTCACGAAGGGCAGTTATCTTTCCCAAGAATGATAAGGAACGTTGCAATTGCATTTGCAAGGACAACTGTGGGTTTCGAATTCATGCCATGCAGAAAGTGGATCAAGTCCAAATTATTCAATGCAACTCGGAACTTACATGTGGAGTTGTACAAGACTTACGGGTTGCGAATCGTACTTTCATTGCTACAAAATATTTGGAGCATTTTCGTATTGATCCTGGTTGGTCTTCAAAAAATCTTATTCACACCGTGCAAACTGATTTGTCATTATCCATCAATCATATTAAGGCATATCGAGCGAAGGTGACTGCCTTGGAGATGATTCACGGAGAAGATGGGCAACAATTTGGAAAACTTTACGAGTACAAGAAGGAAATTGAATCAAAAAATCCGAGTAGTACAGTTGTCATTGTGCATGAACGATGTATATTTGAGCGGATATACATGTGCCTAGATGCTTGCAGGCGTGGCTTCAAGGATGGTTGTCGACAAGTGGTTTGTGTAGATGGTTGTTTTCTTAGAGGAATGCCGAGTTGGCAACTACTTAGTGCGATTGGACTCGACTCCAATGATTGTATGTTTCCTATAGCATGGGCCATTGTTAAGACAGAATGCCAGTGAACTTGGGAATGGTTTATGGCACTTGTCGCCACTGACTTGGGGATTGAAAGTGGATGGGAATGGACTTTCATGTCCGACAAACAGAATGTACTGCTTCTTAATCCTAATATGTTAATGCTACTGCTACTTTCCTAGAAACCGAAACTGAATCTGCATCTCCATCTGAAACTTAATATGCATATGTTATATGCTACTTTGCTAACAAGTCACAACTGCTTCTTAATCTTAATCCACTACTGCTAGTAATATGTAACATTCCTACATTATGATTTTAATAATGCTGCTACCTCACCTAAATGCTACTGCTGACTGACATTAAAGGCTGCTACAAACTGACCAAAATGCTGCTTTGTAATTGAACTAACTTGTAGTTGCTGCACTTTGCTTCTAACTTCTAACTGAACTAAATCTGATGTTTTGTAATTATTTGCTACTCCTAACAGGTGCAGAATAACTGACCTATAATACTACTACTAACTGACCATTGATACTGCTTGTAACCGGCCTATAAAGGCTGCTACTAACTGATGGTGCAATTTGTTTTCTTCATGACCTAATCTTTGAATGTTGCAATTTGTTTTCTTAATAACCTAATCTTTGAATGCTGCAATTTGCTTCTAACTCACCCAATTTTCTTTTAGGGACTTGTTAATGTGATACAACAAATGTTCCCACTGGTGAAACATCGATGTTGTGTAAGACATATATATGTCAATTTCAATGGAAAGTTCAGACGTTCCAATCATCTTAAGGACATATTATGGGGAGCAGCTAGATCAACACACAAGTCTGAGTTTAATTCATGGATGGCATTAGTCGAGAAGGAGTCCTCTAAATATCAACAAGGTCAAGCCACCCTGCATGACTAGCTAGTTGGGAAGAATTTCGAGCAATGGTGTAAAGCTTTCTACCGCACTGAAACTAAGTGTGATTTGCGACCGACCGTTGACCGACCGACGCTAAATTGCTACGTTTCAACCGACACTAAAAGGAGTTTTTTTGTAGTGATTTGCGAGTGTTTGAATAAATACATGCTTGAGCCAAGGAGCATGCCCATTTTATCTTGCTTAGAAGGCATTCAATCCATGGTGATGCAAATGCTATACAAAAAGAGAGCTGAAATGTCAAAGTGGGAGGGAAAGTTGCTTTGTCAGAAGCCACAAAAGAAGATTGCCGAGTACAAGAAGTATGTGGGAATGTGCACAGAGATACTGTACAATGGTGCTAAAGATTATCAGGTTCATTTTGGAACAAAGCAGTTTGTTGTCAACTTGGGAGATTGAACATGTGCTTGTGGTTGGTGGCAATTGTGTGGTATACCATGTACTCATGCCATCTCTTGCATATTGTTCAATAAAGAGAAGCCCGAGGAATACGTGGACTGGTGTTATCATGTTCAGACGAGCATACGAAGCTACTCCTATGTCATTCACCCGATCAATGACTCTTCTCAATGGGAATCTGGTGGAAACATACATTTGAAGGCACCTACTTTTGATGCACCAAAGAGGGGTCGCAAGAAACTCAAGAGAAGGAAGGAGGCATGGGAGCTCGAGTTTCAAATGACGAACAAAGAAGGTCGTCAAACATCGGCATTAAGTAGGAAGGGAGCCACAATGGCATGTAGCATCTGCAAGAAACCGGGCCACAACAAGAGGGCCTGCCCTTCTTTGAAGCAGACTGCCATGACAGAAAAGGTAACTTTGTTGATATCTCAAATGTAATGTTGTTGTTGTTGTTTCACTTCACTTATAAGTTTCTATTTTTTAGGCTGCTAGTAATGTGCAGGGGTCTCCACGCGCTACTCAACTCTCTCAGACGGCTTCTGAAATGGGACAAATGAATTTCGTGCCAACCCCGTCAGAGAAGAACAAGTGAAGACATGAATCATTTGGATGTATAGGGTATATGATGTAATCGAAACTACTCTTCTTTTGAGTTAGGACCTCCTTTTGGAACTAAAGAAGTTACTGCTTGTACTTTACAATCCCTATTTGGATAATGTTGTTCTCTATATGGATGGATACTAAACAATGATTACTTATTGTTAGTAGTTAATCCATGTTGATTTGGCTTTACATATGTTTCTGATGTCCATTAGTTCCAGATTTAAGGTTGCTGAATTGCAGTTGATTTTGTTGTCCATTTGTTTCTATTGTAAGGTTGTTTTTTTTTTTTGATGAATTTCTATTGTAAGGTTGTTGAGTTGCAGTTCATTCTGCTATACATATGATTCTGCTGGCCATTTGTTTCAGATTTAAGGTTGTGAATTGCAGTTGATTCTGTTGTCCAATTGTAAAGTTGATTAGTTGCATTTGTTTCTACGTGTTGATTAAGTTGATTTCTAAGGCTCTTAGGCCTGGTTTGCTTGTTTGTACACAAGCTAAGAGTTTCTAACTGTTGTGAAAATATTCAAGGGCTCTGTAAACTATGCTCAAAGGCCTAAACCAAATAAGATGTTCCAGGATTCTGCAACAATTCATTCTGAAATTGCAGGAACTGAATGAATTAACAGTTTAGAAGCTGCTTGCTTTATAATTTCACCAAAGAAGATGTTCCACTTTACACAATCATACCAACTCCAAAACCAACTAGAACCATTCAAACAACAAACAAGAATTTCACTACTCTAAACTAAATTATATACTTTCGAACCATCTCTCATCATCAACTCCAACAACATGTGTATGAACTGGACCTCGTCTCCCCGTAGATGACCAAGAGCTTGTTGAATCTAAATCGTCCCTCGTCTCTCATTCAGTCGACGAAGTAGACTATTAATTATGTGTTTCGACCTCTCTTCAATGGGGGTCATGCCACTCGAAGTAGTGTCGAAATCCTCTACTTGTCTGCATACAAAAGTGAATCAGATAAAAACTTCATGTACTTTGACTCTGACTTACCCTTTTACGACTTTGGCACCTACGTCTTCCAGTATCCTTCTCCGTCCAAGATGTCAAGTTTTCACCACACCCACACCTCTGAATCTCGACAACACCATCCATTGCTCGAATACAAAAGGGAGGAACTGGTTGCAGAGGAAAAAAATGAAATACACATATAGAAGAAGAGAATGGAAAGAACTGGTTGCAGATGCAGGGGGTGAAATCCTGAAAGCAAGCTTGACTATATACTGATTCCGGCGAGAAGAGAAGGTACGAACTGGTTGCAGGTAAGAAAACAAAATCAACAGATAGAATAAGAGAAGTTGTGAATCCCGACGGGAAGAGATGGAATGGATCTTCGTGGGAGAAGCTTACTTCGAAGCGGGCCACAATTAGGTTGGGAAGAAGGAGCTCGACGAGAAGAAGGAACTAGACGGGAAAAGGAAGAGGAAGAAGGCAGTCGGAGAGACTACTCTTTTGCTCAGTTTCAGATTAGGTTAGGAAGGAAGGGATTGGATTGAAGATTTTCGGGTTAAATTAAATTGATCGGTTGGTTCATGGTTAATTTGAATCGAGTCGGGTCTATTATTTAATTATTAATTTAACTGACATGGACAAGGTGATGTGGCAAAACCGTTGGAAAAGGTCGCCGTCGGTGTGAATAGTACCAGTGCGTAACAGAATCCATACTAACAGGACGAGTAGGAAACAAACTGAAGTTTCAAGACTGATTTGTAATGTGGCCCAAAGTTTCAGGACCACTAAGGTATTTGACCCACTTTAAAAATTGCTTGAATTTCATTCCAAACCATCATTTAATGAAAATCCTAAAAGAAATAAAAGGGTTAATACACATTTTTGCCCTCCTACTATGCAAAGTTAACAAAGATACCCTCTAATATTTCTCAACCGAATTAAACCCCTCTACTTTTACACTTCTAACAAATGTACCCTTCCATTAATTTTTCCATCCATTATTCGTTAAATTTGTTGAATAGACCTATCTAGTAAGCTATTTTGTACACATGGATATTGAGAGAATAAGAAATTTGCAGAGGTGGTGTGTTTAGAAAGAAGATGAAGGAAAATGGGGAAAAAATGTGCATCAACCTTTTATTTTTTAAGTCATAGATTTTCTTATTTTTTTAGTTTAAAGTGTACTTCAAAGTCCACATGAACAAATAGTCTAATTTGGCATGCACAATCATCATAATAGATGGAAAATAGACGGAAAATAGACGAAAATGTTAACGGAAGGGCACATTTGTTAAAAGTGTTAAAGTAGAGGGGTTTAACTCGATTGAAAAATGGTAGGGGGTTATGTTTGTTAACTTTGTATAGTATGAGGGCAAAAAAAGTGTGTTAACTCGAAATAAAACCACCAAAATAATTACCTCAAAAAATTCATATTTTATCGGAATGTTTTTATTCAATTATCACGAAAAAACTATAAAAAATAAATAAGAAAAAATTAATATAATTAGTGATAAATTCGATAGATTAAAAAACATAAATTTCTAAGACTTGTCATTGTGCATGTCTAATGACTGTAACAGATTCAATTTTCGAGGATGCGAAATTGCTATATATTGATTTGGTTGCTTGTATTTTGTACAAAGGGTTGAAGGTAACCTCAGACCATTAGTCTGAGTTTGAGTGGTAGTGTTTGTGCATGTCCATTACTGAGTGGTCAGCTTGGTATTTATAGAGCCATTGTGACACGAGGCGGGGCTCCAGAGTGAGTACAATCTAAGTCATCAGATGGAGTTCTAGTCGTAGGCGGGTGGCAAGTGTCAATGGGATGTTACGAGCCGAATTCGAGAGAGTAACGATGGGGCTTCTAGGACCCCAAACACGAGCTCCCCAAAGAGTATCGCTTGAGTTATCGATGGTGTGTGTGGCCTGACGAATGGAAGTAAAGCGAGGAATGGTGAATGATGAGGGTTGACGATAGCGAGCTTGTTGAAGGAAGCTACTCCCCTGGCCGTTTATAGGACGACAACTCCCCTAGGTCATTCGCAGATGACAATAATAGAATAATACTTAATCAACCAAGGGTTCTCCGTACAAATAAATAACCTCCCCCAAGAGTTTAACTCCTAACCAAATACTACTATAGTCCCTCTGCCGATAAACTAAGCCGATAAACTAAACTGAAAATAATAATAATAATAATTTAGGAATATCATATACTTTGATTTATATTGGCGCGTCACATACCATCCCCCTTCAGTACATTCGTGTCCTCACGAATGTTAGGGAACTGCAGCTTTAAGGAGTTCCAGTCCTCCCAAGTGGCGTCCGCCGGCGTCGTGTTGCTCCAGTGGACCAAGACCTCCTCCTTGCCTCCTCGAAGTCGCTTCTCCAACAATGCATGTGGTCGTACTAGTACCTGTCCTTCAGCATCAGGTGGTGGAGCTGGCACTACGGTTGACGCATCTCCTCGAGCCTCCTTTAAGCAAGACACATGGTAAACTGGGTGTACCTTCGCTGTAGATGGAAGGTCCAACTTGTAAGCCACCTTACCAATCAGTTCGAGAACTTTATAGGGTCCGTAAAATCAAGGTGCTAGCTTGTGATGTCGCTGCTTGGCTAGAGTGTTTTGCCGGAAGGGATTGACCTTGATGTACACCCAACTTCCAATGTCAAACTCCCTCTCGGTGCGACCCACGTTGTAGTACTTCTCCATCCTCTCTTGAGCTTTCTTGGTGTGGTCTTTCAACTCTCGAAGCACCTCATCCCTATCTCGCAATGCCATGTCGACGGTAGCTGTGTTGGCTATACCAGGAACATAGAAAAGCAAGGTTGGCGGCGATCTTCCATACACGACCTCATACGGGCTTTTCCCCATTGTGGTATGAACACTAGTGTTATAACAATATTCTGCCCAAGATAACCACTTCACCCACTCCTTTGGTCGATCTCCCGTAAAGCATCGTAGGTACATCTCCATTTGTTTATTAACAGCTTCAGTTTGGCCATCCGTTTGCGGATGATAGGCGGAGCACATGTTGAAGCTTGTTCCCTGCAAATGGAATAGCTCTTAATATAAGCTAGTGAAGGTAACATCTCGATCACTTACGATCGAAGCGGGTAACCCGTAGAGCTTGAAGACTTCCTTGAACATGGTGTCTGCTACTGAAATAGCTGTGTAGGGGTGATTGATGGCTATGAAATGGGCCATCTTAGATAGCCGATCCACCACGACGAGAATGGCCGATTTCCCAAATGATTTGGGAAGGCCCTCCACAAAATCCAATGAGATGTCTTGCCAAACAACGTTTTGAATTGGGAGTGGACTCAATAATCCAGCAGGTTTGATATTTTCAATTTTGTTTTGCTGACACACTTGACAATCCCGGATTTAATTTCTTATACTTTCCCTCATCTTCAGCCAAGCGAACACTACCTTTAATCACTGCATAGTTTTATGACCACCTTCATGCGTGGAACCATGAAATTCACCCATGATGACCGGAAGTAGCGTCGAACTCGGCAACAAGTAAATTCTACCTTTTTTATACACCAATCCGTGCTGCACTCTCCATTCCTCACTCATTTGCCCATCCAAAATCCTTTGCCTCAATGCATACAATTTAGTTGACCCATTCACTTCATCTAGCACTGTGTTCATCCATGAAGATATGGGAGTCGAAGTCCACAAACAAGTTGCAAAATCCTGCTGCCTGGATAATGCATCAGCTGCCACGTTCTCGCTCCCTTTCTTGTACTCGATGACAAGTCATAACCGAGCAACTTAGTTAACCACCGCTCTTGCATGGGTGTCGTTATCTTCTGCTCCAACAAATATTTTAAACTTCGTTGGTCAGTTCTTACCACAAATTGTCAACCCAGCAGACAAGGTCTCCAACGTTTAACCAAAAGCACCAAGGCTAGCATCTCTTTCTCATAGATCGAGAGTAATAAGGAACGTTCCTGTAAAGCTTGACTAAAGAAAGCAATTGGTCGGCATGCCTGCATTAGAACCGCCCCGATTCCCGTCCCACATGCATCACATTCAATCTCGAAGGGTTGCTCAAAATTTGGCAGAGCTAATACAGGGGCTACTGTCATAGCGGCCTTGCGTTGATCAAATGCCCGTTGCACCTCCTCGTTCCAAGCGAACTCTCCTTTCTTCAGTAATTGGGTAAGTGGCCCCGCAATCTTCCCATAATTTTCTATAAACTTCCGATAGTATCCCGTTAAACCAAGAAATCCTCTTAAGGCCTTAACGTTGCGTGGCGTAGGCCACACTAGCATAGCCGATACCTTATCATTATCAACAGCCACACCTTCTCTGCTGATGACGTGACCCAAGTAGTGAACTTCATTGGTGAAAAAAGAGCACTTTGATTGTTTGACATATAGCTCATTCTGTCGCAATATCTCAAAAACTGCTTTGAGGTGTCTCATGTGGTCGGCTCGAGAGCGACTATAAATCAGAATATCATCAAAGAAAATGAGAACACACCTTCGTAGTAGAGGCCGAAAAACATCATTCATTAAAGCTTGAAAGGTAGATGGCGCATTTGTCAAGCCAAAAGGAATGACTAGGAACTCGTAATGGCCTTGGTGAGTTCTAAATGCTGTCTTCGGTACATCTTCAGCCTTTACCCGAATTTGATAGTACCCAGACCTTAAGTCTAGTTTAGTGAAGATCACGGCGCCATGAAGCTCATCGAGGAGTTCGTCTATCACAGGAATCAAAAATTTTTCTTTGATAGTCACGTGGTTTAGGCTTCGATAATCAACACACATGCACCATGAGCAATCCAGTTTCTTTACCATAAGCATCGGAGATGAGAACGGGCTATTACTATGTCGGATTACTCCTGCCGATAGTAATCCATCAATTAGTTTCTCAATTTCTTTCTTGAGGTATTGCGGGTAGCGGTAGGGCCATAAATTCACAGGAGAGCTTCCGGTAGCTAAGGGAATGTGGTGATCATGAGTTCGTGGGGGTGGTAGAGATGTTGGCTCCTTAAAGACATCCTTATACTCACCCAACAATAAGGCTACCTCTGGGTTCGATACTGTCCGTTGTGTGGTTTAAAGTTGAAGAGACTCAACCATGTATAACACCATTCCTTCTCCCACGCGTTGAACGTCTCTAGCGACCGAGTACGCATCAACCACCCAATCCTCCGGTGTCCGCAACCCATACAAGTAGACCGCCCGACCTCGCCAATAGAATCCCATAGCCATGCTCATGAAGTCCCAAGTAATAGGCCCCAATTGCCTTAGCCAGTCAATACCCAATATAATATCATATCCTGACAATGGCAACAAGTGAAAGTCCAAAAAAGAATACATGGAGTCCAAAGAGATGCTTATCTGTGAACATCAGCCACTGCTGTGAACTAACTCACCATTCCCGACCCGTACTGTGAACCGAGTTCTTGACTCCGAAACTAGAGCTATTCGTTCAGATAGCTTGTAGCTCATAAAGTTATGCGTGCTACCAGTATCAACGAGAACCAGCACTCGTCGTCCCCTAACAGTTCCATAGAGCTTCATGGTGTCATAACATGTGACTCCATTTAAAGCATGCATGGATATTTCCATGCACTTGGGTTCCACGTCAGCTAAGTCAATGAGTGGTGGTTGTTCTTCCTCATTCATAATCTCCAACATGTAAAGCTTCTTGCAACGATGTCCCGGCCCAAAAAGTTCGTCACAATTATAGCAAAGGCCCTTGTCTCGTCGTTCTTTCATCTCGGTCGGTGATAGTCGTTTTAGTGGAAGCCTTCAATTTTGTTCAGGTACTATACGCCCTGGATTAGTGGGTGGAGGAAGAGCTAAACCAGGTGCATTAACTTTAGCCTCATACAGACGAGCTAAACCGATGGCGGCTGACAAGGTTTGTAGTTCGGCAACCTGAACATCGGTTCTTATCTCTGGTCGTAACCCACTTATGAAACAGTCTACCTGGTGAGGGACGGCTAGTTGTCCGATTCTCACCAAGAGTCGTTCAAACTCTGATTGGTAAGCGCGTACCGTCCCGGTCTGTTGGAGCTTAGATAACGCCCCAAAGTTGTATTCGTATGGGGTCGCGCCAAATCGAGAATGAATCCCGTCCTTCAATCCTTGCCAAGAAAGATGTTGGCCATCGTCTTGAGTGACCTGAAGCCATAATTGGGCTTCTCCATCCAGATGTATTGATGCCAAGAGTGCTTTGTCCGCCTCTGGAGTTTGATAATAGTCAAAAAATTGCTCAGCCTGTGAAATCCAAACAACCGGATCAGTTCCTGGCGTAAAGCGTGGGAACGGAAGCTTCACTCGAGGCCCGAGAGGCGGAGGCAGATGCCCCTGAGGATTACCCACGACCCGATTTCCATCCGCCGCCAAGGTAGCTAGGGTTTGGTTCAGACGAGCAAGTTGGGTGTTTATCGCCACGAAATTCTATGTGTGCTGCGCGAAATTTTCTTGACTCTGAGTGCTCATCGTCGTCACCGCCTCTTGGATTGCACGGATGGACGCCGTGTGAGCCTCGCTATCTCGTTCCAGCTTACGGATGCGGTCGTCCATGGTGATCGAGGGCTCTGATACCACCGTGTTACGAGCCGAATTCGAGCGAGTAACGATGGGGCTTCTAGGACCCCCAAACACGAGCCCCCCAAAGAGTATCGCTTGAGTTATCGATGGTGTGCGTGGCCTGACGAATGGAAGTAAAGTGAGGAATGGTGAATGATGAGAGTCGGCGATATCGAGCTTGTTGAAGGAAGCTACTCCCCTGGCCGTTTATAGGACGGCTTATAAACGGCAACTCCCCTAGGTCATTCGTAGATGACGATAATAGAATAATACTTAATCAACCAAGGGTTCTCCGTACAAATAAATACCCTCCCCCAAGAGTTTAACTCCTAACCAAATACTACTATAGTCCCTTTGCCGATAAACTAATCCGATAAACTAAACTGAAAATAATAATAATAATAATTTAAGAATATCATATACTTCGATTTATATTTGCGCGTCACATGAGATGTTGAGGAGAATGTTCATGACACGATGTAACTGATCCGCGAGACAAACTAATTTGATAGGTACAAGAGTTAAGAGGTAAATACCAATACCTACTTAGTGAGGTTAGACAGAAGTAACAACGAAGGGGAAATCTGGGATGAACGTGTGGCCAACTTAGTGCTCATTAACTAGGACTGGAGTGGATATTTTGTTAGACGACAGATAGAAAAACCATCAGTTGACAAATGTATATTATACGAAGTTTTCACCATAATAAATAAAAAAATGAAATTATATACCAAAATAAATACATATTCAAACTATGTACAAATATGAGTATATCCGCCTAGGCCCTGAGCGAAATCGCCCAGGCCTAGGCGTTATCGCCTAAGCACCAGGCGAAGTCGGCTGACAGCAAATAAATAACATTAAATGAAGTTTGACAATTCATCATTACTTTGCAAATGCCAAACCCAATTTTTTATAATTACAAAATGATCACTAGTTTATATAATTTTGTAAATTAATCATTAAAGTTTGAATCAATAATAAATTTAACCGTGCTACCATAATCGTAACTAAATTGAATTTAATTCTTACTCGCGAACTTGTCGATGATTAATTCTTTAACAAGGTAACGAGCCAAACTCAATGAGTTGACGAATCGAGCTCGCTCGATTCGAACAATATAGATTTGACAAGTTAACAAGTTTTTTTTTAATTTTAATACATGAATGAGTTCGTGCCTACCCGATTCAGTTCGATGCTCGAGCGAGCTCGATTTGAACGATATAGACTCGACAAGTTAACAAGTTTTTTGAATTTCAATAAATGACGAGTTAGAGTAATCCAATATCTCACTTAGTGGTCGTTACCTGTTAAGTTAATCATCGCAAGTTCGCGGAAAATTGAACAATTAGTACGAATGTACACGGTGAAATTATTATTGAACAAACTTCAATGATTAATTTACAAAATTATATAAACTAGTGACATTTGTAATTATAAAAAATTGGGTTACCATTTGCAAAGTAATGAATGAAATTGTCAAACCATTAATATTATTTAGTTGGTCAACCGACTATGCCCGGTAGCATTATGGATATACGCCTAGGCCCTGAGCGAATTTCGCCTAGGGCCTAGGCGGATATACTCATATTTATACATAGTTTGAATACGTATTTATTTTGGTACATAATTTATTTTTTTTATTTATTATGGTGAAAACTCCTATATTATACTAATTGCTGGGTCGTCACTGAGTATAATCCGAATCATGTACAGAATATAACTTATAAGATGGTAAATTTGATGCTGGGGCGACCTAATAAATAAGATTAGAATATTGTCCTTCAATCTTAATTAAGAAATGGTAATTGTATTTGTTATGATCGTTGAGGTTAATTTGTCATTTCAACCAAGGCGAAAGCTCCGGTTATACGGCAATGCGTCCCTTTGGAGAATAAAATGGTATTTGCTCTCTCTTTCTTTTATTTATTGATGACCAGAGAGCTGAGTGGATGGATCTTAGAAACTTTCTCCGTAAGCTGTAACAACTAACGATGATGCTTATATGTGCTATTCAGATTCGTTGGAATGCCGATTCATTCTCACTACTAAATCGATATCTTCATTGTTTTTTTCCTTTAAATTGTTTATAGATGTGAAAATATTTCTCCGTCAAACTAATTGTTGCAGCGGCAGAGATGCCAATTTTTTTTTGCCGAATACATACATCTTGCCAAATTTTTCAATCTTGTCTTAATTTTAATAAAAATTGCCGAATACATTATATTATTTAATTAATAAAATAAAGAAATAGAAAATCATTAATTATATCCCACGTAAGAAATAGGGATACAAAATCTATTTTCAGATTTACCCCACCTCCAATTTCACCCACCGTCGTTACCCCCATCAGCACTTCCCCTACCATCGACTTCTCCAGCATGCCGACCACACCGTCGATTTCCATTTACACAATCACTTCCACCAACCACCGATTTCACCCCACCTGCCGAAGCCACCCCCACCATTAACTTTCCCTGCACGATGACCACACCGTCGTTCCCCCCACTGTCGATTTTTCCTCCCACCGTCGTTCCTACAAGACGACCCCAACATGAAGAAGAGGTCAGTTGGAGTTACGCTTACTGGAAGAAGAAAAAATAAGGTAATCGTTCGGAGTTACGCTTCTTGCACTATGAAGAGGCTGTGATTTAACTGCTTTAGATACCAGCCGATTTCCTCTCTCATCTTTTTGTACTAGGATAACATCGTTAGATAACGGCCGTAGTTTAGTATATTTCTTAATAGACATGCGATTTTGCAGTCCCTGCTTGTACTAGGACACTCTCGTTAGATGACATCCTAGGGTGTCCTGTGATTTTGCAGTCCCTATTTGTACTAGGACACCCTCGTTAGATAACATCCTAGGGTGTCCTGTGATTTTGCAATCCTTGTTTGTACCAGGACACCCAATTAATTTAGCAGATTTCTCAAGAGGCCTGTGAAGAGGCTGTGATTTTGCAGTTCTTGATTGTGCTAGGACACCCTCGTTAGAGGGTGTCCTGTGATTTTGCAGTCCCTATTGTACTAGGACACCCTCGTTAGATAACATCCTAGGGTGTCCTGTGATTTTGCAATCCTTGTTTGTACCAGGACACCCAATTAATTTAGCAGATTTCTCAAGAGGCCGTGATTTTGCAGTCCCTGCTTGTAGTAGGACACCCAATTGGAGAATTAGTTGCTACCTCGTTAGATAACAATCATGATTTTGCTAGTTTGAAGAATTGGCTGTTTGTACTAGGACACCTAGTTGGAGAATTAGCTGCTACCTCGAAAGGGTTGTTACCTTGTTAGATATATTTATACACATTATATGTTTTTGTCCATGTCAGATCTATTTGCTAAATGATACCGACACATTTTATAACAACCTTGAATTTTTAGTCCGCCTATTCTTGTTGTGTTTGATAACAACATTATTTTGAATCTTGTTTGCATAGTAGCTTATTTTGATTCACGACCTGATTGCTTGTACTAGGACTTGATAATTGTGTCCTGTGATTTTGCAGTCCCTACTTGTACTAGGACACCCTTGTTAGATAACATCTTAGGGTGTAATGTGATTTTGCAGTCTTTGCTTGTACTAGAACACCTAATTGATTTAGCATATTTCTTAAGAGGCCGTGATTTTGCAGTCCCTGCTTGTAGTAGGACACCCAATTGGAGAATTAGTTGCTACCTCGTTAGATAACAATCATGATTTTGCTAGTTTGAAGAATTGGCTGTTTGTACTAGGACACCTAGTTGGAGAATTAGCTGCTACCTCGAAAGGGTTGTTACCTTGTTAGATATATTTATACACATTATATGTTTTTGTCCATGTCAGATCTATTTGCTAAATGATACCGACACATTTTATAACAACCTTGAATTTTTAGTCCGCCTATTCTTGTTGTGTTTGATAACAACATTATTTTGAATCTTGTTTGCATAGTAGCTTATTTTGATTCACGACCTGATTGCTTGTACTAGGACTTGATAATTGTGTTAATTTGTTTATATTCTAGTTTATTGATGTTTTCAAGGTCAGTACAACACACATATATACTAGGATACCTAAGATGTTGATTACACTAGGACACCTTAGGAATTTTCTGCTCTAGGACACCTTAGGTTTATAGATTTGCGACTTGGAGAATGTCGTCTCGATGCTCCCCGGGCTATGTTAATGTTGCTACTTATTTTTCTAATGTTTATTAATTAGGATGTGTCCTTGTGTGATCATATCACTGACCAAATAATGACAATATACGATGGACCCATAGGGATTAGGATGATACCTACACTAGGACACCTTAGTTATTTTCATATTTCTTAAGAGGCCTGATTTTGCTTTCCGGTAACTGAGTTCATTCTCTAGCAATTGTTCCTAGCATCACTACTCATTCTATCTTATGGTTTTTCCAAATGTATTCTTCTTTCTATGATAAAAATAAAATAAAGAAGCTCTTTGAATGTTATTATTTTCATCTTAAGAGCTTAATGCAAGGGAAAACATTATCTTTTCAGCCATTACTTTACCTGAGCTATTTGTTGCTTGTGTTTGCCTAATGAACTAGGACATCTTAGTTATTTTCATGCACCATGGTACCCATATATATGTGTACATGATGCCTCTTGCATACATAATTTTTTCTGGTTTGCAGGATGTTGATTTCACTAGGACATCCTAGGATGAAGGTCATAACAACTTGGTCGAAGAAAAAAATAAACGGGTGTCGATGAAAAAATAAGAAAACTGCGGCAGGTAATTTTTATGAAAGGAAGAGAATATACATTAGAAGGAAAGAAATTGTAGACTAATTATAAAAGGGTTAATTAGTTATATTCACATTAAATATCTTCCTAATAATTACCCACTAATGTGTAAAGAAAGGATAATGATTAATTTTTTTTTATAAATGGATAATGATTAATTAGATGAAGAATATTTTTATTTTAAATCAATGGCTAGGATTCATTTGGTTTAGTGGACCAAAAATACATTTGGTCACTGAAAAAAAGCGAATTTCGATTACTTCTATTTTAGTTTTAAAATTTATATTAAATTCTTAGTTTTTGTGACAAATTTGTCCAATTAATCAAATTGACAGTTACATATGACAATATTATTTACGAAGATAGTAACACTGTTAACAAGTTTACGATGTCACTTTAGTGGATTTTGGATGACACGCATACATATCCCATGTAGACCGCCCCAAAGACATAATTTTTTTTAACTAATTATTTAGGATTAGAAGTTCTATTCTGTGCCTACACCATTTTCTTCGATTTTGTTTATGCTTTTCTTCTTCGATTCTTCGTCGTTTCTTCTTCGAGTTTTCCTCGTCTTCTTCGATTTTTATCTTCGATAGGGCTTTTCATTTTTCTTCTACTTGTCCACCTCTAATCCTTCAAATTTTCTTCTTCTTATTCTTCTTCGATTCACCATACATCTATTTCGCCGCATTCCCCACTAATCCTCTATTAAACTTTGTTCACAATTCACTTGTTGGTGATATGTAATTGTTCCTATCTCGTCGCCTGGAACAATGAGGGAGCCGACCCGATCGCCTAAGTGACTCCGAGCCGCCTCGCAATAAGTGAGAGAGGGTAGTAATCAGGACAAGATATGAGAATGGAAAAGGACAATGTTGTATCAGAGTGTACCTAGGGATTTCTCCCAGAATTTGGTCTTGTCCGCAGTCTGCTCATTCCCTCTGTATTTATAGCCTGGCAGGTCTGCCAAGGCTGTTAGGCAATGGTACGGCGCCTAGCAAATCGCGCCACGTGTCGTCGAATCCAGACCATCGCTTGGTGAAGACGAAACCTCCAGGATTGCTCCACGTGTTCTTTTAGTGTTTTCTCAGATGGTAGGCGCAACATCGCCCCAGGGCTTTTCCTGGGCCACGTTTGGGCCCATTCCTAGGGTGACCTTCAGGGTATCTGGCTGGTCAACCCTCGCCTGACGCGTTGACCGTTTCCTAGGCCATATCTGGGCCTGCTTTCTAGCCTTTTGGACGGTCGCCTGGTCAACCCTCACCAGAGGCGTTGAACCTCTTTTCTGGGTGGATCGACTCGCCTACCGGGCTGACCCGATCCAGGGTGGCCCATCATGAGCCCCCTAGTCCGCTTGTGTGCTTGTCGCCAAGCATACTGGCGGACTATTCTTTTCCGTCACCTGCTGCGCTCCTCGAGGAACCCTACCTTCGCCATAGCTGAGGGGTCGTCTAGTCTTTTCCTTCCACACTAGCCCCCTAACTCGATCATTGCCTACGAGGTAGCCCCTTCTTTTTATATTCCCTTTTATGGGCCATTTTGCCCAATCACCATCTCTCATGGCTTGCGTCTCCTAGACGCTTCCCCCTTCCCGATGCCAATATCTCTATTCGTCTTTTCAACTGTCGCGACGTTTCTGTTTCCGATGTAAGCCACTCAAACGCCTCCGCCTTTCCTTTATAAAACGCTCCGCTCTCATTACTGTCCTCCTCTTCTTTTACCATCACTTTGCCCCTTTACTTGCTTCTTGCTCTCTTCCTCAATCATCTCTGCCTTTCTTTCGACCTTCCTCCACCTTTTCCGATCTTTCTTTTTTCCTCCAGATGTCCGACGACCTTGACTACCTCCTCAGCTGTCCTGGTACGTTTCTGCTCCTTGCTTGAATCTTTCTTCATTTTTCCCCCTTGTCTTTTTCCTACTGCCCACTCTGCTATCTAGCTTCTTTCTTCTGGTAAAGCCCCATGTACACTAAGGTCCAAATGGCTTCCTCATCGACTGATTCAGAGAAAACTGCCTCCGACTCGTCATTCGACGATTTTCAAAATTCTCCCGATCCTTCAGAGCCTCGGGAATGGGGCATGCATCAGCTTGGATTCGTTCCCGGCTTCCGCCCCTGGTCCGTGGATATGACAGCCCCCGTTTCTGACCAAGGCTACACCGTTCAAGCCTAGAAAGACATGTGGTACGACGGCATTGGCCGGATCGCTACGTCATCGGGCCAGGCTATTTTCCGTATCTCTCCGCTACCACTATATGCTCCTTTCTTCCCAAACTCTCCCTTCCAACTTGCTGGGACTACGCTGCTCCTTCCTTTTTGTCGACCATTGGGAATTGCCCTGGGGCTGGCATGGGGTGTGGTCAGAAAGCTTTACCAACGGCTTGCGCCTTCCCCCTTCTCCCTTTGTTGTATCATTACTTCAAACTCTCAAAGCATCGCTTGACGCTTACACCGCGACCTCGTGGTCAGTCATAGCTAGTTTCGAGATATCTTGCCAACGCGAGAAAATTACTCCTTCCCTTCGCCTTTTTTCCCTTTTGTATAGTGCCAAACATAACACCAACGACCCTAGCTTTGTGAAGTGAGGTCCGTAAGGGATGTGGGGATGCGGAGAACAGTAAAACCGCACCCACATGGTACCATGCCATTTTTTATTTCAAACCCTCGCCTGAAGACACCTGGACGACGGCTCTTCCGCCTTGCTGGTCACAAGGTGACGTCAATAACTTCCCGCGTGGTCGCTCAGCCACTGCGGTCGAACGACAACTCCTGTCGCTTATCAAAGGGGAGAACTTCAACCTGAACGACCCTCTCACCCTAAAACAAGTCCTGGCGATGCTGCCTGGAGGTAGATGGGATTATCTTCCACCACTTTTTTTACCGTTATTCCTGCTTTCTATTATCTCGCGTTGTGTCTCCATTTTTGTTTTTTTTGTCCCCGATTTCTCTTTTTTTTGTGTAGGGATGACAGATATTTCTAACGTGCTGATCAGCACGTCAGCCTGTGGGTCTATATCCACGACTCAACCACAACGTGAGCCGCCGCCAGTAGTTGAGCCGCCACCTCCTTCTCCTCATGGGAAAGGAAAGAAACGGGGGGCCCGTCGCTCCCGCGAAAAAAAATCATCGCCTGCGGCGATACCAATAAAGTGACGCAAACCCTCATCCGTCGGCACGTCAGACCCAATCATTATTGAGGAGGACGTTCAGGTCGAGCCAACAGCGGCACCGCCAATGACTACTCCCACCGAGCCCATAGAGCCTTCTACCGGCGAGCCAGTGGTCGCGGAGCGTCATGATGCCATTCCTAAGTCTCCCCCTCGGCGCCCCGGAAAGGAGACTGTAGAGCGAGAATCCATAACCTTCCTTCATGATGACTCGCCTTTGTCGCCTCACAACGACGAGGAATGCCGTCGCGCTTTATCTCATCGCGTCTTGATAGATTTCCAGGCGCCTGATTATGAGAAGCCGGAGGGCTACTTCCCCGTTGTTTATCCTCAGCGATCACAGCTTTCGGCTGACGTGGCTCGTGATATCGCAGAGGAACTGACCTCTGGGGTCCTGAAGGGACTGGATGATGTGAAGGTTGGCGATTTCCATCCAGCGATGGGGAACATCTATGTGAAGCATCACGAGGTTAGTTGTTGTTGCCTAGTCCCTTTTTTTTTTAGAATATTTTGCCAACCGTCGCTTATCAACACGTTTGGTGCTATTCCTTATCCAGATGCTGCTGGCGCTAAGTATCGCGGATAAGTCGCGTGACCTGTTGATGCGCAAGGCCCGGGAGCTTCGCGATGATCACGCGGCTCTTCAATGTCGCCTAGATACCGAAGAAGTACGTAGAAACTTGATGATAATGATTTTCTTTTACTCGAGCTAGCATTCACCGTCCTTGTCCCTGTTGTTTGTTTGTTTGTTGTTTATATTTTTTTTACGCAGTCTGACCATCAGACCACCAGGAGTGAGCTTGCCCGCCTGACTGAGGCTCATTCCCAAGTCCAACACGACTTAGGCGAGGCTACCTCTGCCGTGGAGCGCCTAACTCAAGAGTTATCGACCAGCTGGTCCTCCATCACCAATTTGGAGAAGAGCCTGTCTGAGGCCAAAGAAGCCGCTTCTTTGTCTGCCAAGAAGCTCCAGGATCAAGGTGCTCTACAAAGGCAGATACAGGTTCTGACGAAGGAAAGAGATGCTGCTCTTGCTGCGCAGAATCAAGTGTCTAAGGAGAGAGACAAGGCGAAGAAGCTGGCTGAGGCGATGACGGTGGACAGGGACCGTGCTGTGACCATTAAGGAGGAGACCGAGGCGCTCAGTGCTCGTCAGTATATGACCGCCGTGTCGCTGATCCGAAGATCTATCCCCGCGATCATGACCGCCATCTGCCAGAAATTTGTGGCCGTCGTTGGGCCCTCCCCTCCTTTCGTTCGGCGCGAATTTATTTTGGCTGCCTTCAGGGCTGTGAATCACCTGCTGAACGGGGTGCCTGATCCTAACACTGATGTCAACCCCGAGTATATTAATGTGATGAAGGAGGTTCAGGCGGCGGATCAGGAGTACATAGCAGCTGAGAAGGCTAGAAGGGCTCGGGCCAAGACTGAGGCGGCTGCAAAGGCTCGGGCAGATGCTGGTAGGGGAGAGAAAGCATCCGAAAAGAGCCTGACGGCCCCTCAAGGCGACCGCGGACAAGGCTCGGGGCATGGGAAGAATAAATGATGAAGATTCTCCTCACTTGTTTGTCTGTCATTTGCATTTTGTTTGTAAAACTTTATGAATATCTATGAACTTTGAAGATATTCTGCTAATTTTATAAGCGACATTTTTCTCTCTCTCTTATTTTGCATGCTCGTGAGCGATGTTCTGTTATCTGATAGTTTTTGTATGTTTCGCCATTGTGCTCTTGAGCGACGACTTTCTTAGCCTTAGCGTTTGATAGGGTGCTGTTAAGCGACGAATAATCATTTTTGACGGAGCCTGACGCTCGATAAGCTTTTAGGCGATGTTTTTATTGGAGCCTTAGCGATTTAGTGTAAGCGATTTCTTTTAGCCTTAGCGAATTTAGAACTTTTGTGTCCCATAGACGAGGCGAGGGTGCTCCTAGCTTGTAGTCAAGCGACGATGTTTTGTAGTGTTTATGCGGATGCGTATTTTGTAGTGCCTAGGAAGTAAATGAAGATCGGATAGAAATGATAAGATGAGTCGTCCAGCGACAAAGCTATCAGACGCTCCTTTTCATTAATCAGTGAAATGAAAAAGCAATACATGCTCCTAGGCGACTACTCATGGTACTTGCGGAGATGCATCGCGTTCCAAGTCCGGGGGATCTTTGCTCCATCCAGGCTGGCTAATTTGAAGGTGTTTGCTCCCATAACTTTCCTGATCTGAAATGGTCCCTCCCATCCAGGATCGAGCTTTGCGGCTCCTTCTGATGGCCGGAAGATCTTTCGTAGTACCAAATCGCCTATCTTGATGTGGTGTGGTCTCAACTTTTTGTTGTATCGCCTAGCGAGCATTTCTTTTTCTGCTATTAACTTCATCTGGGCGATCTCACGCTTTTCTTCAACCATGTCAATATTATGGACCAAATTTTGCTCATTCTCTTCCGGGTCGTAGCTGCTTAATTTGACGGAAGGTATCGTTACTTCCACCGGGAGGACTGCCTCCGACCCGTAGGTCAATGTGTAAGGCGATTCTCCCGTTGATGTCTTGTAGATCGTCCTGTGTGCCCACAGCACGTGGTCGAGCTCCTCAACCCACGTTCCTTTCTTGCCCTCGATTCGTCGCTTCAAGCCTCTTAGTATAAGCTTGTTCGCGGCCTCAGCCTGCCCGTTGGCTTGTGGATATGCAACCGAGGCGAACCGTATGAGGATTTTGTATCCTTGGCAATATATTTGGAAACTCTGGCAGTCAAATTGGGTGCCGTGATCACAAATAATGCTGTGAGGAATGCTGAACCTTGAAATGATATGCTTGAACGTGAATTTCTCAATTTGCTTAGCAGTGATGCTAGCCGTCGCTTCAGCCTCAATCCATTTTGTGAAATAGTCGATAGCCACAATCAGATATTTACGTTTGCCAGAGGCTTCGGGAAAGGGTCCCAGAATATCCATTCCCCATTGAGCAAAAGGCCAAGGGCTAACGATCGCCTGCAAAGCTGTGGAAGGCAGTCTATGATAGTCGGCGTACTCCTGACACTTGTGGCACTTTTTAACTAGGTTCGTCGCCTCTCTTCTCATTGTTGGCCAGTAGTAGCCTTGGTATAGAAAATTTTTCTCTAGGCTCTTAGAACCTAAGTGCGTCCCACATACTCCAAAGTGAATTTCCCGCAGGCTATAGTCGGCGTCGATTGGTCCGAGGCATCGTAAGTAAGGCCCTGCGGCGGACTTTCTGTAAAGATCGTCGCCTATGAGGATGCACCTGCCGGCCCGTCGCCTGATCCTCTGGGACTGTCCCATCTTTCAAAAACTGGATAATGGGAGTGCGCCAATCATCCTCTTGTACTTCCTCTTCCCCCTGGGTATAACTGATTTGGAAACATGTATTTAGTTTTACTTCCTTCTGGACCGTTACCATTCTTGTTTCCTCAAAATCAACAGCCGTAGCTAGCTTGGATAGGGCATCGACAATTTTCATCTCGAGCGATTTGAACAATGTCTACCTTACTAAAATTTGCCAAGGCTAACTTTATTTCGTCAAAATATGGCATCAGCGACTCTTTCTTAATTTCGAACTCCTCATTTAGTTAGTTGACCACTACCGCTGAATCAGAAAAAATTTTGACATGCTTAATGCCCATACTCAGCAGCATTGTTAGTTCTAGGCGACGCAAAACGTAAGGAAACTTCATGAACAGCTCCTTCAGGGCTTTTCAGCACTATGCCAGCTCCCGCTCCATTTTTACTGGAGGCTCCATCCGTGAAGAGCGACCAAGTCTGGTGTTCACTTTTTTCTTCTTGGACCGCCCTTTCCACAATGAAATCAGCAAGCACTTGGGCTTTGATTGCTGTTCTGGGTTTGTAACGGATGTCATACTCACTGAGTTCAATGGCCCATTTTGCCAGTCGCCCAGCCACACTCATTGCCCTTAAGGCGTTTTGTATTGGCAGATTGGTTAACACTGTAACCGTATGAGCCTGAAAGTACGGTCAGAGCTTTCTTGCTGCGCACACCACAGCATAGGCCATCTTCTCAATGGCTGGGTATCTAGTCTCAGCGTCGACTAACGCCTTGCTGGTGTAGAATATTGGCTGGTCGCTTCGTTCCTCCCGTCGCACCAGCACCGCACTTACTGTTGTTGGTGATATCGCGACGTACATGAATAGTTCATCTCCCTCCTTGGGCGACGCCAAGACCGGCAGAGTAACTAAAAACTGTTTGAGCTCCTCAAATGCCTTATCGCACTTGTCGTTCCACGCAAATTTTGATGCATTTTTTAGGATAGAGAAGAACGGCGCACACCGCTCTGCTGCTTTTGGAATGAATCGATTGATTGCAGTTATCCTCCCGGCTAGAACTTGCACTTCCTTGACTGTTTTAGGAGGTTCCATGGCGGAGATAGTCTCTAATTGTGCTGGATTCGCTTCGATCCCACGTCGAGTTACCAAGTACCCTAAGAATTTGCCTGATGTTGCTCCAAACACACATTTTTGTGGATTCAGCCGCAGCGCAAAGTGTTGTAATGTTTCAAAAGTCTCTTTTAAGTCGCTTAGGTGATCATCACCCTTCTTACTTTTCACCAAGAGGTCGTCGACGTATGCCTCTAGGTTACGCCGTCGTTGCTTAGCAAAGACCATATCTATCATCCTCTGATAAGTTGCCCCCGCATTTTTTAGGCCAAAGGGCATGACTTTGTAGCAATAATTTGCCATAGGAGTCATGAATGCCGTCTTCTCCTGATCTTCCTCGTTGAGTGGTATCTGATGGCATCCGGAGAACATATCAAGGAAAGACAACATTTCATTGTTTGTTGTGGCGTCGACCAACTGTTCAATGTTCGGAAGTGGGTAAGCATCCTTTGGGCAGGCATCGTTTAGATTCGTGAAGTCGACACACATCCTCCATGCGCCCGACGACTTTTTGACCAGAACCACATTTGATAGCCACTCCGGGTACTGAACCTCCCTGATAAAACTGCCTCCAGTAACTTGTCTATCTCTTTTGTGACGGCTAGTTGTCGCTCCCGGCAGATATTTCTTCATTTTTGTTGTACGGGGCGACAACTTTTGTCGATTGACAAATAATGCTTAACAACCGTCGGGTCTATCCCTGACATGTCGTTGGGATGCCACGCGAAGAGATGTGAATATTGCTTGATTAATGTCACCATCGCTTGCCTGGCCTCCTGGCTCAGGTAAGACGATAGCCTTACTGTCTTCTCTTCATCGCCTTCCCACAAGGTCACGGAAACGTCAGAATCTGCTGACTGTAGCCTTTCCCTGTTCTCCGCTCCTTCTTCCAAGTCAATTTTATAACACCTTCCTTTTGTCGCCGCCCGATAACAGCGCCTAGCCACCTCCGGATGCCCCCAAGCGACTCTGACACCCTCCTTTGTTACAAATCTCAACACCTGGTATACTGGTGAAGAGATAGCCTGAAAGGCAGCAAGCGCTGGTCGCCCCAGGATTATATTGTACGAGGATCGACAATCCAGCACGTGGAAATCTATTGACTGTACCGCCTTGACTCGTTCGTCGCCTATCATGACTTGTAGGGTAATGATTCCCTTGATAGGTACTTGGTGCCCAGAGAACCCTGTAATAGTCGTCTTTGTTGGACGCAGGCTTGAGGTGGGAAGATTCATCTGCTGGAAAAGTTCCCAGAATAGGATGTCGGCTGAACTTCCTTCATCCACCATTACCCGTTCCACTCGGCTTCTGAGGGTTACAATCTGGATCACCATTGCCTCCAAGTTGGACCCTCCATTTCTGATCAAATCTTCTTCTGTAAACTTGATGGGAGATCGCCGAACGTCATTGTTTATGATCAATACCTCCTTACAACCGTTTGACTGCTTTTTCGTCAGGCAGCTCTCTCCTCCGAATATGGTTTGATAAACCTTTGTGACTTCTTCTGCTTCTTTTGCCGTTTTGGGAGCGTCGCCCTGCGGTTCTTGCAATCGGGCGAAAACTGTTTTTCTAGGCTGGTCGCCTGGGGTTGGACTATCCTCTTCATCATTGGAGCTCCTTTCCTTTCGCTTCGTTTGGAGGATGAATTCTCGCAGGCGACCCTTCTTGATCCATCGCTCAATCTCATTTTTAAGCTGCCTACATTCTTCCGTTGTATGGCCATGCGAATCATGAAAGTTGCAGAATTTCTGAGGATTACGCTGCTCTAGGTCACCTCGGAGTGGCTCAGGCCACTGAATATGATGATCCTTGTGTTGCATGTACAGGAATACCTCTTTCTGAGATCAGTTGAGCGGAGTGTATTCCCGCCTGTCTTCTTGGTATGCGCACCTGTCATTGCTTTTCCTGTCATCACGGTACTCCCTTCTCTCTAGGGATCGCTCACTTCTTTGCCATCGCCCTCGCCTGTCATTGTTGTCGCGTGGCATATCAGTTTGTCCCTCCTTTCTACTCTTCCGGCCGTCATCTCCCCCGATCTCTGCCAACTGTTCCTCAATGAGAATTATGCTATTTATTCTGGCCTCCAAGTTGGACAGGGTGGTAGGCTTTTTCTTTACCAATGCTTCCTTCAGTCGCCTGTTGTGCGTCGCTTGGATCATACTTGCAGTAGCTATGTCTAGGGTGACGTCCCTGACGGATTGTACTGTGCTGATCCATCTCTCAAAGAAGTCTTTCAATGATTCCTCCGGCCACTGCCGTAAGTTGACGAGGACTTGTACCGGAACCTTTCGGTGTCGCCTACTTTCATACTTCACCAAAAAAATTCTGGCAAATTCATCCCATGTATGAATAATTCCCTCTGGCAAACTCATGTACCATTCTCTTGCCGCTCCTCCTAAAGTGGCTGGGTAAGCTCTGCAAAACGCTGCATCGCTGGCGCCCTGCATTTGCATGGCGATTTGAAAATTTTACAAATGCTCCTCAGGGTCGCCTAATCCCGAATATTTCTCCATGTTTGGTGGGACAAGGCCAATTGGAAGCGTTTCATCGAAGATAGCCCTTGCCAAAGGTTGCCGGATGACCCTCTACTCGACGCCGGTTTCGACTAGCGGTCGAAATGCCCATAGCATTTCCGCGTGAGTGTCGTTGCCCGGGGCCGGGTTGTTCTGAGCTCTAGGTGCATGTGCCTGCTGAGCGATAACTGTTTTTAACAGTTGGGTAAGTTCCAAGTTCTGCTTTTCCAGGACCTGAAAGCACTGCTCAAGGACTTTGTATGCCTCCAAATTCGATGTTTCCTCATGCATTATGCCTTTTCCTCTAGTATCCCGAGGGATATATGAGGAATCAGTGTCTGTGTCTCTAGGCACTCCTTCTTCCTCCAGCTCATTCCTCAAATTTCTTCCCTCCAGATTTTGAGCTCCAGGATTCACGTACTTCAGCGGTGTTTCTTCCGCCTCTCCTTCAGGACGCATCATAGACGCTTCCCCTCTTATCATTCTTCCTACATTCTCCTGCTCCATTGCTCAGCTTCTTTAGTTCTTGATTACCCCCTATCTGGTGCGCCAATTGTTCCTATCTCGTCGCCTGGAACAATGAGGGAGCCGACCCGATCGCCTAAGTGACTCCGAGCCGCCTCGCAATAAGTGAGAGAAGGTAGTAATCAGGACAAGATATGAGAACGGAAAAGGACAACGTTGTATCAGAGTGTACCTAGGGATTTCTCCCAGAATTTGGTCTTGTCCGCAGTCTGCTCATTCCCTCTGTATTTATAGCCTGGCAGGTCTGCCAAGGCCGTTAGGCAATGGTACGGCGCCTAGAAAATTGCGCCACGTGTCGTCGAATCCAGACCATCGCTTGGTGAAGACGAAACCTCCAAGATTGCTCCACGTGTTCTTTTAGGGTTTTCTTAGATGGTAGGCGCAACATCGCCCCAGGGCTTTTCCTGGGCCACGTTTGGGCCCATTCCTAGGGCGACCTTCAGGGTATCTGGCTGGTCAACCCTCGCCTGACGTGTTGACCGTTTCCTGGGCCATATCTGGGTCTGCTTTCCAGCCTTTTGGACGCTCGCCTGGTCAACCCTCGCCAGAGGCGTTGACCCTCTTTTCTGGGTGGATCGACTCGCCTGCCGGGCTGACCCGATCCAGGGTGGCCCATCAGTAATTACTTAGGATTTTCGAGTTGCAAGTTCATTTACTTTGTGGACTGCAAGTGAATTTGTATAGGCTTCAATGGTAGATGGTCTAACTCCAAGATGAAATCCCTCCAACTTAAACCAACAACTGTGAACACCCCAAACAACCTTTGTTCATTAACCAACCCTTGCAATAGACTTAGAATAGGGGAAACTACAACCATGACCCCCTTGAACAGTCAACTCGAGTTAATCTTTAATAGTGTCTTCTGATGCTCTCAAAGCCTTTGATTGAACACTCACCATCTTCTCTTTGTGCCCTGATTAGAGTTTGTCTTCATCGGAGATGGCTTTGTGTTTAGGGATCTACTATTGTGAGGACCCTTTAAGAGTCCTCATATGAGGACACTGTTTACAGCCGTTGGATGATGATCCTAATCTAACTGCGGGGAACCAGGTATGGACATAAGAGAACAACTCAACCCAAATAACCCAATGGAATATATATTCTTTTCATCATACTCATATTAAAATTAAAGTTTTCTTAGGTTTTCCTATATTTTTTCGTATATGTTTTTCTTAAATTTCTAAGAAACCAAATAAAAGAAATAAAAAATAGTTCTTTAGGATATAACCAACAGTTAAACAAAATCAACACGGATTAATATAAATACAATGAAAACGAAATCTAAACTGAGACATGTGTTGTCATAGTTTTCTTAAGATAGATTCGCCCTACACAATGACATCTTTTTTTTAGGATACATTGATCTTAACGATGTAAAACACTAGCGAATACAACCACATTCTTGACTAAAGAACGAAAAGAGAAACTTAAAAAAAAAACTTTAACCAAAAAGTTTTATGTTAGACTAGATAGGGTTTATTTACACTAGTCAAGTTCATATATTGTTTTGCAGTTAAAATTTTAATATTTGATTAGACATTTCTTCGAAATTAAATATGATTGCATGTTCATTAAAAGTTACCTAACAAAAATATTCTTAATATGAAATATCATTTCAAACATTTTTATATATGTGAATAATTCTGTCTTTTTACTTATTTTTCATAAAATATTATCCTAACTCAAAATGAAACAAATGTTAAACTTCATATATTACAATGCATATTCTGATTAACAATTTAATATTTTTTTTAAATGTGTGATCTTACAACATGTAAATCAGATGAACGAGTTATTCTTTGTGAAAATAAGTATTCAAGTCAACAAATAACTAAAGTCTGTGCTAGGGCTGTTTAAAACATAGTCGCTCGTGATTTGCTCGACATTCGGCTCGGAAAAATGCGTTTGTGACTTGATTGGTTCGAAGCGAGTCGCTTCGCGAACAAATTTGTTTGTAAACGAGTCGAATCCCAGCCTAGGGGGTTCGGCTCGGCTCGACGAGCCTTGTTCGCGAACAGGCTCATTTATTGTTCGCGCGACAAGCTCGTTATTGATATTCATGAAAATATTCTTATAGCACTTCACGAAGTGGTTCGTTCATAGATTCATGAACAAGCTCTTTAGTAAAATTAACGAACATATTCTCATAAGAGTTCGTGGAACTGGTTTATTTGTAGGTTTGTGAACAAGATCGTACGTATATAAGTTCGTGAACAAGCTCATTGATAGAATTTATTGTTAATTAACGTAATGTAGAAAGATCCCTTAACTACTATTAAGGTTAATCAAACGAATAACACTTTTATCACTAAACAATACCCACTATAATTGGATTATGTATAGAAAAGAACCTTTTGTTGAGTGATACAATCGGGCATGATCAATATATGATTGGGGCTTTTCGTTTGTTGATATATTTCATAACTTAAATTTATAATTGCATATTTGACATGAGAACATATCATAAAATTTAATGAATAAGGGTTTAGGGATAACATGTTATAGAGTTTAGTAGGGTTTAACGACAATACGTTATATGGTTTAGTAAATTAAAGTTTGACAATAACACGTTATAGATTTAATGTATATGATTAAGATTATGTGACATGAATTGACGTTATAGCTTAGGGTTGATTGTTAGAATGTAAATATCGATGTAGGGTAAATTAATAGATTTCATAACTTAGTTTATCTATCACATGTTTGACGTGTTATTGATTTTAGTGAATTAGGGTCTCACGATAACACGTTATACATTTTAGTGAATTAGGATTTGGCAATAACACATTATATAGTTAGTGTATGTGAACTTAGGATTATGTTGATATGAACTGACGTTAAAGTTTAGGGCATAGGATTTAGGATTATATTGATATGAATTGACGTTAAAGCTTAGGACTTAGGGGTTAGGGTTTACGGTTTAGGGCTTAGGATTATATCGATATGATGAATTGACATTATAGCTTAATGTTTATTGTTAGACTGTATATATCGATTTAGGGTACATTAATAGAGCTTAGTTTATCTACCAGTCTATTACACGTTAAAGCACTTTTAGTGACCGTAATTTTGAAAAACGGTCACTAACTTGATGGTGGCTTAAGGTATTTAGTGACCGTTTTTTGCGTTTAGTGACCGTTCATTAAAACGCGAAAAACAGTCACTAAATATCTTTAGCGACCATCAAGTTAGTGGCTGTTTTTACAGAATTTTAGTCACTAAAATTGCTTTTTTCTTGTAGTGGTTTCACGTGTTATTGAGCTTAGTAAATTAGGATCTAATGAATTTTCGAGTTGAGTGAGTTTATGATTTTTGTGATACACATTATAGAGTTTAATTAGTGAGTTTATGCATTTATTATATATAATTTAGAGGTAAACGCTTCGGTGCACCCACTAAAAGTGGGAGTACCGGGTACACCCGCTGACGTTTGTGCTATCTAGAGTGGTATTTTCATTGAACTAATCGTTTATATCAATAGAATTAATCTTAATAAGTCTAAATTGAGCTTAGTCACAATTTTTAGTCATCATAGTATAAGATTATACCTAATGTTCTTCAGGTTTCTTTCTACAGCTGCATTTTTTCTCAATATGATAGATTATCATCTCTACCAAATTAGTTTTTTGTTCAAATCGTCCTATATATCCTTTAACAACATGTAGATTCTTATACTCGAAAAAACAAGATATTAAAAACATGTTTATCAATCAAAACGTTAGTGGGTGTACCCGTTAGGGAATTGGAATTTTCTAGCACAATTTAAAAAAATATGTACCGTCAGTAGCCAAATGCGTAAGTATGTCATGATCTAGCACAATCTGACAGGCAGCCAGCGATGCGCCACCCAGCTAGCCCATCGCTGGCTGCCTTACCAAATTTATGGGCATGTCCTCCATCAGTCTGGCCGTTAGGGTTTCTTCATCCCCAGCCAGCTATGCGCTGGCTAGGGGGGCGCGTAGCTGGCTGGGCTGGAAGAAACCCTAAGCCCATCATTTTTTAGTATAAATACCCCCTTCTTGATAGAGTTTCGCACCACACCTCCCTCAAACCTTAAAATTAGAATTTGAAGTAGCCAGCCGTCATCTACCAAGCTTATAATATGTCGTTCTTCACCTCTGGCTTTAAGACTCGCAATAGTAAGCGTAAGTGAAATATGTCGTTATTTATGCATTTAACGAATTAGTCTTGTGTATGCTTTGTACTAATTACTGTTGTTCTGTAGTGACAGATACTGAGAGGGTAATGCACAAGTTGAAGAAGCCGGTGGAGGAGGACTTGTTCGTTTATGAGGCAAGTGTGGTTAACTACTGTTGTGACTTAAGGGTGACTAGATCCATTTGACCGAGTGATCTGGAACACTATTTCGGCTGCCATAGTGAGAGAGAGGTAAAAAAAGGGTCCGAATTTAATTTTTTGCATTTTCCTAGTTCTCAAAACCCTCTACGTTTGTTTTCTGATCTGTAGGAGAAGGGGTGTGGTTATTATGAAAAACTGGAGGTGCGGGAGGCCGTGGATGCTGTGATTAAGGAGAAGGACCAAATCATTCGGGCGAAGGACGAACAACTTGTTCGAGCGAATAGGGAGAAGGATGACATCATTGGGGAGAAGGACAACATTATTCGAGACCTGAGGGAAGAGATTTCATGGTTGCACGTTTCAGTCAATAGGTTGCTCAGGGAAGGGCCTCCCTCTCCACCACCCGGACTTCGTCCTTATAATTGACATCCATGTTAGGCCTAGTGTGGTTGGTTTTTTGTTGTTGTTGTGTGTTGTTGTTGTTGTTGTTGTTGTTGTTGTTGTTGTGCGCTGTATTGTCGAAGTTAATAAAATGACTGGTCTGTAGTTGCAGCCTTTCTTCATTGTGTTGTCAAATCTCATTTGTTTTTATGACATAATTGTAGTCTTTCTTCAGTGTGTGGTCAATAAATGTACAACCTTTCTAAAGTGTGTGGTCAATTCTGAAGGATGGAATAATAAAAGTAACTTAATAGTACAACTAGAAACCAAACATTATATTGAAAATGAAACATGAAATCGACAACCAAACATTTCAAACACAGATTACCAAACACAGACTACCAAACACAGAATACCAAACATTTCATAGTGCAATTAACCGTTCCTTGTAGGGGTTTGGATTTCTACTGCTTCGCCTCGCACGTGGGCACGTCCTCTTATTGTGCCCTTCTTGCTGACAGTAACTACAGTGAGGCTCAATAGTTTCAACCCAGTCCATCTTGTTGTGTATGCGAGAATGTCGTGGTCGCGCCATCGCCCTCACCCTTCCTGGGTCATGCACCACCTTAGGCCCTCCATGTGGCTCCCAGTCCTCTTTCGAGCCGATAGGGAGGAAAATCCTTCCGTGTATTTGTCTTACTATTTCCAACCTGTAGTGGGCGTTGGCGTAGTATAAGGGAAATTGATTCGCGGCGTTACATGCGGCCACGGAATGTGAACAAGGCATCTTTAGCTGTTGGAACTTGCCGCACGAGCAATGACCGTCCCCCTCCTCGTAGTCCAAGTGAACTTCTTGCCTGTAGTTTCCCTTCCCGTTGCTGTGATTTATCGCCGTCTGTATTTCGAATATGCCAGCATCATAATCGAATTGCCTCACTGTGTGGGAAGTGGCCTTATTCACTCTTTTCTGCAGGCGAGAAAGACACTTCTTCGTCCAGATTGCACCAGTCGCCTGTTCTTCTCGAACCCTCTTCCGTCGATCTTCGGAATACGTTTGCAGCCTGTAGAAAGTGGATTCCACCAAAGCTGCAACTGGGAGAGCCCGGATTGACTTGAATGCCCCATTCATGCTCTCCGTCATGTTTGATGTCAATTGGTTCCATCGTGTCCCGTCGTGTTGAGCGTCTACGGCTCTTGACCAATACAATTAATCTTCAAGCGCCCACTTTTTATTCGCGGGGTCGTCCCTTGCGAATCTTGTTGCCCCCCTTATGAACTTTCTCAAGGACCGCCGTTTAGCTTCACATAAGGGAGAATGGATTACAATGATGTACGCTGAATTTGTTAAGTAATTGGTGGAGTGTCATGATACTTACCTAAATTCATAAGGCGGCCTTTGAGTTTTGAGTTCTTGGCGCTTTTGTTGTAATTGCTTACAAAGTGTCGGGCGCACCACCGCGAATGCCATCCAAATCTGATTTTCTCCATTGCACTCACGATTCTCGCATGTCGGTCGGATATGACACATACTTCGTGTCTCTGTGTGACTAGCCGTTGTATGCAATCAAAGAACCATTCCCAAGTGTCTTGGCTCTCAACATCCACAATTGCGAAAGCCACAGTGAAGATGTTCTTATTACCATCGAATGAACTAGCCATGAGTAGTGTGTGCTTGTATTTTCCTGTCATGAAGGTACCGTCGACGACGAGCACAGGAGGACAATGTGTGAAACCTTCGATGGACGGGGCGAAACTCCAAAATACACGGTCAAATTGGGAGACTATATCTCCAGCATCCGTTGTGATTGGTCTTGTGACGAATTCAACTTGCGTCCCATAGTTCTCTCGGTAGTTGTGCATCCACAAAGGGTTGAGGTTCAACGTCCGGCTCAGATACATATGCTTCGTCCTGCTCCGAGTTGACGTCGCTCTCTGATGAGTCTTCTTCGTCATCATTTCCCAAGTGCGCTACCGTACCTTCTTTCCTGCTAGCTCCACGCAATTGTCCCGGATGTGTTTGATTGCTCTGACTGCTCTGACCACTATAACAGGCACTCGCTCCATCGCCCATGAATATAGATTCTCCCTGGATCGGCGTCCCACGGTGGTCGAACTCAAAGTATAGCTCGGTGACTCGGTAGTCTGACTGGGTCACCATCATGTTGTAGATAACCTCTAACCCAGTAACGTCATCGAGAATGAGTGGGTAGTGTGCCACAATTTGGTCATTCACAAACACTGGACATTGATACATGACAGTCCTCAACACCGCCGAAGCTCCTACCTCCATCTTTCGCATGAAAACTGGGCATGCTTGTTGTAGCGAAGGTTGCCTCGTCATTTTGAGGCGACATAATTTCTCCCCGCTGTAGCACACCCCACCAGCTTGTCCGTGTACTATGTCACCATCCCATCAGAGCCAAAACGCGAAATTCATTCTGTATGGTAAGAAGAAATTGAGAATGTAAGTAGGTTTCAAGTTATGGAAGAGTGAGTATGGTAGTTGTGGACTCTTGCCTCTATATAATGTCATAAAGACAGTACATTAGTGTGTAGTCAATTATTGGCTGTCTTTGTGAAGAGGTGCAGCTTTTTTCATGTGTGTTGTCAATTATATGTTGCATACCTTACATCAGTGTGTGGTCAATTATTGGCTGTCTTTGTGAAGAGGTGCAGCTTTTTTCATGTGTGTTCTCAATTATATGTTGCAGACCTTACATCAGTGTGTGGTCAATTCTTGGTTGTCTTTATGAAGAGCTGCAACTTTTTTCATGTGTGTTCTCAATTATATGTTGCAGACTGTTTGATCAGTGTGTGGTCAATTTTTTGCTGTCTTTGTAAAGAGCTGTAGCTTTTTTGAAGTATGTGATCAATTATATGTTGCAAAAATTCATTTATGTGGTGTTGTGAACTCATAAGATAAAATATCATGTCAGTCATAACTAAATGTGTAAAGAAATATGAAGTACAATGAAATATAATGTCGATCTCGTGCACTAGCATAACATGAAATAAACATGAACTATGAAGTACAATGAAATATGAAGTACAATGAAATAAACAAGCACTAGCATAACTACTCACGACCCCTCCCATCACGACCCCTCCCTTCTCGATCCCTACCATCTCGACCCCTACGCCGACCTTGTGCCCTCCAATGTGCCCCCAGCTGATGGCCACTAGTAGCGCACATCCTCTGTGTCGGCTTTCGCCTCAGTCCATATCCATGTTGCCCGTCGCCGGCGGCAGCATCATCATCATCGAACGATGCCTCATATGTCACTACGGGTGGTGTGACATACTGAGCCCCGGATGGACCTGCGTAAGATGTAGATGTGCCTATGTGGGCTGTAGGAGTGGTGAATGGCTGTAACGGCTGGGTGTGGTCCTGAGGCTGTGTGTAATCCTGATGCTGTGTGTAGTCATGCGACTGTGTGTAGTCCTGACTCCCCATATAATCAAAAGTCGCATCTCCAACAGTGTCGAAAGGATAGTGCTCGAAGTATCGGGCCTGCTGCTGCTGTGGATCCCACTACGGCAATGTCGGCTTCCACAAACGAGGGACGGGAGGGACATCAACATGCTGGCGCACCCTACGCACCGTAGGAAGCCTGGCAGCTGGAGGATCAGGCACTGGGTACTCTGGATGTCGTCGGTGTGTGGCCTGTCGTGGTGCCCTAGGAGGATGCCTGGACTCAGTCCTCTGGATCCCGCCGGAAGCATGCATCATGGACCGTAATGTAGAATGCATCTTCTGCTGCTCCTGAGGCGTGATATGTGACTGGTCGGTCGTCACATATAGCCGCTCGATCCCATCGACCTACAACACATAATAAGAAAGCTATAACTTCAAGTATTTGTAATAATTGTGAAAGGACTCCCTCAATTATGACAATATGCTTAACACGTAATACGTACAAAAAACTGCTCCACGGCTCCTTGTCGAGACACTGTACGTCTGGTGATGCCATGGTACCACTACTCATACTCGTTGTGGAAGTGAAATGACTCCCTCTCCTCTGCACATAGCCATGGACCCGAAGCCACGTGGTCAAGACGAACGGACCACATCTGACGATATCCAGAAAATCTAGCAACTACATCTCTGTGATGGCACCCGCGCTGTGTCACCTCGAGGTTACTAATGACCTCACCTATCGGCTGATCATAAGTAGGGACAGGCTGATCCATCCCAAACTGACGCAACACTCTATCTGGTCTATGCCACATGCAACTAAAGAAGCAGATGAGTGGGGTGACGACGCGATAAATAGGGAATGTCCCTAGACTGTAATGCTCACGGTCCGCCGAGTATGGACACCACTACATAGAACAAATTTATAAATTAGACGACTACGAACCATACACTATAAGACAAAATGAGATCAACTCGGTACCAACACAATACCATAAATGGAGTCCCATCGTCAAATAGCTGGCGATACCCCCTACAAGGATGTATCTGGTCTTTGCGTGATACCAGTCCTTCCAGCTACAAAAAATGCAGAATGAACTACGTCATTCATAGCACTTGATCAGGTGGAATGAAATATGAACACGAAATACTAAGTCGAAGACCAACCTAGGCATACGTGGAACGGGGGAGTGCGTTGGTGCAATCTGTCGACTCTTGTGGACTCGACGCGCAATGGACGTAAATCTCTCAAGGGCCCACTCCTGAACCAATGCCATCCAACCTCCAATGTCACCTATGTGGTCGCGAGAAGGGCTGCTCTCTATGCGGAAAGCACACCGGCCCAGCTCCCTATATATTCATGAAAGTGCGGCAGCCCCCCAAGCGTACTCGCCTATCTCGCTCATGTCCTCTAGTAGTGGAAGGAAGAAGAGGGGCGCGTGAGATCCAGACCGATTAGCGAAGATATTGCTGCCAAAGAATTCCAGAATGTATGCACGGCAGTGCTGCTCGATAGTCTGAGGATCGGCGTCTGCCCTAATGGTGCCAAAGTGGTTACACAACTACGTCATCTTCACTCTTCCAGCAGACAGGTCATCAGCAGATGGTTTCTTCCCAAGAAGATCCAGCACGTACTGCTGCAAATCCGAATCTGCAGTCGGAAAGCGCCTCTGCGACTCCACTGGCATACCATCGACGCTCAGACCGGTTAGAAAGTACACGTCCTCTAGTGTTATGGTCGCCTCACCGTGGTACAAGTGGAAAGTACTAGTCTCGGGACGCCACCTCTCGACCAATGCGGTAATCAGCTCAGGATCAGGGGGTAAAATCCAGGCAGGCAATCAACTTATCTAGACCGATGGGGGCAAGGTTAGGCTCGAACCTAGGATCGTACTTTACGATCTTCTTAGAGTGACGACAATTAAGCGTCATATGTGGGTCCTAAATAGTTGAAGGACGAAGATGTAAGAAAATTAATACCTACTACTCAATGTTTGAGTGAAGCCTATAACATTCAAATAAGTACCATGTAAATATAAATAACATGTAAATATAACTAACATTCAAATATAAATAACATTTGAAATAAATAACATTGAAATATATAATTATGTATAATTTGGCTACTACTTCTGATATTCAAATAATTTCCTACCATTACAATATAAGTAATTATAATTTGCTCGTAATAATATTAAGGCCCCGTTCACTATCACTTATTATTACGGAAATTATATAATCAACTCAAATAATTTCATAATTTACCAAAATAGGTGTTTAGCTGATAATTAAAAAATACAATTATATAATTATTTCATAATTCTGGCCTAATTATATAAGTGAAAAAAGTTGCTTTTAAAAATTATATAACACTGATTTTGTAATTGAAAGACCGGGATTATGGCTTATTTCATTGAAACTGGCCCAATTTTCAATCCCACCCGCCAACAAACTCCTAACAAACAGCAAACAAACTTTACAGAATCCTTCTCATCATCAATGCCTTCGCTTGGTATGGTCGCATTCATTATTTTACTCCGCATATTCTCGTTGTACGTGTTTGCTGTTATTCATTGTTTCTTGGTATTATTATTGAAATATTACGTTGTGGATTCTGGATTTGCAAACGCATCTGGGTTTCTAGCACCATTTCGAGGGTATACTTCTCATTTTCAGGAGATTAGACGCCGAGGTGGACCCAAGGTTATGAAGAACTCTTCAACTACAAGCATTCTAGTTTTCGCATTGTCACTGAACGATGTTTTGGTGTTTTGAAGAGAAGATGACCGATATTGAAAATGATGTGCAGTTATAGCTACAACAAACAAACAGACATTGTTCTAGCATATTGTGCGATTCACAACTTTATTTGAATACATGCACAAGGGGACTCTCTATTTGCTGAGTTTGAAGAGAGTGATGGTCAAGAGGAAACAAGTGAATCAGTGGCTCGTATAGAATTTGGAACGTCTTCATCACAGGTGCGCGAAATGGCTTCTAAGCGGGACGGGATTGCAAATCAAATGTAGAGTGATGAATGTGCTAGTAATTAGTTGAGGTTAGGCGAGTGTCATATGTGATTCCATTGAATTCTAGAAGTATGCATAATTTGTAATTCAACTTTTACTCAACTTTAAGTAATGAGCACAATTATTATTATGGAATTATTTAATTTCATAATTTACAAAATCCCAAGTAAACATAATTTCAATTATGAATTATAATTATCTTAAATTATATAATTGAACCCGAGCTTCAAAAATTCCCGATGCTCGATGTCGTTCAGCATCACCTCATAAAATTGAAGGGTCCTCGAGACTACCACTTCGTACCCCACGCGGCACCCTCTCGAACATGTAATCCATCTACAATTACATGTACGTAATCAAAGTTAAAACACATTTACTTACGAAAACACATGTATAAGCATAATCTAGTAACATCATAACACACATTACAATTGGATACTAGTGTTAGTAGTGCTACCTTTAGATTGAGGGTTTACGCCTTCTTCAAACGAAAATTTTTGAACGGGGATTGACAATTGCTACGAACCTACAAAAAAATTGACATTATTAGTGTACAAAAATTATAATGGCTAGTTAATGAAAGCTACTCAATCAACTAATTAACAAATTACCTTAATAGATTGGAAATGAAATTGAGAGAGGATGATGAGATGGTGTGAAGAAATGGATGTAGTGGGGGGTATTTATACTAGCTGCTGTGTAACGGCAGAGCCGTTTCCAGCCAGCGATGCGCTGGCTGGGAACGATCCTGCCGTTACATAACAACTAGTTTTGTAACGGTCCGCTCGCATGTGGCGATGCGCTGCAACAGACAGAAATTTTGAAGGCAGCCAGCGATGCGCTGGCTGGGTGGCGCATCGCTGGCTGCCTGTCAGATTGTGCTAGATCTGGACATACTTACGCATTTGGCTACTGACGGTACATATTTTTTAAAATTGTGCTAGAAAATTCCAATTCCCTACCCATTACTCCCACTTTTAGTGGGTGCACCGGAGTGTTCACCTTAATTTAGATTATAAATTTTTATTTAAAATACAAACCTCAATCAGTTTATGAGTTTATTAATTATAATTTAGATTTAAATATAAAGTTTAGTGAGTTACAATTGCTAATTATGAAGGAAAGGCTTTATATATCTCCTTCCGTGCTTGAGCTAGAAGCTCTCCATTCTTGCAAGAAAGACTATAAGCAGTTCAAGGCTGATGAAGAGTGTTTTATGAGACAGAAAGCAAATATCGGCTGGATCAAATTCGGGGATCAAAATACAACTTTCTTCTTCAATTATGTGAAATCTAGGCAAAGTGTGATCACTATAAGACAAATTAGAGATGCTGATGGCAGAATGGTTGATACTCGTCACGATATTGCAGGTGTGGCTGTTGGTTTCTATAAGAAGCTGCTCGGTGAAAATACTCAGCCCCTTCTGTTCCTCTAGACTCTTTAATTCATCTTAAGCTAGATGATGCTCATGGCTAATGATCTAATCAAGCCTGTTTCGCATGATGAAATTCAAAAGGCCTTATTCAGTATTCCAAGTGAAAAGGCCCCTAGCCCCGATGGCTTTAACGCCATGTTCGTCAAAGACAGCTGTAATATCATTAAAAATGATCTAATTACAGCAGTCTTAGGATTCTTTGATAATGTTGTTTTGCCTTCTTTTGTGAATCCCATTGCCTTGCCTATTGTTCCTAAAGTGAAGAATGTTGTAGATATGAAACATTTCAGGCTTATTTCTTGCTGCTCTATTGTGAATAAGGTTGTTTCTAAGATTATAGCCAACAGGTTAGCACCTATCCTCCCATCTCTTGTGAGTTTGAACTAGACGACATTCATAAAGGGGAGAAACATAGGGGATGGAATCCTTCTTGCGCATGAATTGATGAGTACTCATAAAAAAAAAAAGACATATTTCTCCTAGATGTGCAATTCAGATTGATTTAATGAAAGCTTTAGACTCGGTTGAGTGGAGTTTCATCTTGAAAGTTATGGAAGCAATGAATATCCCCGAGTTGTTTGTGAATTGGATTTCTGCTTGCTTAGAGTCTTCTAGGATTTCTATGAATGTTAATGGCACTTTAAGTGGATACTTTCCAACTAAGCGTGGTTTCAGACAGGGAGATCCTATCTCTCCATTTCTCTTTGTGATCGCAATGGAGATTCCGAGTGGTTTGTTTGTTTAGCAGGGTTGTGAAAGATAAGAATTATGCAGTTCATCCATAATGGAAAAGTATTGGCCTGACTCACTTATGTTTTGTTGATCATCCGTTAGTCCTTACAAAGGTGAATTGTGAAGCAGTTAAAGGGAGTTATGCTTGAGGAGTTTCATAAGCTATTAGGTTTGCACTTTAACCCTGCCAAATGTAAAATCTATCTGGTTGGGGTTATTGATGTTGTGGAAAGGAATATTGTTACCTCTACAGGGTTTTGTAAAGGCTCGCTGCCTTTCAGATATTTGGGAGTGCCTTTGACTACTGGCAAGCTTCGAATGAGTGACAGCAAGGTTCTTTATGATAGGATTACTAAAAGGATTACAAATTGTAAGGCTAAAAAGCTCTCATATGCTGGGAAACTTCATCTCATAGACTCTGTTGTTAGGGGTGACCCTACAGTACTGGATGAATGCTTTCATTCTTCCCTCTTCACTAATTAAAGATGTTGAAAACCTCTGTGATAAGTTCTTGTGGGGGAAGATGGATGGTAGAATGCCAAAGGTATCCTGGAATCAAATTGCTCGCCCTAAGTGTGAAGGTGGTGTTGGCTTGAAAGACTTCAAAAGTTGGAATATAGTAGCTGTGATGAAACATATCTGGTATCTACTGTTACAGTCGGGATCTTTGTGGGTTATATAGATAAAGAGATATAGGCAAAAAAATTCTTATGGGATATTAAATCTATCACAGTGTCTTGGCACTAGTTGCAGCTTCTGAAAATGAGAGATGTGCTAAAACCTCATGTTCAGTACGGTAGAGAGGTTGAGCTGCTATGAGATGGAAGTTATATGATGAAGTATCGATTGAGTAAAGTTTGGGAATCTGTTAGAGAGAAATCCCCTAAGGTGAACTGGTATGATGTAGTATGGGCGGGTTTGACTCTTCCCATAAGGCTAATTGTGACTTGGTTTATTGTAACAGGGAAGATTATAATGCTGGATAGAGTCGGGAAATGGAATACTGCAGTAAATCCTGTTTGTGTGCTCTATCAATTGCAGGATGAAACTCATGACCATCTTTTTGGAGAGTGAGTTTACACGAAGCAGGTGGCAAGGTTCAAGAAGGCGTTAGGCGCTAAGCAGGCGGTGAAGCTCTGCCTAGCGCCTAGCTCGCCTAGGCGTTTTTAACAATATTGATTAAATATTTAAAATATAAGAAAAAAATTACAATACCTTACTTCATACTTGACAGTTAACATCCAACATAGTAGTTCACATATTAAAGGTAAACAAGGTTCAAATTCTAATGTTTAAAATAGAGAAATAAGCATAAAAACAGCAGGGGCGGCTTCGGCGGCGGCGCTTAATCGGCGACGGGATTAAAGGAAGAAAGGAAGGGGGAATCGGCGCTTTTGGAGGAGAAGAGAAGTCTCCTGCGATTGCGGAAGAAAGAAGAAGAAGTAACCCTAATTTAATTTAATATATTATTATATTAAAAAAAATTCTGAGTATTTTTCCCGCCTAGTCACCGCCGAACCGCCTAGTCGTCGCCGCCTCCCGCCGCCGAGGCGTTCTGGCCGCCTAGGTCACCGCTTAATGTAAAAGCGAGGCAGCAGGCCGGCGCCTAGCCCTAGGCGTACGCCTAGGCCCGTCTTTTTGAACACTGGCAGGTGGTGGGAGTCCTGATCCCAGAAGTAGATGGGGAGCTGGAATGATTAAATTACCCGCGATGCTAAGCGCTTGTTGTGGAAGATTACTATATGCACTATCTGGATTGAACGATGTAGAAGAATTCTTTGTCAAACCAATACTAGAAATGTACATAGTTTGATAGAAGATATCAAGAATGAACTCTTCAATTATGGTTTAGCCCACACAAATGAGGCCAGAATAGTATAAATAGTATAGTATAGCTTGCTCTTTCTTAGTTTTTCTCTTTATATTGTTATTCTCTGCCTTTTGATGAATAAAATTTTCAATTCATTAAAAAAAGTGTAGTGAGTTTATTAAGTAGAATTTTGTTGTTTTAGATTAACTAAAACAACAAAATAGGTATTCCATTGAACGAGTTATAAATTAATATGTAGCTTTACAAATTTTATATTAATAAATCGGTTAATCCAATTAATTTATTAGTATTAAATTCACAAATCGTAAAAAATATAATCTTATTATAATAATATTAAATTAAATTAAAAAAAATTAAGATTAACAAGTGAAAATAATTAAATATATTTTATATTGCCAATGGGCCGGTAAAAAACCTAGTCTATCTTAATAAAGTGTGTTAAACAGAAGGCACATCAACACTATCAATTTATGCTTAAACTCTATTTTATTTGTACACCTATTATAGCTATTTATTTCTTAACATTTTGTTGCCTAGTTAGGACGTTAATTGCACAGAATTAATCATATTTAATTAGTGTAGGCAAGCCAATCAATCTCCAAAGTGACAAGATAGTAGACTCCGTGCGGTTATAATTTAATCATGTGTGTATGTCCAAGCACTCAAAATTTAAGATATATATACAAAAAAAAAAAAGAAAGTCGCACAAACCAACATTTTGGCTTCTTCTGTTTGGTGTATATCTCGATATCCCCGGGAGCCCGGTGGGTGACAAAGGAAAAACTTTATCCCTATACAAAGTTCATTCCTAACCGTCAGATTTTCCTAATCTAATCTAACGGTGGATAGTACTAGTATTAAAGGAGGTAAATTACTAGGGTTTTTTTTCTTACCATTAGCCTAGGGTAACTTCAAAACCGCCCCCCCCCCCCCCACTCCCTCTGATATCGCGAAAATCAAATCCTCCACGACGCCGACGATATCAGCGGTTCGGCGTTCGAAAGCCTCCCTCCGCAACGTGCTCCCTCCTCAACCAAGCAGTCGCCGCCGGTCCGCCTGTTCTCTCCATTCCCGAAGCCAAACCTTGTTGTCTCCTCTGACTTCGATCAGTGAAAGGGTCGAACTACATCGTGGTCTCCTCGAATATGATTTCGGTGTCGGTGATAATCAACAATTCTCCTTGCCGCCGGTAATCCCGTCAGTCTTCCCTCACCGCCACTCATACCTTTATTCTTACATTTTTGCATTGGCTTCCTCTGCAGTCGATCAGCGAGGCAAAGCAGGGAAGCTCCTCTGGCGACGAAGTCAAAAAGTAAGTCACCGCCCCTTTTTTTGAAACTTAGTACTAGTATATGTACCTTACTAGTATTTGTTTGACTGCTACTTGTATGGATGTTTATGTGATGGTTTGTGAATAGGTTTGAAGCTGAGAGTTTTGTGGAATTTGATGGAACCTGTACTTGTATGAGTCCAATACTTATATATTCGAAGTACTAGATATCAGATAAATGTCTGGACCGTTTTGAAAGGTATCTAAAGCTTCAAACTTTCCTTTTGTAAGATATCATTAGGTCATCCAGGCGTTATCATCTGTTTGTTTGATATAATGACAAAACAATCATCATTTTCCTCTTTATATTAACGCCATTCTTTGTTATCATGATTGAGCTTCACAGTTCACACCTAACTTCATAAAGTTCACAACTTTTTATTATCTAATTGAGCTCGGTTCGTATGTTGGTTTGTATGTTTGGTATGAATAGGTTAAGTAAACAAATTTGGAGAAGAATATAAAGCTATATCCATTAAACCTTGATTCGTTAGCTTGGACTATATTTGAATGTAGAAATCGTGCTACAATGCTGTTTGAAGTGCTCGTTGTGGCTAACTACTGTGGGGATTGTATTGTGATCTTGTTGTGGTTGTTTGTGTGATGGATTTAGTGTTTGTATAGCTGTGTTCTTGGAATTACAAGTACTTGTATCTGTAGGATACTTGTATGCTCGTGTTCGAGTTATTTGCATTTTGTGTTTATTATGAGTTCTTTTCGATAATACTAGTAGGTGTACAATACTTGTATATTTGTAGTACTAGTATTAGTTGTTGTAATTGTATTGTGTAAGTTTATGTTCAAGCTGAGTGTTTGGTAGTGATCATATTATTTTGATGTAATCAATACTTGTTTTTCATGTTGCCTCCTGAATCTAACTGACGCTCTGCTTGTTAATTTTGATTCCAGGGCTAAAGGGACAATCATATGTAGGTGCAACCCCAAGAGAATCAATGAACTAGTTTCACGGAGCTCTCCGAAACAAATTGCCAGAATCACTAGTTTAGGTTTTGGGGGCACCACAAAAATTGGCATCACGCAATTACCAATTGAGATGAGGAAGTGGGTATTGGCTATATATGACGTGGGTTCTCATACATTCAGAGTTGTGTCGGAGATGACACTCAAGATTATTGAAGAGGATGTGCGTAACGTGTATGAGCTACCGAGGGGACTTGTATAAAAATAGTTAGATATAACAGAAAAGGAAACCATATGAACTTGTATAACAACACCACATGTATACTTGAAATAACAACACCACAAATGTATAGCAGCATTGCAAATCCGACGGCTGGAACTTGTATAACAACACCACAAGTATAATGAACATCCACATACTAGTATTGTAATTAAACCATTGCAAATCCACAATCCTTGAAATTCATATATAACTAATTGATGCAATTGAAGAACAACAACATAAAGAACCTAAGCATACTGTTCTGAATTGATTAAAATTGGTTGAAACAAAACAATGGTGGCGGCTGAAATTTTGGTAGGAATTAGTTTCTCTGCGTACTCATAAAACGAAGAAGAAAGAAGATGGAAGTAGTTAAAATAGGGCAGAAAATATTATGTTAGCAAATTTTAAGGATATGATATTGCAAAAATATTAAAATAATTGGCAGAAAATTAGTTAAATTAATTGACTGTAATCGGCAGTTACAAAAAAGAATGTGTTCCATAAATATATTATTTAATTAGCTTCAATTATTAATTAGGAGATAGGATGAGAATAAGGGTGGGGATTAAACTTTGTACCGGTGACAAAGTAAGGACTTTGTCACCGAAAAAAATCCCGATATCCCTGATCTGCCAATTCCTACTCTTTTTTCCTCACTCAACCTTCCTTGTCGTAAAATAAGCTATTACAATAATAAACTTTCCCCTTTAAATGCCCACACATAACTAAACATTAATCAATTTCAATGGCTTCAACATCAAGTACAATGTTATTCCCAGTTGGTCCACGAATATCAATTCCATCAAACAACTTCATCATGTCGTATCCACGTCGGCATAAATTAATCCCCTCTGCCTCTTCACGTCTTCCTCCTGGCCCAATGAAACTTCCCCTGATAGGTAATTTACCACAATCTGTTGTTGATGAGCAACAAATCGTCTCTGCCGCACCACGCACTCCAAGAAATGGCCGATGAATACGGGGATCTGGTTCATCTCCAGCTAGGGGAAGTATCAGCGGTGGTTGTTTCGTCGCCGGAGATGGCGAGGGAGATAATGAAGACCCATGACCATGTTTTCGCTGATAGGCCTCGGAATTTGGCTGTTGATATTGGGACTTGGGGAAGTAAAGACATAGCCTTTTGCCCACTCGGAGATTACTGGAAGCAGATGAAGCGTATTTCCATCACCGACCTTCTAGGTACGTACTTGTTGCGTTACGTACTGCAAATGTGCTGCTTCCATCTTTTTCTTCTAATTAGACGGAATGAATTATCTGCACGACTGTTCCATCTAATCTACCAATTCTATATTTATCAAAGTATACATATACTTCGGTCATGACTCATACACATTTCTTAAAATGCAAACCGTTAAATTATACAAATCTTAAATGATTCATTCGAAATGATTAAGAAAAATGCTACTTTGTCAAGTTAACAAACAGCCCCCTATACTACAAAATGATCGATTTACCCCTCTTACTATAATTAACCTAACAATCCAGCTCATCCATTCAAATTTCCGTCCAAGTATCCGTTAAGTGATGACTCAACGATATGACTCATCCATCATTAATGACAAATTGACAATACCTTGCCACATCATCAACTTTCATCCATATTTTTTAGTGGCTCAACCAAACTAAAATTTAAAAAAAAAAACAAAAAACAGTAACTAAAAATAATAAATTTTAAATTTTGATATTTTTAATATTTAATTTATATGGATTTTAAATTTTAAATTTTTATATTTTTTCAAATTAAATTTAATAAATATTTAGTTTTGAATATGAAATTTAAATTAATTTTATTAATATTAACAAATTAAAAATTACAATCACAAAACCAAATATTAAAATAATATTTTTATTCGTTTTTTACAAGGACGTTTATTCATAAATTATAATTTTAATTTAATTCTTTTATGTTTTATGTTCTTCTTTTTTTTTAGTGTTGTCTATTTTTTTATGAATTTTTTAGGGTTGTCTGTTAACTTGGCAAACTAAAGGTGGTAAAGTACCATTTTTTCAACCGGTTACTATAAGTTGAAACATCTTGATCTTCATAATCTTAATGGTGGTATGGTAGATTTGGTTTTGACACATAGGATAGAACCTTCCTTACAAAATCCACATCATCACAAAATTTTTTAAATTAAAATTTAATTATTTTTTCTTCCCTATTATTAAATGCTCATGTATTAAGTACTTTAACATTAAATATATTTTGAATTAAATAATAATAAAATTATTTTTAATAATATAATTAAACTAATACTAGATGATGATAATAAGAATAAATAAGTATCAAAATGCTATAGAAATTATTCTTAGAGGTGTTAGTGTAACAAATTGTATATATTTTTAATTTATTTTATTTAAGTTATAGATTAGTGAAGTTATATACCATCCAAATTGCAAGCACATCATATTTCATATTTATGGGATTTTGTTTAGTTGAAAATTGAAATTGGGTAACTTAAATCATTGATAAAGTTGGGTCACGTTGTATAAAATTATGATTTCTTTGTGAATTATTTAGAAAAACTATATTTCAATTTTTATAGCATTAGAGTATTTGAGTTTGCATATAGTATAATTCACTCGACTACAAGTTATATATGGGATTTTTTCCAATAGTAGGCCTTTCAAGAAATCAATTCCCATTATAGGGCTATGTTACAGTCAATTCCCAAAGAGGGGTTGATTTTGCCACCTCAGCAATAAATCGCCATTTCAATTGGCGATTTTGTCTTTTTTTTTGTCTGACCACTTTTTTCTTTTCCTTTTTACTGACATTTGCTTTCAAATATGGGAAAATAGCACTTTGGCCTCTCTACTTTGTCAACTTAACAAATAACCCCTATTGTATAAACCGCTCTTTTTATCTCTCATACTTTGCCCAATTTGTATTTTGGATCCTTCCATTTCAACTAACGTCTTCATGAAGTTAAATATGTGCACATAGATTCTATTTTGAGATTTGTATGTTCATATTTCGAAAGGTTTTTATAATTGATTGATGTTACTCGTATTGTATTGAATGCGCACCAATTAACATCATGAAGACGTTAGTTGAAATGGAAAGACCAAAATACAAGAATCAATTAACATGATGAAGATGTTAGTTTAATTGGTGCACATTCAGTACTATACGAGTAACATTAGTCAATTATAAATACCTTTCGAAATAAGGTAAAAAATGCTGGCGGTCACTTAAGTATGGGTCATGTAACAACGTGGTCACCTAACTATGTTTTGTAACAGCGTGATCACCTAAGTTTGTAAATCATAACCGACATGCATCTTCGACAATTTTTCACCAAATATCCTGTGAATTTGCTAGCTCAGAGGGCAACAACAGTCAACAAAATAATATTGTTAACATGGAGAAGATGGAATAAAAATATTTTGTTGCCGATGTGAATTCGACCCTTTCGAAATATGAACATACAAATCTGAAAATAGAATCTATGTGCACATATTAAACGCCATGAAGACGTTAGTTGAAATGGAAGGATCCAAAATACAAATTGGTCAAAGTATGAGAGATATCACTACAAAAAAATGGACTATTAGCTACTGCAAAATTACAACGGCATGAAAATGCAGTAGCAAATATTTAGTATTTGCTACGGCAATCACTATTTCATGTAGTAATTTGCAGTAGCAAATACTATTTGCCACACCACTATTTGCTACGGGATGTTGGGTGTAGCAAATAGTGGTGTGACAAATAGTATTTGCTACTGCAAATTACTACATGAAATAGTGATTGCCGTAGCAAATACTAACTATTTGCTACTGCATTTTCACGTCGTTGTAATTTTGCAGTAGCTAAAGGTTAATTTTTTTGTAGTGCGATAAAAAGAGCGGGTTATACAAAAGGGGCTATTTGTTAAGTTGACAAAGTAGAGAAGCCAAAGTGCTATTTTCCCCTATTTGAATACAAAGTGTCAGTAAAAAGGAAAAAGAAAAAGCGAAAAAAAAAGTAAAATCGGCAATTGCAATGGCGATTTATGGCTGAGGTGGCAAAATCAACCCCTCTTTGGGAATTGACTGTAACATAGCCCTATAATGGGAATTGATTTTTATAATAGCCCCAGTATTGGAAAAAATCCTTATATATGTTGTATGTTCATATGGTTTATCAACCGCTTTAAGGGTTATTTGCATGTAGTAAAAATGGAGTTGATTTTGTCATAGTTTGGTATGCATTTAGAAAATGTTGTGCGACCTTAGGGTCAGTTACCTAAATAGTCACCGAACTTTGGCCAAATAACCCAGAAGTCACTGAACAAAAAAAATTGCTATTGACATCACCAGACTTTGAGACATTTTTCAGAGAGCTCACTGTTAGATACAGACATCCATTTTTCTGTCCATCCGCCTATGTGGACTTGCCAACTCATCCTCCACATCATTTAAAGTGCCACATCAGATCTTATCTACCCAACCAATTATCAACCCCAACCTAATCAAGCCTAACCAAAAAGTTAGATCCTTCTTCCTCTCACTCCCTCCTCCATCCTCAACACCACACCACACTCCTCCTGCCTCCTTCTTCCCACTATCACCGCAGCCACCACTGCCGCCGCAGCGCCGCCGCCGCGTCGCCGCCATCGCGCCGCCGCCGCCAGATCCAGCTCCCTCTCTCTCTCTTCCAGATCCCCAACCCAGCTCCCTCCTCTTCCAGATCCCCAACCCAGCTCCCTCCTCTTCAAGATCCCCAACCCAGCTCCCTCCTCTGCATTAGTCTCCGCCACCACCGTTCCAGCTCACGCCCCCACCTCAAAAGCAAAAAGTATCTATCCTATCCTACCTCATCGTTTTCCTCCGATTCCCGGTGATTCGCTCCTCTGTTCTTCCTCTGTCACGATGAGCAGATCCAACCGCCGAGTCCAAATCGACGATTTTGACGCCCCTAGATACGACCAGAACGACGGCGGAGGTGAAGAAGACGGGACGACAAAGCTGAGATCGTCCAACAGCTAAAATCGGGCTCCTTCATCTCCTTCATCTTCCTCTTCCCTCCTTCCTTCAGATCTGACCACCGGCGGATGAGGGCAGACACGACGGCCGGCGGAGCTTCCTCGGCGGCGGCGGCGAGGGTTGTGCGATTTCGGAGAAGGAGGAGGAGGGAGGAGAGTTTCAGATCTGGTTTTCTGACCAGATCTGATTTTTCATTTGGTTTTTCGGTTAGATTATGTAATTAGGTCAGGTTGATAATTGGTTGGGTAGATAGGATCTGATGTGGCACTTTAAATGATGTGGAGGATGATTTGGCAAGTCCACATAGGCGGATGGACGGAAAAATGGATGTCCGTAACTAACAGTGACCTCTTCGAAAGATGGCTCAAAGTCTAGTAATGTCAATAGCAATTTTTTTTGTTCAGTGACTTCCGGGTTATTTGGCCAAAGTTCGGTGACTATTTAGGTAACTGACCCTGCGACCTTACTTGATTGAATTTGTGTTTTGACAAATAGTGGTGGTTAGTCATATTATGAGCTCATCTTATAAATTTGAAAGGTAAACAATTTCAAGAATATAAACAATTTTATCCAGCCAACGGGCTAGTTACAAAGCTAGTATTAATATATATATCAACAATGAAAGTGTAAGAACAAAGAAGACACCACCATAACTCCTTACCCTTAGGTTTAAGACCGGCGAACGTTGGCTCTATCCGTTCTAACTACCAAGATTAACTAGCCGCCCGGGTACGGTCGCCTCTCACAACGACTTAATTAACTGGTGCAATTACTAATGAATTATGAGTTACTCTTGCAGTAGATTAACCCTAACCGGTTCCTACGAAAGGCACGCTCCAATTATAAGGTTAATTGTTCAATTCGATGTTCTAAAGTAAGGCGAGCGTTCGCTTCTATCCTTAGCTTAACCAGAATCTAATCTAGGTGATCAATCCAGACAAGAAACATGAACAATGAAGAACAAATCAAACATGAAAGAGAACTGATTGAATTTCGAATCTAATCACCGCCGATCCGTGACCGCTTTAAAGCTCTGGGTCACTTAGGGTTCATCTAGTCTAAGCTCTAACGAGTTTAGCTACTCATGTTTATCACAAAAGAATCAAAGATAAAGAAAGAGTTCAACATTCAGAGGAAGAACAGAAAAGAATCTGAAAAACCTAATCTAGACGACTCTGACAGACTTCGATCTTCGGTAAACAACACTCCTAGCTCCGGTTCTCCGAGATGAAAGGGATGGCGTCACGATCTCTTTCCGGCTCTCCGAACTCTAACTCTTCGCTCCAGAACTTCAGAGAATCCTTGGAAAACGTAATTATGAAAGATATATCATGATGTGCCGCCGGGTTAAGTATTTATACTTAACCCTAAGTGCTCCAGATTTCCTTATTATTTTCGCCGAAATTCTTGAGGAATTTTCGGCGAAAATTCCTTTGCAAATGAAGGGATATTTTCGCTCTTCTCCTGGACTTCATTCTCGGATTGAAAACTCAACACTTTCGCCAAAAATTTCCTTTACTTGGCACCAGTCGATTTGTGATGATATTTTCGCCGAAAATGATAGGGTATTTTCGGTGAAAACTTCTTTGTAAACCGTGCAGGAATTTGTTTGAACTTGATTGGCTCCTTTGATCGATTTCGGTTCAGTTCCTCGATGTTCCAATGCCTTAGACACGTCCTTGGTTACTTATTCGATGGCAAAAACCTGTGCTAACATAAAACCACTAGAAAACCATTAAATAGACCCGAAATGAGCCAAGGTAACACAAATGGTATGAGATAGGGCAATCGATTGAATATTCGTTATTCTACCCTAAAAACCATGTCTTAAGCAAAGAAATGTCACTTAAATGAGGCTGATAATCACGTCAAATCGAGTGTCATCAAATACCCCACACTTAAGCTTTTGCTTGTCCTCAAGCAAATTGAATAGAAACGCTCATGTTCATAAATGATAAGATCGATTAAATTGGAGCTCAATCAAACACAATGAATTATTAGACAGCTAATTCCTAGAACAAGAAACCTAACATGCATACAGATCAGCCAAACTATCTGGTCTCACTAATAAACTGCACACGACAAGTAACTAGCAACCAATTATGCACGAATTTGACCTGACCGACCAGACTCCTCACACAGGATATGTATAGTACAATGGGAACTCTCACTCTCTGTGTTTAAGGACGTGTTTCTGCTCTCGATCATTTTCTGTTACCGAATTCTGTCATAGGTTTGCATTTCGACCACATCTCCACCACTGTGACAACACGAGTATCTAGTCAAGAAGGACTTCCCTGCTAGGACCGTAATGAAATCTACACTACTTGGGTTTATGATGCGATGGATGATGGGAATGTATGATGATGGCTTGGTGCGGTGTAGCTTTCGAGTAACTTCCCTCGAATCTAATCTATGGCTTCCTACCGTCTAACCAAACACGAGTGGAATGATGAACGCTCGTCCTATGATACCCTCAAGCAACCTAGCACTTATTCTTTTTCTTTACACGATTTTTTTCTTTCTTTTCAACTTTTCTTTTGACTTCGTTCTTCCATTTGTAGGAAGAAGAACGTTTTATTGAACTAGAAACTTTGAAACTTTTCTGATTTTTCTTTTCTTCACTTTTTTTTTCGAAATTTTCTTTCTTTTCTTACTTTACTTTTTTTTTTCTTTTGTGCCGATTTTCTTTTAGTTGCTAGAGGGATTTACACGTCTGGACATATTAGCTAAGACCACCTGTTTAATGGCTATAGGCAGGTTACCACAAACCGACTTCCGGTAGGTCAATCTAGAACTACAACCACAGGGGATCAACGGGGACTGAAAGAAATGGGAAATGGTTGTAATGTATTATCGAACCGAAAGAACAGGCCAAGCTCAAGGGTCTAAACCTAATGGATTTATCGTTTGGTAGGCTATCTGGCTTAGTAGTTGAATCTAGGTGACCCTATCCTTCTAGAACTCGTGTCATCGTGTGGTCTCGAGTAGGTCTCATGCAAATTCTAACTCATTCAGGCAAACAGAAAACCACTCAGAAAGAATTAAAATTGCAAGTTACGTGCAATGGATCAAAAGCTCACAGTTGGTTTGCTAGTCGAATTTCATGCAATAAGGCTACAAACTACAAGTGTGATTTTAAAAATTCTGTTCTGACCAGGCGATTTAGCATCAAAGTATACAAGTTGGTTCTCAAGTTCTAGGTTAAGCAGTCTAAGCATCATTATGAAGGGTTGAACAACAACTTAACATCAAAAATCAATAACTGAGCCATTCTAATGCTAGAGAGACTGGAATGGAATCACGAGGCACACAGAAAACACAATCAAGGGCAATCAAGTTCATGCAAGGTTCTCTAGCATCCTACCCCACACTTAAATCGGACTGTGTCCTCACAGGACTAATTCTAGAGTTCAGAGTGGAGTAGAAGAACCTGGACCGAAATGATTGGCGTAGGGAATGAGCACGGGTCCTCGGAGCGGAGGGAATCTACCCAAGCGAAACAAAGGGAATCTACCGATTGCCTGCAAAACAAAAACAAATGAAACATAAAAAGGAAACCGGGACAAGTGTCCCGGATCCACACAGTAAAAAGTTGGACCGAAATCCGAAAAGAATAAATAAAAGAAAGGACAAGGAAAAGGACACCACCTGATCATGGCTGGTCAGGGGCGTCGGGGGGTGGAAAGTGGAGGTGCTCGCCGAGCTAACGTTGCCACGCCAGTTGTGCCTCATACCGCCTGTCGACGCGGCGCATATGCTGCTGCATAATAGTCCATCTCGCCTCTTGAATGGCGTTGTCAGTGATGCGCCACTCCTGCAGTCGCTCATACAGCTCACCAACGTCTGCTGGGTGCGGTCGGTGCTGAGGGTGAGGCGCCTGGTATGGATCTGGAATGTGTGGCGGCGACTGGTGTGCATACCCCGCCTGATGGTGTGGCGAGGGTATATAATCTTGGAATTTCGGCGGCGGCTGGGGCTGTTGCTGCTCAGTATCATCTTCTTCCTCCGACTCGACCATAGGCTGGAGTGGAGGATCTGCTGCTACATGGGGACTGAGGTCCAGCTCTAAGTCGTATTCGACTGCCAAATTTCCTCCAACGGTCCTAACTTGGCGTCGTGGAATGTTCGGGCCATATTCATGGCTGATGCCGAAGGAGATGATGAGCTGACCTATGAAGTTACCCCCCAGCAGTCTGCGAGGTGGCGTCCGCCTCCTGGTCTTCTGGCGGAAGATGCGTGCCAGCACCCAGCCGGGGTGGAGAGGGTAGCTCTCTCGGATGGCTCGAAGAAGCATAAGCTCCTCCTTGAGGATATGGTGGCGATCCTTATCCGGAACATATAAAAGGGATCTACGCCAAACCATATGAATAAATTTAAAGAGAGGGTGAGAGAGGGACTTAACTGAGTCATGGCCCGTGAGGCGATCACCAGGCACTCCATTCATGTGGCTCCAGAGCGCGTGGTACTCCTCGTCATCATCATCGTCGCCCCAGCCTAGGTGATGATCGTGATAATGCTCGTAGGGGATGCCAAGATGAGTAGCAAACTCATCGTAGGTGAGCTGTCTGTACACCCCACCAAGATAGAAGGTCACAACCTTCTGGCGCTGCTTCCTCTTGTGCTCATCCAGATCAAAGGTCGCCCAGAACTCCTGGAGAGCAATGTCTAGGAAATCGGCAGCTATGGTGGTCAGCTCTAGGAGACCGTCCGGTGCTAGGGTGTCATGCACATTCCGGTGGTAGTCCTCGCCGTGCTCGGAGAGGGACTCCATGGAAAGAGGGCGCACGTCAGCTCCCCGAATGTGCTCGATCTTTTGGAAGCACTCGAAGTAGAAGTCAGGTAGACGGGCGATAGTGCGATGGTACCCAGCCCGGCGAGGTAGTGCTGGAGGAGGGCCCAGAACGGCAGGTGTGACGGGGGCGGCAGCTCCGGAGCTCGAGGCGCCATCAAGTCGCGCCTTAGTCCTACGCTCATAAGTGGTGTTCCTAAAACCAGAGCGAAACCAAATTAGTCAACTAAAACCCTACCCCACACTTAGTAGAAAAACTCAATTTCACAAAGAAATGAGGAAAACCGAGTGGGGGTAAGCAAAGCAGAGTAACCGGTAATCACAAGCAATGAAATGCATGCTTAGGAACAACCAGAATTGAATAGTACAATCAGAGTTCAAAAAGTCAAACCGACATTCAAAAAGTCAACATTAAAGCATAATGAACCCTAATCATGGCAAGACTATCACAACGGGGAAATTGACGGTATAATATGATCTCAGATGGCAAACACAATGATATAAACGAGAATGAGCACATCAGGCAGCCAAATGATCACAACAATTCAAAGTCAAACCGACATTTTCTCAAAAGGCAACATCACAAAGAATCAATCTTATGCATAGCAACACATGATCAAATGATATGGAAATTAAGCACGAAACTCCCTGAACATGCTAAAACAGTTCAAGAAAATCAGCTAATCTAGTTCTCACGAAATCAGTCGGCACGCAAATCGAGGCAAACTGAAAGTCAACCCCGACGAAATTCAGCAATCCATATGTCAAAAGATTCGTATTGAAAAGTTCTACAACTTACCTTGAAGCCATGGATGCTAAAAATGAACGGTTTGGGAGGAATCGGTGAAAAATCAAAGATTCTAGGGTTTGGGAGAACTAGAGCTGTAGAGCTCCGATTCGGCTGTTCTAGGGCTCAAAACGATCGGAAAAGAGAGGGGAGTTGAGCGGTGGCGGTCGGCGGCGGGGTGGCGGTGGAAATGGCGGCGGCGGCGGTTTTGAAAAGGGTGGTGGCGGCGATTATTTTGAAAAACAAAAGGAGGGTTATTTTTCGAGTTTGGAACGAAAATGGCAAGTGGAGAGAGAGGGTCTGAAGTCCGGATTTTTAAGTGGAGGATTGGGTGGTTTTCAAAAGGATTTTCGGCAAAAATAAAAGGGTGTTTTCGCCGAAAACAAACGTTCAAATGCACTGCCGGTTTTCAAAGATCATTTCGCCGAAAATTCCCATATGTTTTTGCCGAATTTAAGAGTTAAAATCACTGCCGGTTTTCAAATAGATTTTCGCCGAAAACACTCAACTTTTCAAACCGAAAATATGAAACAGGAGACCGGGTTTGAAAATTCAAAAGGCGATTTCGCAGAAAATAGGGGTGATTTCGCCAAAAATTTTGTACTACTCGGGTGAAAATATTTTTGCAAATCTGGCCAACTTCAGAAAATCACAGTTAAATCCAAAAAAATCGGAACGACCTCAATCAACTTGCGACTGACACTACGACACGCAGTCTACACACGAAAAATAAGAAAACAAACAAACTGACACTTTGGGCTCCCCCGAACCGACTCTAAAACACTAAGGTTGACACAAAACAAAAACGGACTCCAACCGTGGGTTGCCTCCCACGAAGCGCTCTTTTATTAACGTCCTTGAGCTGGACGATACCTGGACGGTATTAGGAGACATCCCAACTCAGATTCTCCTTAACGCTCGCGTCGGAGTTCATGAAGTACAGCTTCGGGACTTCTCCGGTAAGCGTGAATCTCTTCCCGTTCGCATGCAAGAGCTTGGTACGTCCATCGGGAAACTGATCAATGAGCTTGAACGGTCCGAACAGCTCTCTGGAGAGGTCATCCTTCTTGAGTGTTACGATGGAAGGAATGAGGACTGTCTGTTTCTTCTTTTCTTTTATCTCCAGCTTGGTATCACCAGGATCGGTGATCGTCAGTATTTCTTCAGGAGATGCTTTCGGCGTCTCCCTCCATACTCGTTCTGGCGCCAGTTTCTCGGAACGATTTGATGGTGCAGCTGGCTCGGTGAAAGACGGCAGGATTTTTGGCCTCCAGACCATTTGGGTCTTCGTCTTCTTGTTCTTTCCCCGAGGTCTGCTCGGTTTTGTGCTCGGTGGCTTAGAAGAGGCTTGCAGTTCCTTCTTCTTCTTCTTGAGCGGCTTCTGAACCGAAGTTTCTGGCTTCTTCTTAATAACTTGTTCAATATCTGCAGCAACAACTGATCTAGAGACACTGGAAGAAGCATTAGTAACGGAGTTGACCGGAGTCAACTCCACAGTTTCAACAGCTAGGCAGTGAGATTCTTCATTCTTAGAGTCATATTTCATGCCATCTTTAAGACGGAACGTTTTCGTTTCTTTACCAACCCTTAGAGTCAAAGAACCATTTGGAACATTAATATTCATTCCAGTAGTAGCCATGAAAGGTCGACCTATGAGAATGGTAGAATCATCCGTACTAGTATCCATAATCACATTGTCAGCTAAGAACGTGAACGGACCACATTTAGTGACAACGTCTTTAATCTCTCCCTTAGGGGTTTTAAGTGATCTATCAGCAAAGACAAGTTGCATACTAGGCGGTTCAAGTTCTCCTAGGTTCAATTTTTCAAACAGGCTCATAGGCATGACATTAACAGACACTCCGAGATCAACTAAACAACGTTCAATCTCAACATCATTAATGACCAAAGGTAAAGTAAAAGAACCATGATCAGATAACTTAGCTGGATATGGAGAGGCAGGTTTCTTAATATGAATGTTAGGATATCCTTCCTTGTTCCCCTTCATGCCAGTCTCGATCCTTGCATTTGGCAGCAATGCTCTTGGAAAAGGAGGCTTCACGACGTACGGTGCAAGAGGAGGATCATCCTCCTTAGGCGCCGGTTCCTGTTCTTCTTCTTCCTCCGGAGTTTCAGCGATCCTGCGTAAGATAGAACAAGCATCAGCAATTAAGTTTGGGAGTTTTTGAGCGGTTACCATCTTGGCTTGCTCCTTTCTCGGATTTGGCTCTGTCTGGCTTGGAAGTTGGCCAAATGGTCGACCAGATGCTAGCATGCTCGAGATGTTGTTCACGGCTTGCTCAATTCTTTGTCCAGATGCTATCTGTTCTTGATTGAGAAGAGCTTGAGCCTTGAACTGACTGTCATGATCATCGAGTCTGGTGATGATCTGGCTGAGCTTCTTATCCAGGTCACTGACATTGTTCTCTCTTTGATGCTGCTGCCCTGGATAGGTATTATTAAGATATTGATTCTGGCGATTGCCAGGAGCAGTTCCATAATTACCTGGATTGCGATGCGGCGGCTGGTAGACACCTGCCGGCGGATGGTTAGGCTTCTGATCCTGAGCTGGACCAGCCGAGCGGTTATTCTGGTTCTGGTTATGGTTGGCGCCAGCATTGTAGGGAGGTCTGTCTTGATAGTTCCCTTGCTGTCTGAAGTTACGGTTGCCAGCATAACCATTCTGATTATTGACGAAACCTTGTTGAATGAAATTTACCTCTTCGGCAGACCAGACTTCTGCCTTACCAAAATTCTGACAACGGCCTCCGTTATGTGCGCAAGCTCTACACCACTCGCAATCGGCAACGTAGACAGAAGCTGTCGGCGGCTTGATCGGTGTGGTAGACTTCTTCAAATGCTTCTTTACTTCTGCTTTGATTGTAGCTTCGAGATCTAGCTTGCTCCTTGATCCTTCAGATTGTCGTTCCTAGTTCCTTGACTTGGAAGCACAGTTTGCGAAGTGAAGAAGAGCAGCTTCAGGTGTTAGTGTAGTGCAATCCCCTTCAGCTAGAGAATTGACCCACTTGGCAGATTCTTCTCGAAGTCCTCGAGCAAAAATTTCAGCTAACTGCCTCTGCTCGAATCCATGATGAGGGCAGGTGTAGAGTAGTTCTTGGAATCGATTCCAAGTATCATACAAGCTTTCTCCTTCTTTCTGGGAGAATGTGGCGATGCTGTCCTTGATAGCAGTTGTTCTGGTCGGAGGGAAGTATTCTTCAACGAAGTCCTGAGCCAGAGTATCCCAATCAGTGTAATAGCCAGGTGGTTTGTCAGTAAGCCACCTCTTAGCAGGGCCTTTCAGAGAAGAACGGGAAAGCTCTCAGACAAAGAGTGTTTTTGTCTAGGTTTCCGCTCTTGAAAGTGCTGCAGAGATCAAGGAAGTCTGCAAGATGAGTGCACGGATTGTCTAGGGGCCTGCCTTCAAACTGTAAATCCCTAGAGATCGTAGTCAAGAATGGAATCTTGATCTCATAGTCAGGATCTCCTTCAATGCGCCGAATGGCAATGGCAGATCGAACGCTAGTCGCGCTCGGCTTGTTGTAGTCTGCTAGACTCTTCTGTGCAGGTGGTGGTGGTGGCAGTTGATCGCCATTCGGTGGTGGTGGTGGTAATCTATCATCCATGGCAGGAGATGGAGGAGGTGAGAGTGACTCGGTGTATGAAGCGGATGAAGATGACGGTACAGGAGAAGATGGAGACGAGGAACTCTCCTTCAGTTCCTCGATCTTGATCGGAGTGATGAATGGATTGGGTCTGCCTTTCTTCAGAAACTGTGATCGTAGAGGTGGAGCAGAACTGCCTGGTCTCTCTGCACTCTTAGCCTGTTCGGTTTGAGAGCGAGTCCAAGGACGGTGAGGCATACACATGTAAACCTACAGATAACAAAGACAAACAAAACCAGTGTAAAATCGAAGTGGATGGAAAGGTGAAAGATGGAAAGTAGAAGAATAAATTGCCAGTTCTTCTTTTGAACAATCAAAAGAAGTCCCCGGCAACGACGCCAATTTGGTGAACGCGCAGTCGTTGTGATGCGTTTCACACAAATAACTAACAAAGCTAACAAAAGCTAGGGTAGATCGTATTCCAAGGGTCTTCTAAGATTGACTACTTCAAAACTGGCAAAATACTCGAATGTAGACAAGTTGTGCGTGGTGTGAGTTCCACGACTTCTAATTCTAAGAAATACAGAGAAATTAAAACAAATTAAACTAAGCAGATTGGAAATTAGGGTTTAAAAACAGAGATGACAAACGAACTTAGACTTTGAATCCCCCTTCGTTCCCCAGAGCATTGGCAATCAACAGATCAGCGGATTTCGATTCTCATTCAATCAAATACTAAGACACCACCATAACTCCTTACCCTTAGGTTTAAGACCGGCGAACGTTCGCTCTATCCGTTCTAACTACCAAAATAACTAGCCGCCCGGGTACGGTTGCCTCTCGCAACGACTTAATTAACTGGTGCAATTACTAATGAATTATGAGTTACTCTTGCAGTAGATTAACCCTAACCGGTTCCTACGAAAGGCACGCTCCAATTATAAGGTTAATTGTTCAATTCGATGTTCTAAAGTAAGGCGAGCGTTCGATTCTATCCTTAGCTTAACCAGAATCTAATCTAGGTGATCAATCCAGACAAGAAACCTGAACAATGAAGAACAAATCAAACATGAAAGAGAACTGATTGAATTTCGAATCTAATCACCGCCGATCCGTGACCGCTTTAAAGCCCTGGGTCACTTAGGGTTCATCTAGTCTAAGCTCTAACGAGTTTAGCTACTCATGTTTATCACAAAAGAATCAAAGATAAAGAAAGACTTCATCATTCAGAGGAAGAACAGAAAAGAATCTGAAAAACCTAATTTAGACGACTCTGACAGACTTCGATCTTCGGTAAACTACACTCCTAGCTCCGGTTCTCCGAGATGAAAGGGATGGCGTCACGATCTCTTTCCGGCTCTCCGAACTCTAACTCTTCGCTCCAGAACTTCAGAGAATCCTTGGAAAACGTAATTATGAAAGATATATCATGATGTGCCGCCGGGTTAAGTATTTATACTTAACCCTAAGTGCTGCCGAAATTCTTGAGGAATTTTCGGCGAAAATTCCTTTGCAAATGAAGGGATATTTTCGCTCTTCTCCTGGACTTCATTCTCGGATCGAAAACTCAACACTTTCGCCGAAAATTTCCTTTACTTGGCACCAGTCGATTTGTGATGATATTTTCGCCGAAAATGATAGGGTATTTTCGGCGAAAACTTCTTTGTAAACCGTGCAGGATTTTGTTGAACTTGATTGGCTCCTTTGATCGATTCCGGTTCAGTTCCTCGATGTTCCAATGCCTTAGACACGTCCTTGGTTACTTATTCGATGGCAAAAACCTGTGCTAACATAAAAACACTAGAAAACCATCAAATAGACCCGAAACGGGCCAAGGTAACACAAATGGCACGAGATAGGGCAATCGATTGAATATTCGTTATTCTACCCTAAAAACCATGTCTTAAGTAAAGAAATGTCGCTTAAATGAGGCTGATAATCACGTCAAATCAAGTGTCATTATGAAGTGGCTTCATATTATAGATTGGGAGAAAACTTACGTACCAATCTTGGACACAAAGTTAGTTTATTTATATTGCAAAACATGATACAAGATATTGATTTACAAATAGAAAGAATATAAATTGAAGATAATTCCCAAACAATACTCGGCAACACTAAAGTCATGATTGAGGAGCAAATCAAGCCAAATATTTAAAACAAATATTTACAATTAATAATTCTTATATTCTTATCACCCTCCCGCAAGCAAAAGGACGGTTGGACTTTGAGTTTGAGACGTAGTTCCTGATAGCATTTGGTGGGGAGAGGTTTGGTTAGAGCATCCACAATTTGATCCCTCGTAGATATGTAGAAGAAAATTAAATCTTTTGCAGCGACTTCTTCGCAAACGAAGTGGAAATCGATTTTGAGATGATTGCTTTCGAGAATGATAAACTGGGTTGGCCTATAGGTTGGCCGCAGACAATTTATCACACCATATGTTTGGTGGACGGTTGGCCGAAAATCCAATTTCATGAAGGAGGGACTACTGCCATAATGCTTTGGAGGCGACAGTTGCGAGGGCATGATATTCGGCCTTCATTGATGATCATGATATAGTTTTCTGTTTTCGGATTGACAATGAGATAATGTTGGAACTGAGATATATGACATAACGTGTAGTATATTGACAGTCAATAGAGTTCCCACCCTAATCTGCATCGGTAAAACATAGGAGTTGATGTGAAGTGTTGGCCGTGAGGTGTATACCTAGAGTTTGAGTCCCCTGGAGATATCCAAGAGCTCGTTTGAGGTGTTGCTAGTGTGATGTTTGTTGGTTGTGCATGAATTGCGAGAGGCGGGACATAGTATATGCCAAGTTAGGATGAGTCACTAGCAAGTATTGCTAGCCACCGACTAGTTGTCGGTATACGATTGGATTGTGAAAAGTCACATCTATTGCTAACTCCTTTGTAGTTACGGTTGGCGTGTGCAGTGGTTTGCACTTAGTCATGTTGGCCGAGCGAGGAGATCATGTATGTACTTTTCTTAGCATAATGACATTCATGTTTGTGTACCATGCACCTTAATGCCTAGGAAGTAGTGGAGATCATCAAGCTCTTTAATAGAGAAGCGTGCATGTAGATGCTTTAGAAGAGATGCAACTAGTGTTGGATTAGAGCTCGTGACAATTATATCATCCACGTAAACGAAAACAAATATAACTTGAGGGAATGGTCAGTTTTCGAACCATGGAAACTGAAACCATACAAAGCATCACGTAAGCAAGTGAACCAAGCCCTGGGGGCTTGTTTCAGTCCGTAGAGAGATTTCTTCAAAAGGAAAATGTGATTAGGCATAGTGGGATTAACAAATCTAGGAGGTTGATACATATATATCGTTTCTTGTAGATCTCTAGGAAGGAAGGCATTTGAGACATCTAGTTGAGTGATCGACCAATTGTGAGAGAGAGAAATGGAGAGAATTAAATGAACAATAGCCGGTTTGATAACCAGACTGAATGTTTCTGTGTAGTCGATGTCTTCCGTTTGATGATATCCTTTTGAGACGAGTGAAGCTTTGTAACGAGCAACAGATCCATTCGGGTTTCACTTAACATGATAAACCCATTTATTTCCCACTATTTTATGGCTTTATGTTGGAGGAGGGACTAAGACCCATGTTTGATTGTGTATGAGTGCATTAAATTCGACATTCATGGCTTCTCTCCAATCTTGAGTTTTGACTGCATTTGTAACACAAGAGGGCTCTGTTCACTCACTGAGGTGTGGGTCGCAGAGATTATTGGGTTTAGTGACCCCATTTTCCAGCGTGTGACCATTGGATGGTTGTTGGTGGAATCTTGAACCATTATGGGCCATGGTGGATTGGGCTCTGTGTTTGGTGGATTAGAAAGTTGTTGTTGGGGAATGTGGGGTGGAGAAGCTACTAGGACTAGGGAGGGTGGACGGGTTGGAACTTAATCAGGTTGGAGGTGTTGTGTGGGCCGAGGATTTTATGCAAGTGGGCCATGGTTAAGCTGTGGGAGAGGGACCAGCAGTGTTGGGCGAGGGAAGAGCGGTGACTCTGCTGGACTCAGGGCAAGAGGTATAGTTTGTGGTACTTTGAATGGAAAACAGTTTCATAAAAAATGACATGTCTCGATATTTGCACATTTTTCATGAATAGATTTAAGTAGTAGTAGCTTTTGTGTTGAAGACTGTATCCCACAAAATACAGACGATGCCGACTTAGCATCAAGTTTGTTTTTAACATAAGGTTTCAGCCACAGAAAACATAAGCAACCAAGTATATGAAGCTGAGTATAATCAGAATCAACAAGAAATGGACGATGATAAGGTGTATCAAATCCAATGGAGGAAGCCGGTAACCGATTTATGAGGTAGGTCGCAGTTTGAAAAGAAAAGGGCCAATACTCAAGCGAAACTATAGCATGATGTAGTAAGGAGCGATCAGTTTCTGTAATATGGTGATGCTTCCTTTCAGCACATCTATTTTGTTTAGGTGTGTGAGGACACGATGTTTGCTCCTGAATTCCTTGTTCAGATAAGTATCTCGAAAGTCTTTAGTATTCTACACCTCAATTTGCACGAAAAGTTATGATATGGCGTGTCAAAAAAACTTTCCACCAAAGCACGAAACTTGATAAATATAGACACTACAAGAAACTGGTAATTTAACAGCAGCAGAAATTGAATTTAACAGCGGCCACGGCCGCTGTTAAATTGGTCAATGTAAAACATGTTTAACAGCGGCAAAAAATGGTCGCGGTTAAACCATATATTTTAACAGCGGCTATGGTATTTTAACAGCGGCTATGGCCGCTGTTAAACTAGTTCGACGATCAAAGTAATAGCCGGAGCTCCGGCTCTAACTCCAGCGGTAGTCCAGATCCCAAAACGCTTCCGTCGCTCTCCTCCTTCCGTCGCTGCTTTGAATTCTTCACACGCGTTGTCCTCGTCAATCCTACCCATGAACCCCATCCCAACGCTCACACTCTTCGGAAGCGCCTTCTCAGCTCTGGACGCCTCCCTCTCTTGCTACCAGATATGCCGCATTTGCTGCACGTACATCTCTACCTCGTTCTCATGTCCGTAGTAACGGACGGAGGCCGCTCTCATTAGCTCATGTAGGTCTTCTCCGCTGCCAATATTGGTGATGGAAGAGGCGACACTGAGGTTGCGGGGGAGGGGGTGTAGTGCTGTTGGCCGCTGGAGTAGTGGTTGTTGTGGTGGCGCCGACGTTTTTGGCGAAGTCCGGTGGCGTAGTCTGTTAAGCTTCTGACGTAGAGATCATTGGCTTTTCCAAAACGCCCGAATTGGGGAAGTGATTATCCGGAGGAATAGGTTCTGATTCTGATTCTGTACTTGTTTGGATTTCATGGCTGAAGAGGAGAATTAGAGAAGTGGGGATTTGTGAGATTGAGAAGAAGGATGGATATGAGATGAGATTGGGAAGAAGGATATCAGTAAAGAAGAAGAAGAAGAAGAGGAGGAGGATCGGCGAAGAAGAAGAGGAGGAGGATTGGAGAAGAAGGTTGAGCTCTGACGAATGGAGACAGCGACGACTCCGAAATAGAAGAGTAGAGTTATTAGGGTTTCTATTAAATCAACAGCTGAGATTAACCATGATTAAATCAACAGTTTAGATTAGATTTAGTGTTATCCGTGTGTAGCTGTTTCAACGAATCAGATCATTTTATTTTAACAGCGGCCACCTGGGCGATGTTAAACTGTCTAATTTAATAGTGGCTAAGTGGCCGCTGTTAAATTACGCGTATTTAGTAATTTAACAGCGGCAAAAAATTGCCTGTTGTTAAGTTGTTGCTGTTAAATTATCAATTTCTTGTAGTGAAAGAGGAGAATAAATTGGTAATGTCAAAAATACAACCAAACATATTTGCTATAATAATCATAAAAACCCACATAATACCTATGATTGGGTCAAATACTAAAAACGTCTCAAAACTATAGGAGGGGTTACAAACTCGTCCTAAAACTTTAATCTGTTACATAGTGGTCCTATTACTATGAAACGGGTTATAGAGTAGTCCTAATGACATCATCAGTGTATTTTTTCAGCCATTTCGCCATGTCACAGTTGACATGTCATAAAAAACATAATTCAAAATTCAACAATATGATTCAAATCTAAATCTAAACTCATCTACCTTATAGACTTTAGTTCAATGACTGGAAAAGTACATCGATGACGTCATTAGGACTACTCTGTAACTCGTCTCATAGTAATATGACCACTCTGTAACGGATTACAGTTTTAGGATGAATTTGTAACCCGCCCTATAGTTTGAGGACGTTTTAAGTATTTGACCCATTTTTATTTTTTATTCGTTTATTTATAAATTTTAATGTTTTATGTTCTTTTTTTGTTGTGACAATTTCTCGAGATCATAAATTGTGAATCTTCTTTTTTTAAATCAAAATCTCATCATTTTTGGCTTATACACATAAAAAAAAATTAATATTCTTACTATTATACCAACATTCATTTTCTACCAATTTCTTTACCACAATTATTTTATACATAAAAAGTTACACATACGAAGCAGCTTCATCTTTTATAGTTCCTAAGATGATTCACAAATTATGACATAAAAATCTCATCATCTTTGTGTTATCAAAACTATTCATATTTGGGTTTATACACATTTTTATCTATCTTCTATGCAAAGTTAACAAACAAGCTCTCTACTATTATCCAACTGATTTTTTTATCTGATACTATCCAGCTGAATTAACAGCATCTACTATGACACTTTTAACAAATGTATTCTCTTGTTAGTTTTTGCATCCAAACTCGGTTAAGAACGGTGACTATATATGCCATGTCAGTTTTAACAAAGGATATATTTGATTGGATAATTGTAGGACATGTTTGTTAGCTTTACATAGTAGAGAGGTAAAAAAATGTAAAAACCTTTTATATTTCAGCTAAAACTTATATATGTTCGAAACAATATTTATGAATTCTTCTAATGATTATATGATGTCATTCTTTCTCGTGTATAAATTACAGGCGCTAAAAAGGTTCTATCTTTTGCACCAATTCGCGAAGTAGAGGTCTCAAATATGATACACTCAATTCGGAGTTCATCCGAACAAGGAGGAAATGTCCCAATAAACATTAGCGAAAAAATCTACAGTCTATTCAACGTAATAATCTGCAAGACGGCATTTGGTTCCCACGAATGGAAAGAGAAAGACGTAATAAACTCCATGAGAGAGGCTGCAATGGTGGCTGGAGGGTTTCACGTGCTCGATTTCTACCCTTCTCTAGAGTTCTTACACGTCATCAGTGGGTTGAAATCTAGAATCCTCAAACTTAGAGATCATAAAGATGGGATTTTGGATAGAGTTATTGAAGAACACCGACAAAAAATGATGGAGAAAAGGAGACAAGATGATGAATCTGAAGATGATGAGGATTTTGTGGATGTTTTCGTGAGGCTTCAGGAGAATGAAAACTTGCAGTGTCCCATAACCAATACCAACATTAAAGCCGTCCTTGTGGTAAGTTTTTCTTTAAACAACCGACTACAATTAGCCAAGTAATTTAGTTAGTGTTAAATATTTCAATTTTAATTTCAATGTACAGGACTTGTTCGTTGCCGGTACAGACACATCATCAGTGGCGGTAGAATGGGCAATGTCTGAATTGATGAAAAATTCACGAGTTCTTAACAAGGCGCAAGCTGAGATACGACATTCCCTTAAAGGAAAAATGATAATAATAGAGGAAGACATACATGGTTTGGCTTACTTAAAATCAGTTATTAAAGAAACATTTAGACTACATCCATCAATACCACTACTAATTCCAAGAGAAAGCAACAAAGATTGTGTAGTTGGAGGTTATGAAATTCCAGCCAAAACAAGGGTGATTGTCAATGCTTGGGCAATTGGGAGGCACTCTAAAACTTGGGAAGATAATGAAAGTTTTGTTCCAGAGAGATTTGATGGTAGTGAAATTGATTATAAAGGAAAGCATTTCGAGTTGATTCCATTTGGAGCTGGAAGGAGGATTTGTCCAGGGATTACTTATGCAATTGCTAATATTGAGCTTGTGTTGGCACAATTGTTGTATTATTTCAATTGGGAGCTTCCGGATGGAATGACAGAGGAGGATTTGGATATGAGTGAGGTTTTTGGACTAGCTGTGGGTAGGAAGAATCAATTGCATTTGGTTGCCAAGCCTTTTAACCCTATGGGTGAAAGTAATGAAAGGCACCACTAAATAATATTGTTAATGAATTATTAATCGGTTTGTTGGTCGGTTTCAGTTGTATAATAACTGTAATAGTTAATGTGTTCAATAATTAATGGATTTGGTACTATGACATTCATGTGGAGTTATCAATTAATTATAACTACCATATTCTAAGAATGACATCTCCTCCTCAAGATGTCGATAGATTGGTTCACACTGATTCCTCCATGTAGAAATGGATATGGCACATTCTAATTCTCTTGAAATTTCTTTTCTTTGTGTGGAGAGCATTAATGAATGTCCTTGCTATGAAAACACAACCACTGAAAGAGAAAATTCTCATCATCACCTTTATTCCATGTGTGCAACGAAATTGAGGATGATTGACAGACTGTAAAATAGCGATATCAAATACTATCCCACTAAATTAGGATAGATCGTATTCCACGGGTTTCTTCTTTCACGTTTACTCAAAGGAATTAAAAACTATCCAGTTAAGCAAGTTGTGTGGTGTGAGTTCCACGAGATTTCTAGTTACTAACATGCAAGGAAATAAATAACTAATTGGTGCACCTGAATTGATTTTATGAGCTACTCTTGAAACGAATTCACCCTAAACGGCCCTTGTTGGTCAAGTGAATCATATGATAGGTTAGCTGTTTAATTTGACGTTCTAGAACAAGCCGGACATTCGCAACTATCCTTTATTTTAACCAGAATCTAATCTAGGTGATCATGCCAGAGAAGAAGCAGAATTAAGAACGACTTAAACATGAATATAAGTCTGAATTAAAGTCTAACTGACCGTCGATCTGTGATTGCTTTAAAGTCTCGGGTCACTTAGGGTTCATCTAATACAAGCTTGAGAAGTTTAGCTACTCATATCCTATAAACAAGATTCAACAACTACAAAAGAATTCATCATAAAAAGGAAGAACATAGAGAAACTGTAAAACCTAATCCTGACGATTCCGAGCAGCTTCAATCTTGAAAATCATCACTTCCTAGGCTCCGAGCGTCTTCTGGTGCTCCAAAATATGCACTAAACTCTCTCCAAGTCGTGGCTAGGTTTAGAAAATCGAATGTCTCTTGAAAATGGCATAAAGAGGTCTTTTCAATAGTCTAAAAATTCATTTCTGTTTTGGATCCGAAAAACACTACCTTCTCAGCGAGAACCTCTTCAATAATAATCTGAAACTGTGGGCGAGATTTTGGAGGCGATTATTTGATACTTTCTCGGCTAGAATGATAACGTGTAAGACAGGGTATCAAATAACTAACCTACTAGACTAGGATAGATCGTATTCCAAGGGGTTTCTTCTAATCGTTTACTCAAAGAAGTTAACAAATATTCAGGTTTAAGTCAAGTTGCGTGGTGTGAGTTCCACGACTTCTAAACTATTATGCAATGGAAATGAAATTGAATTAAAAGACAGATTGATTGATAGATGGTTGATTTCAATTGACAGACAAAAGCTTAGACTCGAATCCCCTTAAGATTACCAAGGCATTGACGATCACAAAACTGGTGACTTTTCAATCCTAAATCATTCAATTCTTATTCACCGTCATAGCTCCTTACCCATTAGGTCTAAGTCCACGAACATTCGCTACTATTGAACTAGCTACCAAGATCGATTATTCGTCCAAGCATTCGTTTCTACAACGGATAATTTACTGGTGCACCTGATTGATTTTAGTGAGCTATTCTTGACACCGATTAACCCTAAATGGTTCCTACTAGAGGAATGATTCTATTGAATATGTTAATTAATTGATTTGACGTTTTAAAACAAGGAGGACGTTCACCAACTATCCTTATCTTAACAAGAATCTAATCTAGGTGATCAAGCTAGAAAAGATTGAAGAACAAATCAATTATGAATAAAAACTGTCTGAATAAAGATCTAATTACCGCAGATCCGTGACCGGTTTAAAGTCCCAAGTCACTTAGGGTTCATCTAAAGCTCAATAGTTTTAGCTATTCATATTCGAGATAAAGAAATAAAAACAATAATGGAATTCATCTTAAGAAGGAAGAATAGAGAAAGACTGTAAAACCTAATTCTGACGATTCCGTGCAGCTTCGATCTCGAGAAACTCTTCAACTCGTAGCTCCGAGCATATCCGGGATGAAAAGATTGTGCAATAATCTCTCCGATCTCCTCTAGTGTGTGAAAAGTCTAAAAAACGAGCCCCCTTCAATTGGGGCTGAATGGCTTCTTCAATAGGGAGTTCTCCAAATCTGACCCGGAATAGGACAAAGTTTTCGCCGAAATGTTAGGAGTTTTTCGTTGAAAACTTCTTTACAAAGTTTTTCTCAAAGTCAACGCCAAATTCTGCTCCTGCTTCTTCACAAAATTATTGGCGAAAACATATAACTATTCGCCAAAAAGTTCTTCATAAACCTTTTTCTGATTTTCGTCGGGTCTTCTAATTAGTTTTCAATACATATTTTGGCCAGAACTTAATTCTTTTCGCCGAAATATTCTTCAAGGAGCAGCTCTGTGTTACTTCTTTGATTGTCTGACTTCTCTGGTGATCTCGGGTTCCGTCTTGGGGCTCCACCGCATCCTGAACACTCCTGATGGCTAACACCTATGTACTAACACAAACACTAGAAAACACATTAAATAGACCAGAAACGGGCCAAGGTAACCAATTCGATAAGAAATAGCGTTAATGAATAGAAATCCACTAAACTACCCCTAAAATGTGTTTCAGATAATAGAAATCCATTAGTACATTGATGCCAAAATGACGAATTTCGATTGTGGATAGCAATGTGTCATTCAAGGTCTAGAAATTCCATTCTGACCCTATTCCTAAAAAATATTGGCCTAGCTCCTAAAATTTTATTCTGACTCTATTCCTAAAATTTGATCTCAACCTAGTTCTCGGAATTTGGTCTAGACGCGGTTCCTCAAATCCAGTACAACCCAGTTCTTGAAATTTGATCTCGACTTCGTTTTTTAAAGCCTATCATGTACTAGTTCATGAATTTTTTTTTTTGGATGAATATTATGCTTTTCATTCCAAAAAATGAAGAGGTGATACAAAAATCAAACCTCAAAGTTAGGTGTACATCCAAAACCAAAAGAAACCCAAAATAACATAATTACAAAACCAAAGAGAAACTGTTTTGAGCAATGGCTAAACAGATGCGCTTGTCCCCCAACCCTTGATAAGAAGCTTCTTGAGGATGAGCTTTACCAAGCAATCTGAAGAATTGCGTGGAGTACCATGAAGCCTACCACACCTTTCCTTCCAAAAGGTGAGCAATAACACTAGTCCATACCAGTCGACAAAGAACACCCTTTACACTCTTTGACTTCGCCAGAGAGCTGAACTATGGACAACAGTGACAGGGGCACCAACAGGAACAAAACACGCCAGCAGCTTTTGAAACATCGCCGAAGAAAAAGAACAATCGAAATAAATGTGATCATGAGACTCAGCAGCACCATAATTGCAGAGAATACACCCGGGGTTTACAACTAAACCCCACCTAAGGAGTCTATCATTCGTGGATAAACGTCCAAGAACATCTAGCCATGAAAAGAAACTATTATGAGGTCTACTACCGAAGCCCCAAACCAAATGATACGAAGGAACCTGAGGACGCTTTTTTTGAACTGAATCCCAAATGGTGGAGACTATCAACCTGTCCTGTTGAACATTATCCCAATAGAAACCCTCATCATCGGCAGAGAAATGAGGAAGGAAAGCGGTTCTGTGCTTGATAAGCCTCCTCCAAACCCAAGAACTAGTTCCTGTAGAAAGGGAACTGAAATCTCTACCTTTGATGCTATAAGCTCTCAACCAGGCCACTCATATCGATCTTTGACTTGAGAAGACATCCCACAAAAGCCAGAAAATAAGAGCTTGATTCCAAAGCTTCATGTCTCTAAGTCTGAGACCCCCCTCTTTCTTAGGATAGGTAACCTCAGCCCAAGCCACCTTAGCTTTACCACCAGAAAACTCATCCCCCTCCCAAAGATAAGATGCACAAATCTGCTGAATACGTTTGATAATCTTCATAGGCAAAGGAAACACATTCATCCAAAACTGGCTTAAACTGAGCAGTACAGAGTTGAACAGTTGAAGATGACCTGCAAAGCTTACGGTCTTAGCACTCCATCCCCTAATACGCTTTGCAAGCTTATCAATCAAAGGATCGCAATCTCGGTTAGATAACTTCTTGGCAATCAGAGGCAGACCAAGGTATCTGATCGGCAGAGAACCAATTATAAACCTAGAGAGATAACCCATAGCAGATAAAGTGCTGAGGGGTACACCTGCACTGAAATATCACATTTCTCCGGGTTGACTCTCAGTCCTGACCACAATGAAAAATTCTGAAGAATGGAACAATTCACCTCAATCCCATAATAACTCCCGTTAGTGAAGATCATCATATTGTCCGCGAAAGCTAAGTGGGTAAGGTGAGTCTGAATACATTGAGGATGATAAGGCAGACTACGATCAGCCCCTACAATGTCAAGTAACCTAGAGAGACCCTCAATAGCAATCACAAAGAGATAAGGTGAGAGAGGATCACCTTGTCTTACCCCTTTACGAGCCAGGAAAAAACCATGAAGCCCTCCATTAAGGGAAACACTATAAGAAGCAGTATGAACACAAGATCTGATCCAACCAATAAATTGAGCAGGAAAATTCATAGCTTCAAGCATGCTGAAAAAATAATCCCAATGAACCAAATCAAAAACTTTCATGAGATCCACTTTAACCGTGCAACGGGGGAGACATCAATATGACTATACATCCGGACCAACTCTTGAGCAAGCAAAATATTATCAACTATCTTCCTATCTTTAACGAACCCCGACTGAGAAGGGCTGATAAGATCCGACATGACTAGTTTCATTCTCGAAGCAAGGATTGTAGCAATGCATTTATAGAACAGAGAACAACATGAAATTGGCCTAAACTCACAAACCTGAGAAGCACTTGCGACTTTAGTATTGAGAGTGAGAGAAGTCACATTAAACTCCAGGAGCATTTTCAAATTCTGAAAAAAGTCCAGCACAGCTTCAACAAAATCAGATGTATCAACCTGTACAGTTGAGCTTGGGGTCAACAGTGTATCAACCCCTGAAGCAATCACCTTCGACGAGTTTCACTGGCCATCAGAGGCCTTTGTCACTACAACCCGAGGTATTGCTTCTGAACCCAAACAGTCCTCCCAGCCGGTTTACAAGACCATGCCTTGTGCCCAAACACATTGCAACTCTCACAGAGTAACAACCGATTCAAATATTCAATACCAATACTCAACAGCTCACCACCATCAATAGCAAAATCAAAACTAGAAGGAAATGGACGAGACACTGACATTAGCACACAAATCTTCAGAGCATCTTGACCCACTGTAACATTAGAAGATACATCCATGTTTAAAGGCTGACCTAAAAAACTTGCCACCATACTAAGGAAATCACTAGATCGCAAATCAATAGGGACATTCCGAAGCAGAATCCAAACCTGAGCAAAAGAAAAGGCCAAGGGAATTGGTTTGATACCTGGAGCCGAGTGCCTGAAGACCACTAGAACGTTTGCAAGGTGCCAAGGACCACTAGCGAGGACCCACCTTTCCACACTCTCCGAAGGGAACTGAAAGAGGTATAGTTGAGACTCGTTGCCTGGGAGGATTGAGACCCGACAAAGCCCATCGCGCCCCCATAGTTGATTGGAAATGACATGGAGGTCACATTCCTTCGGAGGGTTTCCCGAAAACTGCCCAACCAAACAGAGTCGAAGCCTCTCTCTCCCAGCTTCCTACACTGACTTGGGAATTTGAACAACTCCATCAACAATCTTCGGCTCGGTGAAGCTCAAAGAGAGATCGTTCGGAATCCCAAATAGATGCACCCAACTACGCAATTCCTCCTTAGCAGAAGAAACGACAGACAAAACAAAACTAAAGAAAACTAAAGAAAAGACAAGGCTAAGAGGAAAAACTCAGATCCCCAAATTTGGTTCGAACCCAATTTCCTAAGTTTGGTCCATACTCCATTTCCCAAATTTGTTCCCAGCCTGGTTCTTAAAAAAAATTTTCTCGACTAACTTCCCAAACAGTTTTGGGTTTCAATCTGGAACATCTCCGTGTTAGCTACCTTGGTGTTCCTTTGATCACAAGTCATCTTGAAGTTGTAGATTGTGTAAATCACTGATCGATAAAATCACGGCAATAGAAATCTGGCGGCAAAATTTTGGCGGTGGTGACGAAAATCCAGCGGTGGAGAAATTCCGGCGACGTTGATGGAAATCTGGCAGCAGAATTCCACCGACATTGATGAAAATTCATTGGTGGAAGTTCGGCGACATATGCGGCAGTCCGATGACGAAAATCCAGTGGCGAAAGTTTGGCGATGGTGACGCGAATCCGACAATGGAAGTTCGGCGACTTCTGTGGAAGTCTGACGACAAAATTCCGGTGACGGAAGTCCGCCAATGTTGATGCAAAATCGGCAACAAATTTTTGATGATGGCGGCGGAATTCCAACGACGTCGATGAAAATCCGACGACATTGACGAAATCCTTTAATAACTGTGATAGTGAGATTGGACAGAGGTCCAATAGTGATGAAGATCAAACCTTGCTCATGAAAGAAATTTGAATTTCCGCATCCAATAAAATGACTTATTAGTTAATTGGATAATTGGATAAAATCCATCAAAATAAGTCCAAATCTTAATTTGATCCATTTAAATGGATTTGAATGTTGATTCATCCATTTAAATTGGATATCCATTTATATGGGATCCGCTCGTATGGATCAAATGGATATCCACGGACTTGGATAAAATTGTCACCCCTAATCCTAAGTCAAACATGCAAAGTCCAACTAGTTCAGTTTGGACTTCATAGCATGGCTATGTATTGGATCAGGATGAGCCTCAATTAGTTATCAAAGAAATTGAGAGGTTGTGCTCTGATTTCATTTGGAATTGGATTGATAATATATAGTAAGAAGAAAGCTCGTGTATCTGGAGATTGGAATGATGGAATATGGCAGTCTTTGTAGCACCTCTACAGTTGCTTCCTCCTGGATTTGGAAAAAGCTGATGATAATTCTTCTGTCTAGACTGGATTAACCACTCTCACTCGGTTGCTTCATATTATTATTATTATTAGCTTCATTAAACTCTACTGCTGCTGATTGTGAATTTTTCTTCTTTTAATGCTGCTGCAACATTCCACTCTTCATGTCCATCAAATGTTGAAGCTCGGCATCAATCTCCTCTTCCTCCTCTAAGATCCTACATAGTTCATTATCCAGCAAACTGAGATCTACTCTTCCCACTATAAGCCTTGCATCCACCTCCTTCAACTTCTCCCCAGCAGCACCTGCCTCTGCTTTGGCATTCTTCATACTCATCACTGTCTCTGCAACATTCTGTTCCAGCTCTGACATTTCCTTTCCATCATGCTTCACATTCGAAAGTCCCCAATTCTCTGTCTCAATATCCTCAAATGCAATCTCGTCATCCCAATTGGCCAATAAAGACCCCAATGCACCTTCATGATCATAGTCATCTTCAGGAGGAAACAAAAGCTTACTTCTTAGTTCTGATGGTAAAAAATCTATCAATGGAGTGGCCATGAAAGAATCTGCATCCTGCTGCTCCCATTCCATATCCTCCTTTCCTTGAATTTCCTTCAAATTTGATGAGATTTCTTGCCTTTGTGAATCCCCGGCAGCTTCTAATTCCACAGGCTGTGATTGAAGACAAGTTTCTTCAGTAGCTGCAACGGTTATAACAGAAACAAGTCAGTAGTCAATTTACTATATCTGGAAACCGAAATGGGTTCAATGCACTTACACTTGCTGCTGCTGCAACTAGCAGTAGTTATATTTTCATTATGTGTTGAAATGGGAACTGCTATATCCTCATCCATCCTGCAAATGGAATTCCACAAACTGGAGCAGCCAGAAATATTTAGAGATTCAAGAGATCTCATCAAGTGGATAAACACTGCATGGTAGGTTGGCAAGTTTCACGCAGTTTCGAAGATTCAATTCACAGAGATTTGACAGACAGCCAAGAGATGGAGGAAGGGTGGTGAGATTCGAGCAGTGAGAAAGATTGAGTGTCTTGAGAAACTTCAATCTGATCAAACTTGGCAGTTGCTTCAGACTTTGACATCCCTTGAGGTTGAGATGTTGAAGCTTAGTAAGATACTGAATGGATGAGATCCCAACCAAGTTTTCACAGCATTCAAGATTCATACACTCGAGTTTCTGAGCATTCGACAGGTCAGGGATGAAGAGCAGATTGGAATGTTGCAGATCAATACTCTTCAGGTTTACTAAAAGCTGCAGAGAGAAGAAAGAAACATCATGTGATCTGTTTGTGCTCATTCGTAGGGATAAAAAGGAATGAAACAACAAGAAGTTTGTTTGTACCTGATCTCCTCCCTTCCAAAGCTGGTTAAGGTTGCAATATGGGAAGAAAAGGGCCACAAAGTAGTGTGCACAAATATACAATGAAGGAGACTTTGCAATGTGTAGCCTTCTTTTATCCAAGGAATTGTAGCAATAAGGATTCATCTTCATGTCATGGTTAACCACCATCTGTCATGGTTCAGTCATGTACATCATTCTCTATCTTTTATTTTTTCATAAGCTGAACTCATCCAGTGTCTGACTGTTAGTAAACAGTATAAGATCCATCCAAAACTCTCTCTTCCAACAACTCAAGTTATTGGGATTTAACGATTCTTGACACAGTTGAGACTACAAAGTTCATAGCTTTGTACAAGTACACATGATATTATATATTATTATTATTATTATTATATTATATTATATAAATCATGTGGCTTTCTACTATTCATTAAGGGACCATGTGGCTTTCTACTATTCATTAAGGGGAAAAATTCTTTTGTACATGAGTTCACATGATTTCAAAATGTGTTATTCTTTTATACAGAAAAAATGGTACTGATTGATTATAGTAGTATGGATGCATACTTTTCTGAGTCTGACGTTGGTCAAGCTTCTTTCCAGCTTATCGCTGGTGTCTTTTATCTCTTCTAGGGTACACGACTCCAACCCTTCCCCAAGCAGCTTACTGTCATAACACGCCATATTTTTCCCTTTTCAAACTTTTACTGGAATTCTAATTTCCAGAAAATCTATTTACCATTGACACTAACATTGAAGGCACATACTTAACCTGTATAAGTTTACGGGTCGTTTGGTTTCTGTGATTTGGAAATAGTGTATTTGAACAATATTGTGGTTTTAGAAAATGCTGTTTTGTGATTACACTTTTTTACTCAAAACCTTTGTTTGGAAGTTGCTATGAATCAGTTTTGGATTTGGGGGTGGGTATTAAAATGAAGCTAAATTACCATTTTATCCTTGTTATTATGTTGGCCATATTTGAACTGAAGACTTTTGGTATTTTTGCGGTATTTGTATGCAGTAATTTTGTAATAACAGATTGTTGCCAAGTCATTGTTGTTGTAAGAGACATGTTTGTTTTAATGCAAGTGTTACCAAGGACAACAACTTATAGTTCAATCATCCTTCAAATTACGAGCAAACATCAAACTAGAATAATACTAATTCAAAGATAACATTTCATGCTTACACAAGCTACACTACTTCTGCATATTCAAATTCCTATCTACGAAATTGTGGAATTCCAAAATATGAGTTGTCTAGCACTACCTACTCTCAAAAAGATGTTTACAAAACATTATAATATATAATCCAATAACACAAACCCCCATTGTTTCTAGGCTTAAGTTGGTGAGAGTGATTAGAAAGTTGAACTAAAATATTGGCATAGATTGTAATTTTTGAATTAGTAGTTGGATAGAAATGTAATTGTACAAACCCTTCAATTCACTCATTATCAAATCACTCAAAACTCAACTAAAAGCTGAGTTTTGAAATCACTCATTTTTTAGGTCCAAATAAGCTGTTTTGTGCATTTGTATTTCCGAAAAAACGAAGGTTTTGGATGAAATAGTGTATTCATCCAAAACACACCTCCAAATCACAGAAACCAAACATGGTGTTAGTATCAGTCCAGTAATGTATGTGTATTATCCTAATCGTGACGTGACCATTTGGTCTCGGTTTGGGTAATGATTATGAATGTGGTCAGTAATGTTTGCATGTGAACACGATGAGTCCCATTTGTCAGGTTGTGTGTGTAGCAGTTCAGTACGCGTTCAATAATGTGTCAGTGTGGCCACGCTTAGTGTGGAATGTTTGTTATAGGTGCGGGTAGTAGTTAAGTATGTCTCTCGTAATGTATTAGTACTAATGTCGTTATGGTTGCATGTTAAGAACTAATGATTATAGTAATAGTAAATTTTTACTATATGCTTAAGAACTAATGATTATAATAAGTATAGATTCTGAATAATTTGATATCAACACACCACTGACCAATTGAAAGCTCTAAACCATATAAGGAATCGGTATCTAAGTTCATAATTAACTTATAAAAATATTTTTGAAACCGTGTAGAGGCTTTGAGGAGCTCAATCTCGTTAGCCAGAGAAGAGGATTGTTGCTTGAGTTGCTGCATGGTGGATTTCAAGTACACACTACTATAAGCATACCAAAGAAGCACACAAATAAAAACATCACCTAACTATATGAAAGTAGCATATAACAATCGCAGTTGGGGAAATTGATGACCTGAATGCTTGAATCTGCATTGCTCTTGTTCATTTCAACTTCTTCGTTGTACATTTGGTACCGAGCTATTTATTGTCTTGTCCATTCTATTTGTACACACACAACAAATCATAAAAGATTGTTTTAGACTTCCATATATTGATGTCATTGACCAAAAGAAAACTCTAGCTATAGTACACATACTAGTTAACTTCCATGAATACATAATAGTGATCATCAACATGCTTCTGGTATGTACGTCAAGGCTAGCTTCCAAAATAAATCAAGAATGTTTTTTTTTTTTTATGAAAATAGGAGCACATCTTCTCAATCCCAAACCTTAAACATGTCAGTCGGCCTTAAAAGTTGGTAAACATGGGTGGCCTAGAGAGTTTGTTAGCCCGTTTCTAGCACTTGACTTCAAAATTTCAAATGAAAAATGTCAGATAAATAGTTATTAATAAGTATATTTAAAACTGAACTCTAATCACTATTTGTGGTACATCGGTTGGAATGTGGGAAATGGGTTCTTTATGGTTTTAACATCATAAGTCCAATTCATGTAGATGTTATTTTTATTAGTTATTTTTCTCTCTTATCTTTTGGGCATGGTCCCTTCTCTTTTATTAAATAATTTATTTACTTCATTGGTGTGGGCCTAAGCCTTTTATTTATTTTTAAATAAGTACGGATTCTTATTTTCTTTAAAGTCTTTTATAAGAATATATTTTGAAGCATTTAGATATCAATTTCTAAATGAATAAAACATAAATTTTAAAATCAATATATCAACTTTACAAAAATATCACCAATTTTCATTTTCAAGAAAAATTAAATAAATTATTTATGACTGTAGAGCGTTATCTTTAGGATAATATAAATATTTTTTGATAATATAAAATTTGATACTCATATATCTCTTAACCAACATTATAATTTTACAAAATATAATAATATTTATTGAAATATAAATGTGCATTTTTTCATATATTAAGAAATTATTTTTTCAAAATTTATAATAACCTGTCACATCTCGATTACATCACACCACCTCCAACTTCATGGGACAGTCATGTTGGTGATAAACCAATAATGATATAATTTCCATTTGCACCAACAACAATAAAATTTATATGTCTCCCTATAATAATGTTGTCATCCGAAGTCGTCCCAACTCTTAATGGTTGCCCTCTAACAGGCTCCCATACCATGTCAGGGTGGTTCCACCGATAGTCCCTGGGAAAGTCCAGTAGTAGTTGGCATGAGATGCGTTGAGCATATGCATGGCATGCAATGGTAAATATCAGCAGATGCTCGTCTGGGTTTCCCGTTCCTTCATACGCTTTGATGGCTAGGGGGATGAAACCTTGAGGCAGGACGACATTCAGTAGAGCCTTGTCCAACGACTACCTAGGGCCGGATTTGCAGAATGGCAATAACAGTATGAACATCTAGTCAAAGTTTGTCATTCTGATAGCCATTCTGCCTTGGGGTGCCTCCCTCTGGTTGTTTGCCCATGCTTGGGCAATCATCATTATCATCTCAGTGTTCTACTTGCGCAATTTCTCCACCTTGCCTTCCAAGTCCTAGGTAGGTGGTGGGGTGGGCCTCGGTTGAGGCGTTCATCGTTTGTAGAGGCATAGTGAGGCCCTTTTCAATCGCCTTGTTGTTGTCTCGGGGGAGGGGTTCATCTTCGGCATTTTACTCACTTACTTCGACTGTGTCCCTGAGACGGGGATCAGTGGGTATTCCTAAGGGCACTGATTACTTTACGAAGGTTTACAGAGTCCCAGAAGTTAGGGATGGCAATTCAGTTAAGATTAATGGTTAAAACTAATTAACCGACCAAATTTGGTTAACTGATTGGTCGATCGTTCAAGGGTGGTTAACCATTTTTAGCAAGTCGGTCAACGGTTAAAAATATGGTTAACCGACATTTGGAAAATTTTGACGCAACACAATAATGGAATACTGAGTTATAATGCAAGTGCTTATTTACAAGGTGTATAATTTACGATATTATTTAATTTGCAATGAATTTTAAGGTTGGAAGTAGGTTAAACCGGTCAAATCAGTCATAAATGGTTAAATTGATTAAATCGGTCAAAACAAGGCAAATTATTTAGGTAAAAAATGGTTAGTTAAACCATGTCTTAAAAGGGCATGGTTAATTTACAGTTGACCGAATTTTGGTCGGTTAATGCCAAAATTTGAGTATTAGGCCGACCTTATTACCAAGTAAAAAATCAGGTGGTCAATAGCTACCTTTGTCTCGAAATCATTGGTAAGATCCAAATGAATTGACTTGCAATCAAAGAAATATGGCTACAAAAAAGCACCAACGTTGAATTTGACGTCTATGATATTTAATCTTACATAATTCTGACTAGGTTTTTTTTTTTGTCAATAACGTCGATAGTTATTCATCATCAAAGGCTAAAGGCTGGATACAGAGATTTGAAAGATAAGAGCATGAAATCCAATCTGTAGGAAGAGAATTGTCCCTTGCGGCCTTAGCAATCCAATCAGGCGCCTTGTTGAGACCCCTAGGGTCGAAGGCTATAGACACTACAAGAAAATGATTATTTAACAGCGGCATAATTGCAATTTAACAGTGGCCATGGCCGCTGTTAAATTGACCAATGCTGAAGTCATTTAACAGCGGAAAAAGGTGTCCGCGGTTAAACTGATTTATTTAACAGCGGCCCCTTGGCCGCTGTTAAAATATCTTGGCCACTGTTAATTATTTGTCTTGATAAAAGTAATAGCCGGAGCTCCGACGGTAGTAGTCGGAACTCCGGCAACCAAAACTGATGGGTCATTAGGTTCATCAAATCTGCAGTTCGAAGACGGAACTCGATTCAACTCATCTCACTCGATTCAACTCTTCTAACTCGATTCAACCAAAGCAGATCCTGCAACAAGTCGTCGTTCGACGATGATATTGTCTTCGCCGTTTCCACCAAGCCGTCTCCGTTTCCACCAAGTCGTCGCCGTTCTCGATTGAAGACTGATGATACGCCGTTCGACGATGAAGGTTGACGGCGACGCATGGAAGTGTAGAAGAAAGAGGTTGATGGCGATGTCGAAGGATGGCTTCGATTTATGTTCCCGACGGAGAAGAGTGGAAGAAGGAGGTTGATGGAGGTTTCGATTTATGTTTCCGACGGAGAAGTGTGGAAGAACGAGGTTGAGGTCGATTTCCTACGGAGAAGAGTGGAAGAAGGAGGTTGAGGTCGGTTTCCGACGGAGAAGAATGAAGAAAGAGGTTGAGGTCGAAATCAGAGAAGAGTGGAAATTGGACAGTTCAGATCTTCGAAATTGTGTTTCTTTAGTTAGATCTGACGAATGAGAATAGTGATCCGCGTGAAATAAATTAACAGCGGCTGCAAGCCCCTTGGCCGCTGTTAAGTTATTAGCCGCTGTTAAATTACAACCAGCCGCTGTTAAATGTAATAATTTAACAGCGGCCCCTTGGCCGCTGTTAAATATCGTGGTTTTTATAATTTAACAGCGGCCATTTCAGGGCCGCTGTTAAACGTCTGCTGTTAAATTAGCTTTTTCTTGTAGTGAGAGATCTAAGGATATCGATTAAGGATGTTTCGCATCGTTGACAACCATGCTGCACAATCCCAAGGCCAAGCTATCCTAAAATCTCGTAGAGCCATCACCAGACTCAAGCAATCTGATTTAATAATAGTGGGGTGACCTGATGACTCTCCTAGCGAAATAGCATACAAGAGAGCCTTCGCCTCCGTCATGATTGATGATGAACAAATAAAGGATCCTGCCTTTCCATCGATTATCTGTCATTGGGAGTTGAACATAATAACCCCAAACCCTGCCACACCTGATTCCTCTATAAATGAACCATCACAAAAGATCAGATGCTGGGACAAGCCCATAGGCGGTGGACAAGCTAACACGTTGGGGGCCCTCTGAGAAGTAGAGTTTGAGGGCACCGCATGTACATCTAGAAGCCTCCACTCCTCCTTTAAGTCGGAAGCCCATCTCAGGGTAGTCACAGTCTACGGTACCACATGCCGGAAGATCCTCTCATTTCTTGCCCTCCAAATACACCACATAATTACAATAAAGGCTTGGGGTCCTGAAAAGTCGGGATTATCACGTTTCTCGAACAGCCAACCAGGAATGCTTTCCTAATGCACCGGCCTATATCCATTCAGAAGTGAACGTCTCCAGACGTCAGTAGCGTGCGGGCATTCAAACAGACAGTGAATCACGTCCTCCTTTGACCCTCGGCACAATTGGCAATAAGGGGAATTACCACAGTTTCTCCTCCTGAGACTCTTGGACGTTGCCAATGCATTGTTTGCAGCTCTCCAAACAAAAAACTTCAGTTTAGGCGGTAGAGAGAGACCCCACACCCACTTCCAAACATTTCCACCGTTGGCCATCTGCCCATGATTGGGGACTAGGTTGTTCCGGCCTCGTATCGTATTGTACGCAGATCTCACCGAAAACATGCCTTTTCTATCAAAGTGCCAAACCCAGGTATCTGTGTCCTCAGACGGTCCCACTGGAATCTTCAGGATTGCCTCAACTTCTCTCATCGCACAGTGCTCCTCCAGAGTCTCATTATTCCACTCGTCCCTAGCTTCATTGAGCCACTCAGCAACCAACGTGGAGTCATTCCGGGCTCCACCAAGTCTGAACTCTGGAAGGGACGGGATCCACGAGTCCCTAAAGACATGAATCTGCCTACCACAATCTAGCCCCTTTTTGCAGAACCTCCCGATAATCACACAAACTCGCCCAAATCCAAGAAGGCTGCCTAGTTTTGCTTGCACCAAGGAAGTTTGTCCTCGGAAAATAGATTGCCTTAAGAAGCCTTGCCCACAAACTCTCGTTGTCCTGCACTAGTTTCCATCCTTGTTTGGCGAGAAGTGCCAAATTGAACGTGCGGAAATACTTAAAACCCGATCCTCCTTCATACTTTGGGGTAGTAAGTTTAATCTTCGAGGTCCAATGGATGCTTCGTTTAGTCATTGAGCCCCCCCAAAAAAAATGCCCGCAGAAGAGAGTCCATCTTATTTGTCATTGCTTAGGTAAGAGGAAGCACGACATGATGTAGGTTGGGATACTTTGGTAGACGGCCTTGAGGAGAGTCTCTTTACCGCCCGGAGAGAGTAACAAGCTTTTCCATGATTGGCCAAGATTGCGCATTCGGTCAATGAGGAAAGAGAACACCTCCTTCTTGGATCTTCCCATTCTGACGGGACACCCAAGTATTTCCCAAAAGACGTGTTGTCGTGGAAGCCAAGGATTTCTCGGATACGACACTGAAGAGGTTCGAGAGTTTTACGTGAGAACATGATCGATGATTTTTGTTGATTGATCGTCTGCCCTGTCATTCTACTGTAGGATTCCATCATTTTTATGTAGGCAACCACTTCCGTAACTGAAGCTTCCCCGAAGAGAATTGTATCGTCTCCGAATAACATGTGCGTCAGAGTAGGGCAACGGTTGTTCAGCTTGATCCCCTTTAAAGTACCGGAAGTCATACCTTTGTCAATGAGGAAAGACAAAGAGTTTGTGAGGATGATGAAGAGGAAGGGTGAAATAGGGTCTCCTTGTCTAATTCTTCTGAATGGCTCGAATTGCTCCGTCTGACTACCATTGACCAGGACGGAAAATCTCACCGTCCGCACACATTCTTGAATCTATCTGCACCAAGTAGCTGAGAAGCCCATTGCTCTCAGGATTGCATCTAGACACTTCCAATCAACCATGTCGTAAGCCTTCTTCATGTTCATTTTTATCATCATGTCCCATTGTAGTTTCTCGGCTCTGTTCTTAAAGTGAAGGATGACTTCATGTACTATCATAATGTTGTCTTGAATCGCTCGACCTCCCATAAAGGCCGATTGCATTTCCGAGATAATGTTTGGTAGCCAGTTCTTAAGCTGTGTAGCCAGAATCTTGGATATCACTTTATACCTAAAGTTGCAACAACTGATCGGTCTAAACTGAGACACTTTCTCGGGGTTAGCTATCTTAGGATGAGAGCTATGTTTGTTGTTCCACCCTTCCGGCATGGTCGACCGCTCAAAAAACCCTTGCACCTCAATGCAGAGCTGGTCCTTTACCACCTCCCAATATTTCTTAAAAAAATGTCCAGAAAAGCCATCCGAACATGGAGATTTATGTGGGCCCATCTGAAAAACTGCATTCTTAATCTCTTACTCGGAGACGGGTTGACTCAGACTTTGGTTCAACTCGTCCGAAATCACCTTGGGAATTTCTTCAATAAGTTCATCACCTCCCAATAAGTCACTTGAGGTGAAGAGGTCCTCATAAAACTCCTTTATGTGTCTTCTGACCTGCTCCTCCCCCTCTATCCACTCATCTGATTCTGCCTTTAACTTCAGGATGCGATTTTTGTGTCTTCTTTGAATAGTGCTAGCATGAAAGAATCTTGTACTCTTGTCGCCCTCCTTAAGCCACCGGACACCCTCTCTCTGCTTCCAATAATTTTCCTCCTGCACCCATAAATTCGTAAGCTCACTCTCCAAATGCCTCTCAAAACTAGTTGTCTCTTCGTGTCTAGGCCCTAGCCAGACTTCCGCAAGTCTCCGCTGAGTCCGTAAAATCTCAAGTTTGCTGTTAGAACCATGCTCTTTGTTCCAAGCAATGAGACTTTTCCTGATGTTGTCAAGTCTCATCTCACAGTTAACACCTGTTCTCCACTTAGATCGAATAATTTCTTCACACTGATTGGATTCAAGCCACCTTTGGTCGAGCCGGAACGGCATCTGTGTGGGAACCCTAGGAAAGGATCTATGCACAGTTAATCTCAGGGGGCATGATCTGACCCAATCATTGGTTCATGGGTAATGATCGCGTGTTCGAACATATTTCTCCAAGAGGCTGAGCAAAGGCCCCTATCCAATCTCTCTCTAATACGATCCCCCCCTATTTTTTTGTTATCCCATGTGAACCTCTCGCCAATGAAGCCTAAGTCAATGAGACCGTTGGAAAAAATGAAGTCAGTAAAAGGCTCAATTAACTCTCTCTGGAGGGGAAGCCCACCTTCTTTCTCCTCACTATTGATGACCGCGTTAAAGTCTCTCATGATTAACCATGGGTCTTGAATGGTGTTACGAAGGCCTCCAAGGTGCCAGAAATAGCTTCTAGTGTATGGATCATTTGCCACATGAATGAAGGTCATAAAGAAATCGCCTAGGCCGTTACCAAAATTCACCCGAAGATCCACAAAATAAAAACCAAACGCGATCACATTAATATTGATATTTTCCACCCACCATAGCGCAAACCCCCTTCTACGACCCTCAGGATCGTTATACCAAAACTTGGGGTATTTGGCCCTTCTCCGTTTACATTCTAAAACCTGCCTACTATTTTTTGTTTTGAAAAGACACACAATCAAAGGGCTAAATCTACAGATCATGTCTCCCCAACATGTGTTGCTCCCAAACTTCAGCCCAATGTTGCCCTTCACTTCGGCTCGATGCCGCACGGCTGAACGCACCAGCTAGGTTTCGAGTAATGGCCGGCATCCGCTGCTCATCCGTCTCCTATCGGCCATCCTCTCCATTCCAATTTCGTCGTCCCCCGTCGCTTCCACCCCCTTCCACTCCTCCCGTTCTTCGCTCCATCTGATTCCTCTGTCTCGTCACCAACCCTTGAATCTCAGCCCACCTCCGATTTATCTCCACTGTCTCTTCTTCCATCCCGGAAAGGCGTTCTAGTCCATTTGACCTCACATCATTGGAGTTGGGAGTTCGCCTATCCATCCTCTTCGGCGTTGGAGCCGCCGGCGAGTGAAGCCCGGCTCTAGTGTGTTCGTCGTACCTTCCGGGAACCCACTCTGTGCGAAAGTCACAGCTTGATTGGCTGAGGCCAACTCTCCCACAATTGAAGCAGAAATTGCCTGGTAGCTTCTCGAATTTGAAATTAACCCAATCTGCTCCCTCCTCATCTCCACTCCAAAACCCATACGGCAATGGACGAGTTAGGTCAACGGAGACCATTGCTCGGAGGAATTTCACCCAAACATCTGCATTCAAACCATTCTCATCTATCTGAAGAACCTCCTTGAAGCTTGCCCCAAGAATCATCCGAAGGTCCTCCTCAGTTCTGCACCACATGGGTTTGGACCCAGATGTCAGCAGTGGAGAAGTCGATGTTGGATGGCTTTCCCCTAGTATCCTAGTCCTTGAGAATCAGAAGCGTATCTGAAACCTTCCATGGTCTCCCCCTCCAGGCTTTTTCTTTATCGACTCTCGTCTTGAAGTTGAACACGAACGTGTTAGGGCTAGCATCGCTGATCTTGAGACCGTGGGCTACCGGCCAAGCATTGCCGAGGATGGCCTTCATTGCGTTAGCCGTTATCTTCCTTGAGGTAAGCATCTTCCCTGCTAAAATTTGCATCTCCCCCATAGTTCTCAGACGAAACTTCACTACCGGCTCTTCCACGCTCCATTCCTTAGTTTTCTGGACAAGCTCGCTTAGATCCATTTGTTAGGCTCGCCGAGAGTGAAAGGGTTTCTCTGTTTGGGTATTGCCAGAGATCAGTTTGGTCTTTGGGTTGTAGAGCAAAAGGCTTCCACTTCTCTCTTCTTAAACACCTCCTCTACTTCAGGCGCCAGAGTTTTATCTTGTTTGACCCTTTCCGCCCATAAAGCCTTAGCTGGAACCATCCCTCTTGCCCTTCTGGAGCCCTTCCTCTTGTCAAATTCGGCCTGAGATGATTCCGACCTTTCCCCGGAATGTACCTTAAAATTTTAGGATTCATCTGAAAATCCTTTCCCATTCCTTTACTCTTTCCATTTGAGTGATTTGTACGAGTAATCTCCGCATTAATGCCTGGTCTCTTCCTCTTCCATCTTTACATTTTGCAATTAATCACGCATGTACATTTAATTTCTTCGTCTACTTTCTTTTGAAATCCTTTATTTTAATGTGCACGTCTACCCCAATCTTCCTAATCTCAAGAAATTGGTTGGAGGCAATAAATCCATTTCCCTTTAGCTTATGAACAGCTGGCACTTTCTTAGTGCGGATTGAGTGTAAGAGGATGAGAGATCCCTTTAGGATCGGTGCTGATTCAAGGCGAATCGCTGTTAACCGAGCTGGAGCTCCGGCCATGAGTTGAGAGAATTTCAAAAATAGCCGTTGCTAGACGAACTTTTTCCCTTTCATTTTGGTTTTTTTTTATTGGTTTGGGAAGGAATGCAACTAGGTTTATTCATTTTTCCTGTCATCTCTGAATTTTCAAGCTTTGAATTAACATTTCTGTTTTCCAAATGTGAAACTGTACATAATTATTGTTTTCTCTTAAGAGTTTTCTATTTTCCAAACTTTCAACTACTTCCAATATAATAATAAATTAATAATGTATTGTTTTATGTCAAAAAGTCTAATTAAAACAGCAAGACCTAAAACAGCCGGCAAGAAAACACAAAGTATAAATGTTTCCAACACAAAACAAATGACCAGATAGGCAGACAGACACATACCCATGGCTGGAGAACTCGTAAAGGCGGCCACCCTGGGAGAAAATGATGACTCCAACCTCGGCTTCGCAAAGTACGGAAAGCTCGTAGGCCTTCTTCAAAAGCCCATTCCTCCTCTTTGAAAACTTAACTTTTCTGCTTATTGAGTTCTCCACTTTCCCCATCTCCACTTTCCCCTTCAACTTCTCCGCAAATCAAGGAAATCCTAGCTCACCCTTCCCCGCCGACGAAATAAACAAAATGGAAGAGCAGGGCGGCCGCCCGATCGACCGTCAAAGTTCAAACCACAGAAATCACCATCTGATCTGTATCTAGATAACACCCCACCAGATGTCCAGATTTGGAATGGACCAGCAAGCAGATTTTGAAAGGCCAAAGAGCTTAGATTGCTGGAGAAATATAGAACTCCCCACAAGCAAATGAGTTCATACGGTATATAAAGTGGTTTTGCTCATTGGGATTGAAAATTTATAGAGATTGCAAAAAGTGCTTTTTCAAACAGTATATTTGAAATATGATATTTATTTAGAAAAACTTGTTTGGAAGTTCAGCCGCATATTATTCATTTTGGTCATTAATCGTATCGTATAGGGTTTGTAAGATAGTGGTTTTAACTCTTAATTTATAATCTAGTTGTTACTAACCTGTAGCGCTTGTAACGTTGTGGTTCTTCCATCAAATGTCCATCCGAATTATTGTTAAATGTTGATATCAGCAAGTCACCTTAGCCTTTTTTTTCATGTCACCTAATTAAACCTAGACTCGACCCAGCTAACCAATTCAACCCAATCTAACCCAACCATGGAGAATCCAGAGGAAGAAGGTGAACTGGAGGAGACGGGGAGTGTCGGTTGAGTTAGATTAGGTTGAATTGGTTAGTTGGGTCGACTCTAGGTTTAATTTGGTGACATGGAAAGAAGTGACATGGGAAAAAAAATATTGAGGTGGCTTGTTGATATCAACATTTAACAAAGTTTTTGGATAGGCATTTGACGGAAAGACTACAACGTTACAAGTGTTATGGGTTAATGAAAACTAGTTTACAATTTAAAGGTTAATGACCACTATGTTACAAACCCTATACATTAATGACCAAAATTGATAATAAGCTGAAGTCGAGGTTCAAAAGTGATATGTGGGTCATAGAATTAGTTAATTTGAATAAAATTAGGGCTAATACACTAATCTAACCAAACCTTTCACAAATATGTCAAATCTAGCCACTACTATTTAAAAACTCAAATAAACCAATTGGGTTATTTTCATTAGTTTTCCATCCAAGCTAACGGGAATACAAACTTCAAATCTAACGTGGCAAGCATTATCACGTTACATGTTGCCACATCAATAATTTTACCACATAATAATAGACTTTTAATATAAAAATTGAAAATTAAAAATGAAAGCAAAAAAAATTATGTGGCAGCTGACGTGACATCTGTTTGACTAGTAAAATGAGTGTCACGTCATCTACGTTAGCACTATCAGTAACAATGTTAAATTTCTAAAATTCATTGGCTAGATTTCTCATTATTTTCAAGGGTTTGGCATTAAAAATGTCATCAAAATACTAGTGACTAGATTTGAGATATTTGTGAAAGGTTTTGCTAGATTAGTGTATTAGTCCATAAATTTTTTTTTTTTACAAAGGCTAGTTTCACTAAAACTTAAAGGATACAAAGTTGGGCCGAAGCCCATGGAAAGACAAGAATGACTATAAAGTAAAATAGGCCCTATTACAACTTAAGAACAAACTTAAGCCCAAAACATATCAAACCCTAAAGCACTCCTCCAACAAAGAAGCAACAGCAGCCGTCATCCTTTGCAAGACCGCCACCAAGCCAACCAAACCACCGGAAACTCGTCGGAGAAGAAGGAAAAAACGCCGGAAAAAGATGGGCACCTTGAAGCACTCTTCGAAGAACCGTCCCTGCCACAAACTCAACTAAAAGCATCCGGGCTCATATGAGAAACCACAACATCTCCGAAATACCAACACAATGGGTAAAACAAGGAGGTAGATGACATTAAAGAAGAGAAGAAGCAAACTGAAAAATCAGCTCCCTTTGAATCCAAGCCAACATATCGTCAAAATCAGAAAATCAGATCTGAAACAAAAGCTCCATAAAGGAGAAGGAAAAGCCCACAAGGGGATAGAGAGCTCCATTCAAGGAGAGGCACACATTCATGAAGGAGAAAAACAACCAACAGAAAGATAAGATAAAGGAAAGAGAAAGGAAAATAAAGGAAATAGATCTAGAACACGGGGGCTGCCGCCAGTGCCATGGAGGCAGCCGGCGGCTAAGAGAGGGCAGGAAAGAATAGAACTTGGAAGAGAGAGGGGAGAGCGTTTTTTAGGAAGAGAGAGGAGACCATTAGATCTCCCTTAAATAAATTAACGGTGTAGATTAGTGTTCTTATATAAGGACACATATAAGGGTCCTCGTAATAGGAATTACCGGCTAGATTAGTGTAAATGTAGTTTTTTTTGTTAGAGTTCCATAAAATTACCGTCACACTTTTTGAAACTCTAACAAAAAACTACATTTACACTAATCTAGCCGGCAATTCCTATTACGAGGACCCTTATAAGTGTCCTTATATAAGGACACTAATCTACATCGTTAATTTATTTAAGGGAGATCTAATGGTTAAATATCAAATGGGTATTAAGGTAAATTAACCAATTAGTAACTACTATTTATTAATTTTCGTTTTCATTTTATATTAAAATAAATTTCATACGATTATGAATTATTTTGGAATTAGATTCTTTTCCATTAGAGTTTGTTTTGAATTAAGATTCCTTAATTAGTCTTTGCCATTAGGAGTCTTTGACTTTATCAAAATTAGTTCCAATATAGTTGCTAGAACAACATTAAACAAACCAATTTCAAAGTTCCAATACTAAATCAGACAATACAAAACCATTTCACTAAAATTGGGTTTTGCAATTTCATTCATTACTTTGGATCGACATAGAAACGGGAATTAATACTTCAATCTAAATGAACAAATAAATTTCAGTGAACTAAAACTCCAATCAGAAAACTAAAACCCATCTAGGTATTCAACACACTTACCTTGTTCCAACTCGTAAACTACAACAACGTGGTTCGTAAAGAAAAACATGTTCTGAATAGAAAATCAAAATAAAATCAAGAAGAGAAGAAGTAGTAGCCATGCCATCCGTTTCTCTCGGTGAACCTCCATTCGTCAACGTCGTTTCCAAAATCCCCAGAACCTCCATCATCGTTCGGAACAAAACATACTAGTGTTGCTTTCGGGGATCCAATTTCCGCGCCGAGCCCGATGACCATGCCTCTCCCTCCCTTTCTCCCCCACCCTCTTTTGTCTTCCACCGCATCCAAATCTCCACCTCCGCTACATCCACAAATCTCTCCCTTCCTCATATTCATTGCCCACCGGAGTGAGTCGTCCTCTACTTCACCAGCCTCCGTGTGGTGCACTTACAAGGACTGTCACGCCGTCAGATCAATCCTCCACGAGATCTGCGACCCAATGTACGAGCGAGATCTGTCGGTTGATGGTACCTAGATGACCTGCAAAAATATCTGTCAATGGATGTGTTCAGCGGGTCGTAGAGGGACGACGGTGATGTCGGCGACGCAGACCGCGGTTGGGAGGAAGAGGTTTTTGGAAGAAAAGAGGTTTTGCACTAGAGGTTGGTTTCTTGGAACGTGCATCAGTTTTTTTGGGAGGCTGAATATTAGGGTTTCACAAAGCCTAATGTTATAACTATATATATCATTTACTTCTACCAATTTTACCCTTACTTTGTTCCTCACCGGCATATTTGGATCATCATCCAACGGTAGAAATGGTGTCTTGATATAAGGACACTAAGAGGGTCCTCATAATAGTAGATCCCAATCTAGCCAAATTTTTCAAGAATATTGATGACGTTAGATTTACCACGTTTATCTCACCACATTTGAACGAAATTCCCCTCTTTGTAATCCTATTTGTGATAGTTTTTAGGAACTTTCATGCAAATCGAGTGTTATTATCCTCTGGCCCTCTTTTGGGTCATTTGATGTCGTTTCGAGTTGTTTTTGTTGAGATTTCAGTCACATTGTGTAGAACCTTTCAACGAGCTCGACGCTTCAAACAGGACCAATTCGGAGTTCGGACGGAGCGGGAATCATCGAAATAGCAAAAAAAAAACCCGCACGCAAGATCAACAAAAAGTGCGTCTGGGAGCACAAGAAAAGTGCGCTGGAGCATTTTTCTGTGCATCCCGACGCACTTTTTCGCAGTTTTTTTTGGACTTTGGGGTTTTTAAAACACAAAAAATAGGGAGGAAAAACATACTTTTCATTCTTAATTCAAATTCTGACGAACCAGACACTCTTCGAGAGGAGATTTTGGAGCTTTGAAGACACGATTGAGCAGGAGAAAGCTAGAATTTATTCGGGAGTTTCATTGAGTCATCAGGATTAGTTTATTCCGGAGTAAGATGTCTTTCTTCTCAGTTTTCTTCTCCGTTGTATCTTTGATTTCTTCCAAAGACATGAGTAGCTAAACTTCTTAGTTCGTTCAGATTAGATGAAACTCTAGTTAGATTTTGTATGGATGATGTTGGCTTTTCTTTCCCATTTATATTAATTGTGGTTTATTTAGACATTTGATGCAATTTTCCTTAACCCTAATTTAAAGCTCTATGAATCTGTTGATTGACCATATCGTAGGGTTCTTGCTTCATCTTTGATTTTTCGGTTCTGACCATGGACGTGAATCATTCTAGAGTTTAGGAAGTCATTAGGATTTGCTGGTATTTTGACCATAGGATCGGTAGACCTAATTTCCTTGCATTATCTCTGTGGCATTTCATCGAACACCTTGATTTGTCTTGACCATAGGAACCTTTGAATCTGATAGGATAGAGTCTCTATGACCTGACCAATGAGTAGAGATTACCTAAGGAAGTATCGAGTCATCAAGTCTGTTGAAACCAAATTGCATTGCATCATCCGTCTTAATCGAGCTAGAGCGGATTCGAGTCTAGACAAACACCTTAGTCATTCTTCGAACCCCCAACTTGTTTACTTGCTTATTTGTTTAACTTTTGCATTCTTAGATAATTAGTTCATAAACCAATCTCCAAAATCTCGAATAGCTTAACCCACAACTGTTGAGTAATAAAAGTAGAAAGACCCAAGGGAAATAACGATCTCTTTGGAGTGATTCATTGAGCAAAACTTAGTGTGCGTTAATTTGTGCATCAAATATGTCAATTATAGCAACTTCTTTTTTAATGACATTTTTTTATGTCAAACCTTTGAAAGTAATAACAAACCTAGCCAACGAACTTTAAATTTTAACACCGTTAGCGACAGTATTAACGGAATTGACCTGTCACCTTTTTTACTGGTCAACCGATGCCACATAAAAAATTTAATTACATTCAATAAATTATAAGGAAAAAATTAAAAATAACTAAACATAAATACAAAAAATTTCTCCCTATCCCCATAACTTCGCCGATTATCTCTCATTTCCCCACCCCTCCGTCGCCACCCACCCCAACATATTTGCACCCTCGCTAACAACCCTTCCCATTCCCTAATTATTTTTGGTGATGGCCCCTATTTTGGTCCGCCACCCACCCTAACAGTTTGTCCACTGATAATTTTAGTCTCGGGGCGAATTGTTGGGGGCCTAGCCCCCGACTATTATTTAAATATACGATTATTATTTTGTAATTATTCAGGTTCCAGTCCCCCGACTAAAATTGTCGTAGGCCAAATTGTAGGGGGTCTAGGCCCCTACTAATTGATATACTAGGCGCCCGAAAATTAAGCCTCTAACTAAAATTATCGGGGTCTAGACCCCCGACAAATGTATAAATTAGTAGGGGGCCAAGCCCCCGACAATTTGTGCCCCTGACTAAAATACCTAATGACTTCAAATTATTTTGGTCCTCTCTTTCTCAGTTCTCCTCTCTTCTTCTTCTTTTCTCTTCTCTGATCCATGTAACAAAAATTCTGATTCAAACTCGAATCGCCGCCCTTCACTACCCTATTACCGTCGCTCCTCCTCCCTCCGTCGCTCTTCCACCCCGCCGTCATCCTCCACCCTAAATTTATTTCCCCTCGGCCCTCACGACTCACGAATCTTCCAGCACCACCGACATCTCCTCTTCGACATGGCAACCCGCAGCTCCTAAACGGAATCCTTTCGAGAAGATGACACATCGACTACTTCCCTCCCCCAAGAACAACACGTCAGTACCTACGACAGTCGACACTTAACAGCTTTTGGGATAGGAATGTAAGTTTGGGAAATGGGATGTTTTGGAGTTGGGGCACAGGTAGCCATTGGCTCAAGTTTTCTAGATTATAATTTATAACAAAGCTTTGGTCTCTAGATTATAATTGATCAGAATATTCATTCATTGACCACTGCATTCTTTCTCTTATTTCAGTTGTTGTACCAAAAACTGAATCGCCAGTCCTCCATCATTGATGTAATCCAAGGGAGTAAAAAAGAATGGATCAATCTCTAATGGAGAATTCTCTGACTCTAAACTCAGGTACGTTGCTTCTTTGAACTTTGGTTGCTTCTCTGAACTTTGGTTGTGGTTTATGAACAAGCTCTGAACTCAAGATTACAATCTCTACTCCTTACGTTCATTTTTTTGTTATTTCGTGATGTATTGTTTGGTTGCTGTTGTAGATGTTTTCTCGGTTTAGTGGGCACAAGCTATAGATTGTAGATTGCTCAATTTAGGCTTTTGGGTGTAATTAGATTAAGAATTCGGTTAGCTGAACTATCAAACTAGCATGCCCCCTTTTTTTTAATGTTGATGTGTGTAGGTTATTGCTGGTTATTCGCAAGTTCGGATAAGAAGACTGAAGAGTTCCCCTCAGACATCACTCATAAGCTGACCCGTTTGAGCAAGTATCAAGTTTTCAAAAAATTTCGTATTTTCTTTAATTTTTTGTGATGTTAACTTGATTTTGTTATTTTTTAGATTCGGTAGATTTTCAGCTGAACCGTTCTTCGCATTCTAGGTTGGTGGTGCATATTTTTAAAAAATGAAATCAGATGTTGTTTCAAGAATGTATGCATGTGAAGTGAAATTTTATTCATTATGTACAATTTGGAATTTGGAATTCATTGGTTGAAGTGAAGATTATGTCAAATATTAAAAACTTCTATGTATGCATGTCCAAGATAGTATATGATATATGTCGAAGATAGTATATGATATATGATTATGTGTTGATTTTTTTTGTGACAATTGAAATTAATTAAATGATTATAATCTTATAATTAATTTTGATAATGTTAATAGTTACGGATAATCTCCTAATTATGCATGAGTTAATTTTTATAAACGACTTAATATGCATGAGTTAATTTTTGTAAATGACTTAGTATGCATGAGTTAATTAAACGTTGCATTGTTTGTTAAATATTATTTAATTTATGGTTCACATAATCTTGTAATTATGCATGAGTTCATTTTTAGAAACGACTTAATATGCATGATTAAAAATATTTGTTGCTTAGCTTTTTTGATGATTTTGTGCTATTTCGATAATAATATATTCACACTCAATATGAACTTGTGAATAAAAACTACTAATATTTTAGAAAATTATTGATTAGAGATATTAATAGTAAAGGAAAATTATTAAATAGGATCATTACATACGAGATGAGGATGTCGTCTGACTTGGTAAAATTGTGTCAAGAATATACAACCGAGCAATAAAGTAGGATAGATAACTTATTACTAATAATAACTAAACTAAATGTGATGTCTATGCACATAGACATTTTTCTATTAACACTAACCTCTTAGCCTTTTTCCTAGGCGTTACTTAGAAAAATGGATAACTCTTGGGTGAAGATGCCTCGTCATACTAAACAGTATCATGATGGGGTTCAAAAGTTTCTAGACTCTGCATATCAAATGCATCGGATGAAACAAACATTCTTTGTCCTTGTCCGAAGTGTAACTTCAGGGTATGGAAACCAAGGCCTGAAGTGACAACACACTTACGACCCAAGTCTTTTCCAGCGTCGTACTCGAACTGGACCTTGCATGGGGAATTGGCTTCAACTAACCAACCATCATCCACCTCAAATGAGGCGAACCCCGAAGCAAGATAAGTACCTACAGTAACAGTTGAAGAAGTTGCCCCAATGGAGCATAACCTGCTTTTGAATATGGTTAGTGACTCTTTCGGAATGGATATTCGTGCTCAAACATTATCGGTAGAAGAGGAGGTTGAACGAGTGATATCACCAATCCCTATGGAAGACATAATAATGCCCGATCAGAATGTTGAATAGAATCTACCGAGCGATAATTTTTTCCATCTATTCAAAGATGGAGAGATTCCATTGTATGACAGATGTGAGAAGTTCACGAAACTGTCATTTTTGTTGTGGTTATATCATAACAAGTATATGCACAAGATTAGTGACAAGGCGATGACGAAGATACTGGATTTGCTTCACCAAGATTTCACCACAGCTAAGTTGCCTGAGACCAATTATGAGGCTCGAAAGACCATAAAAAGCTGGGCCTTATGTATGAAAAAATTGACTTTTGCAACAATGATTTTATGCATTTCATTGGAGAAGACAAGCAAGAGACTCATTGTAGGGTATACGGTCATAAAAGGTTCAAGGGAGTAGTGCCATTAACACACCGAAGAAGAAGAAAAAGTCTATTCATGTGAAAATATTCAGGTATTTTCCGCTCATGCCTCGGTTGCATATGTCCCCACGTTCTGTTGAAGATATGGTTTGGCATGCAACTGAGGGGAGTAGTGATGGAATGAGTAGACACCCTAGTAGACATCCAGATTTTGTTGTAGATCCGCGTAATGTGAGGCTTGGACTTGCAACAGATGGGTTTAATCCATTTGGTACAATGAGTACAAGCCATAACACATGACCAATTGTCTTAATGCCATATAACACGCCACTATGCGTATGCATGAAGCAAAATGTCTTAATATTGTCTGGCACTATCCCAAGTCCAAAGATGCATGGTAATGATTTGGATGTCTACTTGCAACCATTGATAGACAAGTTGAAGGATTATGGGTTGGGGTTGAAGCCTATGATGCATTGAAGAAGGAAACCTTCATTTTGAGAGTTTCGTTAATGTGGACTATAAGTGACTACCCTGGGTTGTGTAATTTGTCTGGCTGGAATATATACACCTGACTATCATGTCCATCATGCAATTTTGAGGCAGATAATAATCCGAAAAGCGGTGTTTCATGGGTAGTAGAAGGTTCATGCCTCGTGGTCATCGTTTTCGATTGCAGAAAGAAAAGTTTGATGGTAGAGATGACAATAGAGATCCACCAAGATTTTTGTCGGGTACAGAGATTTAGCACAAGTGTCGGAGTTAAATGTTACTTTAAGAAAAAATCAAGTCCAAACGTCTGGACCAACTTCTCAATGGAAAAAAGAAGCATATTTTTTGATTTACCATATTGGGATTTCAATATGTTGTATCACAACCTCGACGTGATGCACATTGAAAAGAATGTGTGTGATAATATTTTGTACACTTTGTTGAACAATCCGAACAAGAGAAAGACCATCTGAAAGCCCGACAATATTTGAAGGCGTTGAAGATAAGAAGAGGACTGTGGCCATTAGATGAGAAAAAGTGTCCTGCAGCCATCTTCACATTGGATCGATATAAAATTAATCTTCTACTAAGATCATTGAAAGAAATGTCATTTTCAGATGGCTATGCAAACAACATATCTCGGTGTGTGGATTTGAAAAATCACAAAATGTTTGGACTCAAAAGTCATGACTCACACATTTTGTTGCACGATCTTCTACCATTGGCTATTCAGAATATACTTTCAATCGGTGTGACAAGAGTTTTGGTGGAACTAGGATCTTGTTTTAAGGAGTTGTGCTCTCCAATCGTAAATAATGATGAGCTTGGTAAATTGCAAGAGTGATTTGTTCTTGCGTTATGCCATATGGAGATGATCTTCCCACCGTCATTTTCACAGTAATGATGCATTTAATTCTCCACCTCGTTGACGAACTACGAATAGGTGGACCTGTGCAATATCGTTGGATGTATCTAATAGAGAGAGATATATCCCACTCTAACATTCTCAACTTGGTATTTTCATCCCTCCAAATTTTAACACGTAAAATTCAATTTCTCCAGATTTTTTGGAAAATTGAAGACGTTTGTAGGCAACAAGGCACGTCCTGAGGGTTCGATTGCCGAAGGGTGGATTTCCGAGGAGTCGTTCAATTTTACATTTTTTTTATTTCGATGACGAAATTGAAACAAGATATAATCGGTTAAAACGTATAGCTTCCAAGCCTGAAGGTGATGAACTCGTTAAAAGTGTGTTTGTTGGAGAAAGCGTGCTTAAATCCTAGCTTTCTTGTTTGCCTCGTTTATTCCACTCTCCCTTCGATGCTCGATTTGCTCATAGCAACCAACAAAATTTGATACCGCTTTGATGATCCTGCCCCAACATTTTATCATCGCTTGTTTGGCCTTTGGTCCTTGAGAGCTTTTGCGATATAGATCATAATAAGAATGAATGCTATCCCAAAAAGTGTTTCTACCTTGTTCTATACCAGTTGCACCATCTTTGTTAATAATGAGTCATGAGCTATATAGTAAAATATCATCTTGAGTACTACAACAAGTTTTTTTTACTGCTTCCGCCTTGTTCATCTTGCATGGCTGTCACTTGACTGCAATGGGTAGGAAACTGGGAAATTTGCTCTATCTGACTAGTTGGAGTGACTGGAGATTGATTTGCAGGCCCAACCCAGGCATAGTGTTGGCCTGCTTCCAGCACAGGGCCCCCAAAATTATGGGGGCCCTAAATATGACCTAGTTAATTAGTGTAATTAATATATATGTTAGTTTAATAGTTTTCCACAAGCCCAAGAAAAAAATGGGAAATTTTTTAGAAAACCTACATCTTCTTTATGATCTATCAGCCGCTTATCTCCTTGGAAAGCAGCAAGCCAGCGATGCTATGGAGAAAAGCTTTGAAAATAAGAAACTTTCCAATCTCTAATAAACAACGGACCAGTGATCAACCATTCTAATGGGGAACGGGGGGCAACTTCTAGGGTGACATAAGGAATTCTTATGTCCCCTAGACATAACCAATGAAAAGCCTCCACCTCACATCTTTTAGTTGTTATAAGATAGGATAGTTAATAGGTAGTTATTTCTAATTAATAGATATCTTAATGAATTATCTTCAATATTTTAATTACCTAATTTACTTTAAATCAAATATTCTTATATTTAATGATTTTATTTTGCAGATTTCCCTACTAATTAACCGGCCAAATTTGAGAGTTTAAAAGCCATTGAAACTTCTTCATATTGCCGCTGCTTTTTCTTCTTCGAATTCTTCTTCTTCTTCTTTTTTTATTCGTTCTAATACAATGAATAATCCTGAATCAAGCAAACAAGCAATCGATCCAAAGCCCACTTGTTTTTTTTATTTGAATGCTATGCCCGATGAACCAATTGACGAAGAACAGTCGACAGACGATCCGATTATTGCCAACTCTGAAGCTATTCTGGAGGTTACGGACGGACTAGGTAACTTGTTAGAACTGTTTCATTGACGATTTTTACAAATAGAACAGTTTTTTTTATTCTCTATTTGTTATTTTTATCCCAGGAAGTAATTCCCCATGATTCTACCAATTGATCAGTGTAGTTTCTTTTTGTTATTGTATAACTTGTTTTATATATTCCATTGTATATTACTAATACTATTTTTTCGTGCAAGTGAGTAATACTAGTATTAATATTTACATTTATTTTTTCCATTATTTTTTTACGCCCCTTCGAAGTTGATCCTTCATCTGTTCCCTTAACAGTTTTCCCCTTGTTCTGCCCAGCTTTTGCCTTAGAAGTTGTCATCCTGCACAATCAGTGGAAAATGAAGTTGTTTTAGTTGCCAAACACGAGTCAATATGCATTGAGCAAAAATAGCTAATACTAGTATTAATATATAATGAATACTAGTATCATAAAATTGTGTTTCTAAAAAAATAATGAAATCATCTTAAACAATCAAACCTAGCTATACACACAAATCACATTGAGACCATATAACAACAACAAGGTCATTCATCTAAATCAAACAAGCTTCACATTAAACAAAAACTTTCACAGCATCTATACCAACACTAAATAAAAAGTCTTCATTTTCAGTACAATTACTAATCTAAGTCAGTTTGGACAATAATCTTAAAGAAGTTGCATATTCTACTCACGAGCAATAATGGTAATACTAGTTTTGACATTATCTTCAGTTATGAGCTTCCAACACAGGTTTTTGATAATGTTCTATCTGAAGGAAAGATATTCAATACTAGTATGAAACAGGTCATTCCAATTAGATGAAACAATTTGAAAAACAACTACAAAAAATATGAAACTTGTGATTTCAGCATCCCTCTGTCAAAATTTACACTACCAAAACCGAAACTTGTGATGCCGGGAAATTGCAGATCTAACTAATTCTGAATCAAACGTTCAATACTAGGATTAGTGATTCATGAAAGTACAAAACAAATAAAGCCTGATAGTAGAAAGAGTTCATGGAAAAGATGCAAAAAACTATAATTTCGAATTTCATTAACAATATTTCATATTCGTGCCTGAATCTGAAACTTTAACTGTTCTGAATACAATTTAACTCCCATTCAAGATTTCAATACTAGTATTAGTGCTTTTAGTGCTTTTTAACTAATAAAAAGTATAAATCAAACATCAGCAAAATAGTCAACAGAGTTCATAGACAAGATACCAAAACATACATCCTTGGAGTTCACTGTCAAAGTTGCATACTCTAACCTGAAACTGAATTTTTTAATGTTGCGAATCTAATCTAATTATCATTCAAACATGCAATACTAGTATTAGAGCTACTAAACTGTCAATACTAGTATTAGTGTTCAATTCGAATTGAAGGAGATATCAAACACCAACAAACAATCGAAAGTGTTCAAAGACAAGATACCAAGAACAATATATGCATAAACGAGGCTGAATCTGAAACTTCTATTGCGGATTAGTCATATTCCAATCTAATCCAAATTAAAACTTAAATACTAGTATTAGTGTTATTTCAATGTCTAAAAAAATATAAAACCCCATCAATCTTCATACTTGTGCTAAACTACTAGAGATCTGCACAATAATCCTAATGTATAAAACAATGACGACTATTGCTCCTTTCTGAAATCAAAATCTTCACAACAAGTGCTAAATAAAGCATCACGATTCCAAGATTTATGGGGTTTGTTATTTTTTTAGACATTGACATAACACTAATACTTGATTTAATTTTAACAACAACAAAAACCCAATTTCCAAATCCCAAACTTGAAAACAGAGGACATAAAGTACACTCCCAATTTTGAAAACAGAGTGTATACTTCTTACCTCTCATTCAAAGTCGATATCAACATGCAACACCCAAGATTGAAAGATCAAAGCCAAGAAGAAGTGGTTTACTTGAACGGACCGCCGGCCGGGCTTAGTTTCGGTTCGAAGACAGAAGAAGGATGAACGGCGGCGAATTCCTTTTACAGACGGAAAAAAACAAGAATGGGAACCGGCAACCGACACAGGGGAACTTCTACGGTAGTCCGACGTTCTGATTCACCGACGGCGAGCACGAAACCGAGCTGTCGGAGGGATTTCCGGGAGAGGGTTTTGCACCCAATTTTTCCAGCGGCGGCGGGTTTTGGTAAAAAGAAAAGAAAGATGAAAGAGGGGAGTTACCTGTTTAAAGAAGATGAAAGAAGGTAGAAAATAGGGCTCTACAAAAGGTAAGAATATTAAATTAGTAGAATTAAATATGGGTTTTAATAAAATATTAATTATATATTTTCTACACCATTGGATCTAATTGAAGGTGATCCAAAGGGTAGGAGGGATTATGTCTAAGGGACATAAGGCCCCCCTTATGTCAGCCTACGCCTTCCGGGGGATGATTCTAAATTACAAGAATTAATTAAACTCTAAATCATTATTCCTCCATCATCACTCAATCGTTCAAGAAATAGAGTTGTAGAGTCTTCAATGGATCAACTTCGCTTCAAGGCTCAAGCAACGACACTATCAGCAACGGCAAGAAAAACTCATATATAAATGATTCATCAGCTTCTTTTCACCTTCTCAAATCTGAATCTTCAACTCTTCTTCAATTCAATCTCTCAGTTATCATCTGCTCATCTTCCTGACATCCTCTTCTCCTTATTTCTTAGCTCTTTACGGATTGATTCTTACTTTTTAGAGGTGGATTCAAGGACAGATTCTTCAATAAGGTATATTATTCTTCTTCATGGTTCAAACTCCACATTAAGCATATTCAATTTTTTCGTTTGTTAATGAAGCCTCTCCGCCTGCCCATATTTGATTTTTCTGTTGATTTTTTTGTTTGTTAATTAAGCTTCTTAGAAACCAACAATTCCTAAGTACTCTTTCATGAGTTGGCAATTGTGCATTAATAGACTCCCTTTCAATGACAATTTGTTAAAGTGGGGGATAGATGTTCAGCCAGACTGCTTCCTGTGTACATCTGGAGAGGATTCAAGAGATCATACTATTGGCAAGTGTGACTATGCATGCTGGATAAAGAAGCAAATTTTTTAAGGAGTTCAAGAGCTTTGCAGATTGGGACAATGAGGTCAGTTGGTTTAAGAAGAGAGCTGAATCCTCAGCCTGGGAAGGACTAGCTTGGAGAATTATAGTCTCTAATGTGTGGAAGGAAAGATGCTGTCGTGCTTATGGAAGTGAGAAGATGCCTCCAGATGCTTTGCTTAGTAGGATTCAATTGGAAATGGTGTTGATGTGGAGTAAGAAAAAGAAGAGGAAAATTTAGTATTTTCTGCTTCTTTCTCTAGTTGCCGCTGAGTTTACTGTATCTCTGTTCTCTGTTTCTGCAGTTTGTTGTACTTAGCAGTACTCTTGCTGCTATTGTATTCTGGGCTTATTCAATAAAATTGATAATTATCGAAAAAAAAAATTAAGCTTCTTCCCCTGCCTAGATTCATTTTTTCTGTTTTGATTAATTTTTTTCTGTTTGTTATTCTAATTATTCTGATTTGTTCTATTGGCATGTCCCCGCTTGTTCTAATTATTCTAATTTCATTGTTCAAAGTTTCTAATTCGTTTTATTCATTTTTTTCAGATCGAGGATTCATCATCATCAATAGTTGAGGAAAAGGCCCTTATAGTTAATGTTGATTAGTTAGGGGCAAATTCAATTCTCGCTTTTGCTTATTTTTTAATAAATCTTTTTAAGCTTTTGTTTCTTTATATTTTTATAGTATATTGTCATACTGATTTGTTTTATTTGGTAATAGCTATTCATTGTCATGTCATCTAGAAAATATGAATCGGGTTGTTCTAAGCGAAAAAAGAAACAAAAGGTTGACAAGTTAATTCAATCGCAAAGAGAAGCACTTGATAAATTTGTTGTAAAAGAACCTATTTCTGAAAATTTGGATGCCAATATTTCTCAGGTTGACGTTTCTGATGTTAATGTTGTTGAAGTTTAGTGTGAACCTTTGCATCCCAATAACTCAAGTTGTTGGGAGAGGGGTTCTAAATGGATCTTGTACTTACTAACACGTCCCCTCAAACGAAAGCCCATGAAATGGGATTGAAGTTTGCAAAGGTCCACCAAGCCTTATGCAAGATAAATTGTTATATTGGGGGCTATCGAGATTCAATACCTTGACCTCTCGGTCATTAAAGGCTCTAATACCATGTCAAGAACCGTTGCATCCCAATAACTCGAGTTGTTGGGAGAGGGATTCTGAATGGATCTTATACTTACTAACATACTTCTAGTGGTGTTGATATTTTTTATGATTTGGATGTTAGTATCGAAAATTCTAATGTTAAAGTTTTAAATGGGAAAGATATATTTGATCCTAGGTGTTGAGATTCTATTGATTCTAGAATGATTGATGTTTTAGTTGTTAAAGGTCCAAAAAGAGATTTATCTATTGAAAAAGGTCCAAAAGATAAATTTTCAAAATTTTTTTTTGCTTGTTGTTATACTAGAGTTTTGTCAATGGTGAAAAGTGTGATAGAGATTGGCTTGTTTATTCAAAAGAGTTGGATAAAGTTTTTTATTTTTGTTGTAAAATTTTCAAACAAATAGTTGGGAGAGGTCAATTGTCAAATGAAGGTTGTTGCTATTGGTCACATATTAGTAGTAGGCTTAGAGAGTACGAAACAAGTCTAGATCATGTTAGAAATATGACTACTTGGTATGACTTGCGTTTGAGACTCCAAAAGATTAAAATAATTGATAAAGCTGTTCAAATGCAAATTGAGAAAGAAAGGGATCGTTGGAAGGTTTTAGTGAGAATTATTTCAATTGTAAATTTCTTGCTAAACATAGTCTTGCTTTTCGTGGTAGCAATAAAAAATTGTACCAAAATAGCAATGGGAATTTTTTGGGCTTATTAGAAATGTTGGCTGAGTTTGATTTGGTTACTCAAGAACATGTTCGTCGTATTACGAATGATGAGATTTAATGTCATTATCTTGGTCATAGAATTCCAAATGAGATGATACTTTCGCTTGGCTCTACGATTATTAGAAAAATAAAGCAAGCAAAGTATGTTTCTGTGATTCTTGATTGTAGTACTCCTGATATAAGTCATCAAGAACAAATGTCCATGATATTAAGGTATGTCGATATCTCTTCTAATTCTATTTATATTGAGGAGTCTTTTTTTGGTTTTTTGGATGTGAATGATACTACCGGTCTTGAATTATTTGGGATTTTTAGAAATGAATTGAAGTCTCTTGATCTTGATGTTGATAATATAAGAGGGCAATCTTATGACAATGGATCGAACATGAAAGGAGAACATAGTGGTGTACAAAGAAGGCTATTAGATATAAATCCTAGAGCTTTTCATACATCATGTGCTTCTCATAGTCTTAATTTTACATTCTGTGATATGGTAATTCCTGTGTTAAAGTTAGAGATTTTTTTGGAGTCATATTCAACGAATTTATACGATATTTGTGAATTCCAACAAGAGATGGAAAGTTTTGATAGATAATGTGAAAGGTCTGACTTTGAAATCATTGTCATCTTCTCGTTGGAGAGTCGTGTTAAAACTGTCAAAGCGATTAGGTTTCAATTCGTAGAAGTGAGAGAAGCTTTACTCCAAGTTGGTGAAGAAGATAATGATTCCAAAATAAGAAGTGAAGCAAAATCTTTGGCACAAAATGAACTTGGAGATTTTGAGTTTATTGTTTCCTTTGTTATTTGGTATGATATTTTGCATGTTGTGAATTTGATTAGTAAACATTTACAATCCAAGGATATGCTTATTGATGATGCCATTGTGAAAGTAGAGGGGTTGATTTATTTTTTTTCAAGATATAGAGAAGATGGTTTTCAAAATGTCATAGAATAAGCAAAAGAAATTTCCACTAAAATGGAGGTCTGTCCAGTTTTTCCTCAAAGACGTAAGATTAAGAGGAAAAAATATTTTGATGAGGTTCAAAATGACGCGTCTAATAGTGCATCTTTATCTACAGATGAATCTTTTAGAGTTAGTTATTTCTTAGATGTGATGGATCAAGCAATTTCTTCCCTTTGTAGTAGATTTGAGCAATATCAAAATTTTGAATCAATTTTTGTTTTTTTGTTTAGCTCTAAGAAGTTGTATTCATTGCATGATACATGCTTAAAGTCTTCTTCCATGCATATTGAATCTGTACTTGAGTTTAATGAACAATGTGATATAGATGATAATGATTTATATGGTGAGCTTAAGTTTTTACAAGATTTTTTACCCAAAGATGTTCTTCAACCTCTTGAAATTTTGAAATTTTTTAAACGTGCTGATTGTTTTCCTAATGGTTCTATAGTATATAGAATTTTGTTAACTATTCTTGTGACTGTTGCTTTTGTAGAGAGAATTTTTTCTAAACTGAAGTTGTTGAAGTCATATCTTCGTTCTACAATAATGCAAGAAAGGCTTAAAAGATTAGTTATGATGACGATTGAGAATAATCTCTTGGAGGATACGAAGATTGAAGAGCTTATTGATAAAAAAAATTCAAAAAACGCTAAACAATTTTTTCTTTTTAAGTAGCGATAGTCAAAACTTCTCAGTATATTCATATTAAGGTTGAAATGCCTTCCTCATTTTTTGCACGTTTATCTATGCTTCTACTGATAAAGGTGAGAGGGGGAGACTTTATGATAGGTTGAGAAGCTTGAAACAGAGTAAGATTCCTTGGTGTGCTCTGGGAGATATTAACGCTTACCTAGATCCTTCTGAGGCGTCTAACAGGCCGGCTAGTTCTGACAGTATGGATGACTTTAGAGAGTGTGTTAGAGACTGTGAATTGATTGAGCATGTTTCAGATGACCCTGCTTTTACATGGATGAATAACAGGTCAAATGATCTTATTGCCAGAAAACTGGATAGACTGCTTAACTACAACAGAGAGGCGATTTGGTGGTAGGCCTCGACGAGCTTTGTGGCAGGCAGCCTGCCACTAAAGACAGAGCTTACTCGCAGGCAGGGCCTACCACTAAGCACGGGTGGGCCTGCGAGTAAAGCACCCGCGAGGAAGCACAACACGTGGCAGGCGCTGCCTGCCACTAAGCTACTCGCAGGCGGAGGTTAGTGGCAGGCGCCTGCCACTAAGCACTAAATCCACATTCTCCATTCCGCCAATCCAATTCCGGTCAGAATTACCAATTTTCGTCAGAATATGCATTCAAAGTTTATTCTACTGGAATGGGTGATTCCGTCTGAGTCAAAAGGGAATTAAATGATCAAAATTTATCTGGTGAAATTAAATGTGAGTTCGAAATTGCATTTAGTTCCACTCTTATTGTAGCTCTAATGCCTGCTAGAAGGCAATACTTTCTACTTCTTAAGGTCCAATTTCGTTCGGAATTACTAATTCCATCAGAATTTGCATCCAAGCTCAATACTTCTGGTGTAATTAGTAATTCTTTCCTGATCCTAACAAAATTGTTTGTAAAACAAACAATACATTTGACTCAAATCTCCAAAAAAAAATCTAGAACACAAGAGATGATTATTGCCACACAAAGAGAGTGACCAAAGAGATCAACAAGTTTCAGGGAAAAGCTTCAGTGGTTGGTGGGATTTTTGTTTTAGGGGTTTGGGGAAGAAGACGATGACCAATGGCTTCCGAGAGAGAGAGAGGAGAGAATAGAATGAGCGAGCCCTTAGCCACGGATTTGAGGTAGTCATCACCTAATTTTGTGGCAGGCTATGTCGTTAGTGGCAGACAGCTTGCCACTAGCTTGTGGCAGGTGGTGCTTAGTCGCAGACAGGCCTGCCACTAGCTAGTGGCAGGCCGTGCTTAGTGGCAGGCCGCCTGCCACAAGCTAGTGGCAGGCCACCTGTCACAAGCTAGTGGCAGGCCGTGCTTAGTGGAAGGCCGCCTGCCACAAGCTAGTGGCAGACGTCTGCGAGTAATTTACTCGCAGACGGCCCCGTCGCCTGCCACAAAACCATCTTTTTCTTGTAGTGCTTGTTAATGTTGCTTGGCAGAGTTTGTTCCCTTGAAGTAAGGCTAATGTTCTCCCTTTCAGTGAATCAGATCATTGTGCTGTTTATTTGGATACAACATTTGATAGTAGGTCTCAGCCAAAGCCGTTTAAATTCTTCTCTTATTGGGCCTCTCATTCTAGTTATGGAAGTATTGTGGAGGAGGTGTGGAAAAATAATTTGAGTGGAGATATTTTTTATAGAATCTGTAAGAAATTGAGGCTTCTTAAAGGGGAGTTGAAAAAGCTCAATGATGAATATTATTCAGATATTCAGCACAGAGTTAAAGAGGCAGAGAAGATGGTTATTGATGCTAAGCTGGATCTTTTCAATATTCCAACAGATGATAATCTTCGAAAGTTGCAAGAGTTGCAGGAGGGTTTTTTGCAATTTAAGCAAAGTGAGGAGAGTATCTTGAGGCAGAAGTCTCGTGTTGACTGGATTAAGCTAGGTGATTGTAACACAAGGTATTTCTTCAATTATGTGAAGTCAAGGTATGCTACGAATACGATCAGGCATGTGAAGAATGAGAATGGTGATATGGTTGAGACCTTATATGATGGTGCTAATGTGGCAGTGAGGTTTTATTCAAAGCTTCTGGGAAGTAGCAAGGATGTTCAAGATGTGGATCTTCATACTTTGATTCAAAGGAAGTTGAATAACTCTCAGCAAGAAGGATTAGTCAAACCTGTTTCTTCTAGCGAGGTTAAGAATGTTGTATTTGGAATGGCTGGTGAAAAGGCCTGATGAACTGCAGAACAGGGTATCAAATAACTACTAAGTTAAAAGCTAAGCAGATCGTATTCCACAGGCCTCTTCTACTTGTTTACTCAAATATGTTGGCAATTCTATTCAGGAACAAACAGTTTGAGCGTGGTGTGAGTTCCACGACTTCTAAGCTAGAATGCAAGAAAGCTTAAATGAAATTAAAATGCAGAATGATTGATTGTTTGACTTAGACAGACGACAGACAGGCTTAGATTTCGAATCCCCCTTAGATCACCCAAGCATAGGCAATCAACAGACCAGCGATTTTCGATTCTTGCTCACTCAATTTCTAGACACCACCATAACTCCTTACCTTTAGGTTTAAGACTGGCGAACGTTCGCTCTATCCGATCTAACTACCAAGATTAATTAGTCACCCGAGTACGGTCACTTCTTGCGATGACAAAACTAACTGGTGCAATTACTAATGATTCATGAGTTACTCTTGAAGTGGATTAGCCCTAACTAGTTCCTACGAAAGGCACACTCCAATGAATAGGTTAATTGTTGATTTGATGTTTTAAAGTGAGGAGAACATTCGCTACTACCCTCAGCTTAACAAGAATCTAATCTAGGCGGCCAAACCAGACAAGAAACATGGACAACAAGAACAAATCAAACATGAAAGAGAAACTGATTGAACTTTGAATCTAATCACCACAAATCCACGACCAATTTAAAGCCCTGGGTCACTTAGGGTTCATCTAATCTAAACTCTACGAGTTTAGCTACTCATATTCAAAACAGGAGAATCAAAGACGAACAAGGAATACATCTCAGGCAGGAAAGACATAGAAGAACTGTAAAACCTAATTTCGACGAATCCTTGATAGCTTCAATCTTCTGGATCTTCAACTCCTAGCACCGAGTTCTCCGAGATGGAAGGATGGCGTCACTATCCTTTCTTGGCTCCTCGAACTCTCTCCACTCCCTGTCTCTATTTCGGTCTTGGAATTTACGTCCCAAGGGAGTCTCTTTTCTTCAGCTGACGATTTTCCTTTTATAGTATTCTGTTCGTGGCTGGAAAAAAGGGGAAATTTTCGCCGAAAACTTAGAAGGTTTTCGGCGAAAATCTAGGCAAGATTACTTGGGATTCTCCTGTAATTATTCCGTTCGGAGTTTTCGGTGAAGACTTTGACTTCTCGTTGAAAACTTCTTCTTTAATACTCTGGCGCTTCCTTCTTGGATTTTTGGCGAAAACTTTAGGAGTTTTTGCTGAAATCTTCTTTGTACAGTTGGGCAGGATTTGTGTTGACTTGATTGAGCCCTTGGATTGATTTCGGTGCAGTTCCTCGAGGTTCCAATGCCTTAAACACGTCCTTGGTTACATTATTTGACGGCAAAAACCTATGCTATTAAAAAAACACTAGAAAACCATCAAATAGACCCGAAACGGGCCAAAGTAACCAAAATGGCACGAGATAGAGCAGTTGAGTGAATATTCGCTATTCTGCCCTAAAAAACATGTCTTAAGCCAAGTAATGTCGCTTAAATGGGGCTGATAATCACGTCAAATCGAATGTCATCAAATACCCCACACTTAAGCTTTTACTTGTCCTCAAGCAAACTGAATAGAAGACGCTCAAGTTCACAAATGATAAGATCGATTAAATTGGAGTTCAAGCATACACAATGAATTATTAGACAGCTACTTCTAGAACAAGAAACTTAACATGCATACCGATCAGCCAAACAACCTGGTCTCACTAAAAAACTGCACACGACAAGGAGCAATCACCAATCATGCACGAATTTGACCTGACGGAATAGACTCCTCACACAGATATTATTTGGTACAAGGGGGATCTCTTTCTCTGTGTTTAAGGACATGTTTCTGCTCTCAATCATTCTCTGTTACTGAATTCTGTCATAGGTTTGCAATTCGACCACATTTCCACCACTGTGACAACACGAGTAACTAGTCAAGAAGGACTTCCCTGCTTAGGACCGTAACGAATTCTACACTACAAGGGTTTATATTGAGATGGATGATGGGAATATATGATGATGGCTTTGGTGTGGTGTAGCTTTCGACTAACTTCCCTCGAATCTAGCTTATGGCTTCCTACCGTCTAATCAAACACGGGTGGAATAATGTACGCTCGTCTTATGATACCCTCAAGCAGCCTAGCACTTTGTTTTGCATATTATTCTTTTTCTTTTCTTTACATTTTCTTTTGATTTTGTTCTTCCATATGTAGAGAGAAGAACGTTATTGAACTAAACTATAAACTTTGAAACTTTTTCTAAATATTTTTTTTTTCGAATTGTCTTCTTCTTTTTTTTTCAATTATTTTTCTTTGTGCCGATTTTTTTTTTAGTTGCTAGAGGGGTTTACACGTTTGGACATAATAGCTAAGACCACCTGTTTAATGGCTATAGGCAGGTTACCACAAACCGACTTCCGGTAGGCTAATCTAGAACTACAACCACAGGGGATCAACGGGGAATGAAAGAATGGGGATTGGTTGTAATGTATATCGAACCGAAAGAACATGCCAAGCTCAAGGGTTTAAACCTAATGGATTCAATATTTGGTAGGCAATCTGGCTTAGTAGCTGAATCTAGGTGCCCCTATCATTCTAGAACTCGTGTCATCGTGTGGTCTCGAATAGGTCTCATGCAAATTCTAACTCATTCAAGAAAACAAAAAGCCACTCAAAAAGAATTGAAATTGCAAGTTACGAGCAATGGATCAAAAGCTCACAGTTGGTTTGCTAGTCGGATTCGGTCATTTTCATGCTGTCAAAGTGACAAACTACAAGTGTGATTTTAAGACTCTATTCTGACCAGGCAATTTAGCATCACCGTATAAAAGTTGGTTTGCAGGTTCTAGGTTAAGCAGTCTAACCATCATTATGACAGTTTGAATAACAACTTAACATCAAAAATCAAGAACCGAGCAATTCTAAGCTAGAGAAACTGGATAAGGCATCACGGAACACAATTAAGGGCAATTAAGATCATAGATGGTTTTCTAACACCCTACCCCACACTTAGACTGTTCTGAGAGTCAGAGTTATGGGGAACCTGGAAACAGATGGCTGGTGTAGTGGATGGACTCAGGGAGCGGGGAGAGGAGCGGAGTAGCTGCCAAAAGAGACCTACAAAACACAAACAACCAAAAGATCAAAAGGAAACCGGGACAAGTGCCCCGGATCCACACACAAAAAAGTTGGATCGAAATCCAAAAATAAAGAAAGAAAACAAAGGAAAAGGACGAATACGACCTGATCACTGTCCCTCAGGTGGCGGTGGAGGTGGAGTCAGGAAAGGGGAAATGCCAAGCTGCCGTTCAATCTGTTGTCGCCATGCGAGCTTAGCCTGGTGTCTAGTGTTCTAGTCGGCCATGAACTGTTGTAGAACATGGTAGTCTTTACAGTGGTATTCTGATTTGTGTTGGAATTGTAGGATGACTTTGATGATAAACCTCTAGTCAATCAGTTGAAACGAAGGAAGACAACAAGACCTAGAGGTGGTAATTCGGATAGAGACCCTCCTCATGTGGTCGCCTACAAAAGGATCAGGAAACCATCTGCAGCAGTAGTTAGTCCATACACAGCAGAGCGGAAGAGGAAGGGGGAGAACGTGCATCTGAAGTTCGTTCATCTGCATATGTCGTCCTTCCCCTTGAAGATGATCTTACCGAGGAAATTGAAATTTAGTTAAATGCATTGAAGGAGTATTTCTTGAAGGAAAAAGATGCAGAGTAAGGTTTTTGGATTGGTATTTTAGTTTTTGCTTAATTTTCAATCATATGGATTATGAGAAGTGTATCAACGTTTTGCAGTGATAAATTGGTGGTGGATTATGGGAAGCTTGAATTTCAGCTCAAAAGGTTCCAACTCATAGAGTTTCTAAAACGTGCTAGAGTGTGCAACAACCTGATCAGCTGTTATGGTTACTATCTTAACCGGATGGATGCTGAAAGTGGCGACATAAAGAGATGGATTTTCCCAGTTTCTTTTGCGGTATTCAATGAATCATTGATATCTTTTTTTTTCAATTGATACGTACTAGTATTTCTAACTTAAGCATGTAAATGAAATGTTGTGATACAGACCACCGTGCACATGGACATTAAATTGGCCTGTCTGAAAGCAGGGTCATACGAGGAAGAAGCAACCGACATCATCCACTCTCCGGATTGGATGTCTCGCTATAAAGATATCACGGATTGTGAATTTGTAAGTTTACCTTTCACTTTTTATTCTCCAGGAACCTTTGTTCTGATGTAGTAGCACAACCTGTCATATGCATCTATAGTTTAATAATTACATATTATTAAACACTCCCATACATAACAACCTGTTAACCTTCCATTTAACAACCTGCCAATGTAGTTAAATGTTGTATTGGGCATTCGTACTTGGTAATATAGTACTAGTAGTCGACCTCATAATATGCTTGGTTATTCTGTTTGATTGTTTGATTCGGTAGTTAGTGGTGAAAAGATGCGATGTATTGTAAATGATAGATTTATTGTAAGATTACCATGAATGCATGTTCAACTGTTTCGTTTTCTGTATTGACAGTGGTTCTTCCCAATACTGTATGGAGAGCACTACCGTATGTTCATCGTTGATATCAAACAAAAGCGTTTCCAATTCTTTCGAAAGCAAATCAACGACAGACTTTGAGAGTCGTTGGCTGGCGACGGGTGCTCGAGTAGTGTTGTATATTAAGGAGTACTTTGCTAAGTTCAAGTCTCAAGTGGATTTCAAAAAGTTCAAGTGGGAGACTATCAAGGGTATAACTCAACGATCCGGTACAGAATCGTGTGGTGATTACATTCTGAGAATGATGGTTAGGTGGATGGGGAAAGTAGAACCTTGGATGCACAAAAAGTGGAGGGATGACAAAGAAATAGACCAACTACGAGAACAAATCACGTTGGACGTATTCATGACATCTTGGAACACACAATTCAAGGCGGTAATGGAGGCCGGTATGATTCACTACATTGTTGGTGTGTCGCAGCTTCCATTGTCGAGTTAATTGTTGATTAGGTTTGTTTCTTACTACCACTGGACTACTCGGATATATCCCTTTTGAATTGTGTTCTGAGACTCATTAGCAGGCAGTAAGGTGGTTTGTTTTAAACCTTGAATGGACATGAACTAGTATGTATGAACCGTGATCATTTGATAATGGTTATGATTTCTGCATCTTTCATAACATAATACTAGTAGGTAGCGCTTACTAGTTTGCGTTGATGGTGAACGTGTCGTTGTGATGCGTTCAACCAAATAACTAACAAAACTAACAAAAGCTAGGGTAGATCGTATTCCAGGGGTTTCCTCTACTTCCTTACTCAAAGATGTTGGCAATTTAATTCAAGTTTAAACACAAGTTGTGCGTGGTGTGAGTTCCACGACTTCTATACTAAAATGCAAAGATAAGTTGAAATGAGAATTAAAGCGAAGAAAGATTGAAGATTGATTGATTGACTAGAAAGATGACAGACAAGCTTAGAATTCGAATCCCCCTTAGATTACCAGAGCAACAGCAGCCAACAGACCAGTAATTTTCGATTCTAGTTCATTCAGTTCATAGACACCATGATAACTCCTGACCCTTAGGTTTAAGACTGGCAAACGTTCGCTCTATCCGATCTAGCTACCACGATTAATTAGCCGCCCGGGTACGGTCGCCTCTCGCAACGACTTAACTTAACTGGTGCAAATTCTAATGATTAATGAGTTACTCTAGCAATGGATCAACCCTAATCGGTTCCTACGAAAGGCACACTCCAATTATAAGGTTGATTGTTCGTTTGGTGTTTTAAAGTAAGGCGAGCGTTCGCTTCTATCCTTAGCTTAACAAGAATCTAATCTAGGTGGCCAAAGCAGACAAGCAACACAGATAACGAAGAACAAATTAAACATGAAAGATGAAACTGAATGAACTTCGAATCTAATCACCGCCGATCCGTGACCGCTTTAAGCCCTGGGTCACTTAGGGTTCATCTAATCTAAGCTACACGAGTTTAGCTACTCATATTCAATACAGAAGAATCGAAGACAAACAAAGAATACATCTCAGCTAGGAAGACAGAGAAGAACTGTAAAACCTAATTTCGATGTTTCCTGGCAGCTTCAATCTGTTGGATCTTCAATTCCTAGCAATGGCTCTCCGAGATGGATGGATGGCGTCACGATCCGTTGCTGGCTCCTCGAACTCTATCTACTCTTTTTTCCTCTCTCCCCTCTAGCTGTGTGTTGTTCGTCGTAAAATTGTGAGTGTCCCTCATTTAGCCGCCGATTTCTGTATTTAAACCTACCCGAGATTTTCTGATTTCCCCTGATATTTTCGCCAAAAATAATAGAGGAATTTCGGCGAAAATTTCTTCTTAATCGGGACAGTGGATTCCTTCTTTCGTTTTCGGCAAAAACCCAAGGGTATTTTCGCCGAAAATATATGTGTAAATGGAGCAGGAGTTTCTTTGACTTGAGTCATCTCTCCAATTGATTTATGTGTGATTCTTCGGTGTTCCAACGTCTAAGACACGTCCTTGGCTACTTATTCGATGGCAAAAACCTGTGCTAACGTAAAAACACTAGAAAACCATCAAATAGACCCGAAACGGGCCAAGGTAACGCAAATGGCACGAGATAGGGCAATCGATTGAATATTCGTTATTCTACCCTAAAAATCATGTCTTAAACAAGGAAATGTCGCTTAAATGAGGCTGATAATCACGTCAAAACGAGTGTCATCAAATACCCCACACTTAAGCTTTTGCTTGTCCTCAAGCAAACTGAATAGAGATGCTCATGTTCACAAATGAGAAGATCGGTTAAATTGGAGCTCAATCAAACACAATGAATTATTAGACAGCTCGATCCTAGAACAAGAAACCTAACATGCATACAAATCAGCCAAACTACCTGGTCTCACTAATAAACTGCACACGACAAGTAACTAGCAACCAATTACGCACGAATTTGACCTGACCGACCAGACTCCTCACACAGGATATATATAGTACAATGGGAACTCTCGCTCTCTGTGTTTAAGGACGTGTTTCTGCTCTCGATCATTTTCTGTTACCGAATTCTGTCATAGGTTTGCATTTCGACCACATCTCCACCACTGTGACAACACGAGTATCTAGTCAAGAAGGACTTCCCTGCTAGGACCGTAATGAATTCTACACTACTCGGGTTTATAATGAGATGGATGATGGGAAAGTATGATGATGGCTTTGTGCGGTGTAGCTTTCGACTAACTTCCCTCGAATCTAATCTGCGGCTTCCTACCGTCTAACCAAACACGGGTGGAATGATGAACGCTCGTCCTATGATACCCTCAAGCAACCTAGCACTTATTTTCTTTTTCTTTACACGATTTTTTTCTTTTCAACTTTTCTTTTGACTTCGTTCTTCCCTTTGTAGGGAGAAGAACGTTTTATTGAACTAAAACTTTGAAACTTTTCTGATTTTTTTTCTTTTCTTCACTTTTTCAAAATTTTCTTTCTTTTCTTACTTTTACCCTTTCTTTCTTTTCTTACTTTTATGCCGATCTTCTTTTAGTTGCTAGAGGGATTTACACGTCTGGACATATTAGCTAAGACCACCTGTTTAATGGCTATAGGCAAGTTACCACAAACCGACTTCCGGTAGGTCAATCTAGAACTACAACCACATGGGATCAACGGGGAATGAAAGAATTGGGGAATGGCTGTAATGTATAATCGAACCAAAAGAACAGGCCAAGCTCAAGGGTCTACACCTAATGGATTTTATCGTTAGGTAGGCTATCTGGCTTAGTAGCTGAATCTAGGTGCCCCTATCCTTCTAGAACTCGTGTCATCGTGTGGTCTCGAGTAGGTCTCATGCAAATTCTAACTCATCCAAGCAAACAGAAAACCACTCAGAAAGAATTGAAATTGCAAGTTACGTGCAATGGATCAAAAGCTCACATTTGGTTTGCTAGACGGATTCGGTCATTTTCATGCAATCAACGCTACAAACTACAAGTGTGATTTTAAAATTTCTGTTCTGACCAGGCAATTTAGCATCAAAGTAGACAAGTTGGTTTTCAATTTCTAGGTTAAGCAGTCTAAGCATCATTATGAAGGTTTGAACAACAACTTAACCTCAAAAATCAAAAACTGAGCCATTCTATTACTAGAGGGACTAGACAGGAAACACGAGGCACACACAAAGATATAGGCAATCAAGATCATGCATGGTTCTCTAACACCCTACCCCACACTTAGACTGTTCTGTGTCCTCACAGGACTAATTTGAAGGAGAGAGATACGAAGAACCTGGAGGGTGATGGTTGGTGTAGCGGAAGAACGCGGAGGTGCCAGAGCGGAGTAGAGTAGCTACTTAAAATCCTACAAAACACAAACAACAAAAAGATCAAAAGGACACCGGGACAAGTGTCCCGGATCCACACAGAATAAAATTGGGTAGAAACCCGAAAAGAAGAAAGATAAGAAATGGAAAAGGGTAGAGACAACCTGATCACTGTCCCGCGGGAGGGGGTGGAGGTGGATTCGTGATAGGTGAAAGGCCAAGCCGCTGCTCCAGCTGCTGTCCCCATGCGATATCATTCGTGTGTTGGGCAGACTGGGCGGCCATGAATTGCTGGAGAGTGGACCAACGCTCGTTCTGAGTCTCCTCGTGTGCTACCCGGTCCTTCTGCCACTGAAGCGAACCAGCCGAGTAGTCGAGCTGCCACTTCTCAATACGCACCAGCCTCTCACTCATCTCTGCGGTGATTTGCGCTCGCGACGGCGGGCGCTCAACTGACTGGGGAACTCGGTGAGGGAGTGACGTGCAATGCTCAAAGTCCGCTGAAAGGTCGATGCCCCGTGCTATGGCGAGCTCAGCACCTATATGCTCAACCGGGACACGAGGAATGGCGGGGCCCCATCTGTCACCGAGCTGGAGATTGTCGATCAGAATTGAAATGAAAGGTCCTCCTGAAAGCTCGGAAGGAAGCTTCTTGGCGGTCGTACGCTTGTGAAAGAATCGTGCAAGCCACCATCCGGGATGCAGGTTGGCATCCACCTCTACAGCGCGGAATAATACGAGCTCCTCCAAAGAAACATGGTGACGGCTCGACTTGCTGCAATAACTTAGAGACTGCACCCAAACATAATGCAAGAATTTAAGAATAGGGTTAAAGATGTCACCGACCGTGGGGTTGACGATAAGTGAGATCTCATCTTCGCAGCAGGCCCATCTCCATACGTCTGGGTAAGGAGCACTCGTGATGGAGTATGTGTCCTCGAAGCCAGCTAATGTTGTGTCGAGGTTGACGTGCGGATCCAGCAGGCGGCCGAACTCACGAAGGGACTTCTCATGAAGAACACCACCGAGGCGAAAGGAAATGAATTTCTGCTCACGTATGGGCTTCGGGGTGAGGCGCCGGAACGAACTCTAGAACTCTTGGAGAGCGACAAGCGGGTAGGGGGAACCATGAGCGGTCAGCACTTGCAAACTGGCTTTATGAAGGGCGGTGTCAATGGTGGAGTGCCAAGCCGGATTGTGCGCCTTGAGACTGTCTAGAGAAAGAACTGCCACTTTAGCCGGAGGAATGTCTTTGATCTTCTGAAAGATCTCTAGTTGGTGCGGTTCCAGAGCTGCAATGAAAGGATGTAGGGCCCCATTGGCAGGTGCAGGAATAGACGAGATAGGAGTCACAAGGGTTGGTGTATCCTCGGGGATGATGGCTACTGCCCTCGATGTTTGTGCAGCTGGTGCGGGTCGTCGGGAGGGTGGTGTCTTGCTCTGGCGAGCTGAGGATCGTTGCGCTCTATCTGCACTGGTGGTCTTAAAACGCTTGGGAGCCCTGTAAAACACAACTCAGAGATGACCAACATCAGAGGACAAGAATCTTACCCCACACTTAAGTTGACAAGTTGGGGTAAACAAATTAACCGAGAGATCATCGAATCAAGATATAGCATTAGAGAACTGTCAATTCATTTAGCAAGCATGAAGAATGGAATGATTCATGAACACTATCCACAGACAACAAGTCACGATTCCGAAAAGGTCACAAAGGAATGCCAGAACCTAGCCAATTGACACCGACAAAGCAATCATGAAGAATGAGGGGGAACCAAAAAGTCAACCAAATTCAACCATGCCGAAAACCGAAAGTCCAAAAGCCAAAAGATTCACAATCAAGGGCTGAACAACTAACCGTGAAGACATGACTCGAGAAAACGGTTGGAAATCCGAGGAATCGATGAAAAACTTGAAAACTAGGTCGGCCGGAACCAGAGCTGAAAAACTCCGATCCTAGGGTTTTGGAAAAGGAGCTGGGCAAGGTAAACGGGCGGCGGCTAGAGGAATGGCGGCGGCTTGGCGATCGGCGGGCAGGTGGCGGTGTTGAGCGGTCGGGCGGCGGATGGTTTCAAGACAGGAGAGAGAGGGGATAGGTTGAAGTTTTCGGGTGGGGTTGTAAGTATTTCGCGAAAACAGAAACCAAAGTGGGCCTTATATACCGGTGAAAAGGGAAAAGAATTTTCGGCGAAAAAGATGTGGGATTTTCAGCGAAAATCCCAGTTCAAATGAAGAAATATTTTCGCCGAAAAGATGGGGGTCTCGGTTCGAAAAGTCGGGACAGGAGAAACAGGTTGATTTTGAACACATGTTTTCGGCGAAATTAATGGCACATTTTCGCCGAAAATTTATTTGAAAACGGCGGCTGTGTGTTTTTTTTTTCAAAAAGAGGTTTAAAACAAAAACGACTCAGAACGAAAAATAACTGACTCCAGCCCTGGGTTGCCTCCCACGAAGCGCTCTTGTTTAACGTCCGTGAGCCATACGATACCTGGAATCGTGTCACGGTTCCGTCGTGAAGTAATGCACGTCGATGGAAGAGACAGCTAACCCTTGCAGATACTTCTTGAGCCTATGCCCGTTGACAATAAACGGCTCTTGATCGTGCAATTTAATGTAGATGCCACCTAAGGGTGTCTGCCAAACCACGGTATAAGGGCCGGACCATCGGGATTTCAACTTACCTGGAAAGAGCTTCAATCGAGAGTTATACAAGAGGACTTCTTCTCCAGGGTAAAACTGCTTGATCGTCTTCTATTGAGAGTCGTGAATTCTCTTCGTGCGCTCTTTGTATAGCTTCGTGCTCTCATAAGCGTGGAGACGGTGCTCCTCAAGCTCAGCGATCTGGTCATGGCGGTTACTACCTGCTACTGCATAGCTCATATTCAACTCTTTGTTAGCCCAGAATGTCTTGTGCTCAAGCTCAACTGGTAAATGACATGCCTTGCCATAGACCAGCTGATACGGTGAGGTACCGATGGGAGTCTTATAGGCAGTTCGATAAGCCCATAAGGCATCATTGAGCTTAGATGACCAGTCCTTGCGAGACCGGCCAACTGTCCTATCAAGAATCCGTTTGAGCTCACGGTTCGTCACTTCCGCTTGACCATTCGCTTGAGGATGATAAGTTGTGGACATTCGGTGGGTGACGCCAAAACGTTTGCACACCCGGTCAAATTGTCCATGGAAATGGGTACCCCTATCGCTTATGATGAAGCGCGGTGAACCGAAACGCGTGAAAAGACGGGTAAGGAACCGTCCCACCACTCTAGAATCATTAGTGGGTAAAGCTTCAGCCTCAACCCACTTAGAAACGTAATCAACGGCTACAAGAATGTATTTGTTTCCGTTGGAGGGTGTGAACGAACCCATAAAATCAATTCCCCAAACATAAAAAATTTCAACAGTTAAAGAAACAATTTGGGGCATCTCATTATGGTTAGAGATGTTACCTGATCGCTGGCATGCATCACAACGTCGAGCAAAAACGTCGCAGTCACTAAAGATTGAAGGCCAATAAAAACCTGTTTCGAGTACTTTTCTTGCCGTGCGGTTTCCTCCAAAGTGTCCTCCGAACTGTCCTTCATGGCACTTACGCATGATGTCAGCTGCTTCAGTGTAAGAGACACATCTCCGGATCATCCCATCAAGACTGATGCGGTATAAGAAAGGCTCATCCTAGAAGTATGACTTGGCTTCTTTAAAGAGCTTTTTGCGTGCATTGAAGTCTAGCTCAGGAGGTACAATGCCGTGCGAGAGATAGTTAACCAGCGTTGCATACCAAGGCTCCTCTGAATCGACGGCATTACTCAGATTTTGAGCGTGAGGGATTGCCCAGGGCTCGATAGCTATGTTGTTAACCTGTTCATATGTTTCAACACGCAACAGCTCGTCAGGGAAAGAATCATTGATAGGGGTAGTAAACTTACCTGTTTGTGATTCCTCCAATCGGGAAAGATGACCCGCTGCTAGATTTTCTGCTCCCTTCTTTTCTTTAATTTCAATGTCGAATTCTTGGAGGAGAAGGATCCATCGGATGAGACGTGGCTTCGAGTCCTGCTTGGCTAATAAATGGCGCAGGGCAGCATGATCTGTGTAGACGATGGTATGTGAAAGAACCAGATACTGTCTAAACTTATCAAAGGAGAAAACGATAGCTAGGAGCTCTTTCTCCGTAGTAGTGTAGTTTCTCTGAGCATCATTGAGTGTCTTGCTCGCAAAGTAGATAGGATGAAATCTCTTCTCCTTCCTTTGACCAAGAACCGCGCCAACGGCGAAATCACTAGCATCGCACATGATCTCGAATGGAAGATTCCAATCTGGTGCTGTAAGAATCGGTGCGGTGGTGAGTTGAGTTTTCAAGGTTTCAAAGGCTTCAAGACAGGCTTTATCAAAGACGAAAGGAACATCCTTCTCAAGAAGCTTCGTCATTGGTAGAGTGATCTTGGAGAAATCTCTGATGAATCTTCGGTAAAATCCAGCATGACCCAGGAAACTTCGAACCGTCTTAACTGAGGTCGGCGGGGGTAAGCTGGTAATGGTCTCAAGCTTGGCACGATCGACTTCTATACCTGTCTTAGATATCCTGTGGCCCAGAACAATGCCTTCGGTAACCATAAAGTGACATTTCTCCCAACTAAGTGCCAGGTTGGTTTCCTCACAACGAGCTAGCACCTTGTCCAGATTAGCCAGGCACTTAGAAAATGAGTCTCCATAGACGGAGAAGTCGTCCATGAACACCTCTACCACATTCTCTACCAGATCTCCGAATATAGCAAGCATGCATCTTTGAAAGGTAGCGGGATCATTACATAAACCAAAAAGAATACTACGATAAGCAAACGTACCAAACGGGCATGTGAAGGTCGTCTTCTCTTGGTCATCAAGCTCAATGGGGATCTAGAAGTAGCCGGACAACCCGTCTAAGAAGCAGTAGTATTCATGACCAGCTAATCATTCAAGCATCTGATCAATGAACGGCAGTGGGAAGTGATCTTTCTTGGTGGCATCATTGAGTCGTTGATAATCGATACAGACTCTCCATCCGGTAACTGTTCGGGTAGGAATGAGTTCACCCTTTGGATTAGGGATGACTGTGATTCCTCCTTTCTTTGGAACGACTTGGGTCGGACTGACCCAAGGACTGTTGGCAATAGGATAGATGATACCGGCATCTAGAAGCTTGAGTACTTCTTTCTTTACAACTTCCTGCATCAGAGGATTAAGTCGGCGTTGGGGTTGTCTGACTGGTTTGAATTCTTCATCAACGACTATCCGATGCTTGCAGAAGGTTTCAGAGATGCCTCTGATGTCTGCTAACTGCCAGGCAATAGCTCGGACATGCTTCTTGAGTAGCCTAATCAATTGCTCTTTCTGCTCGGGAGATAGATTTGAACTGATGATGACTGGTAACTGACAGTCCTTCCCCAGAAATGCGTATTCTAGGTGGTCAGGCAGCTCCTTCAAAGTAAGTTCTGGCGGATTCTCGTATGAGGTAGTCATCCGACTCGATGCTGGCTCAATATGTGTAGGCGCATTGGTGGGTGTGAATGTTGCCTTCTGTTCGTCTAACTCATCTTGCCATAAGCACTGCTCTGGGTCTTCTAATGCATTATCAATCCCTGAAATCAAACATAACTCTAGCGGATCACTAGATAAAGCATTAGTAAGGGAGTTCGCCGAGGCCAACTCTAGGGGATCAACAGCATAACATTTATCATCTTGAGCAACAGAATATCTCATGCTATCTTTAATGCAGAATGTGACACTCTCTTGTCCTACACTTAAAGTTAACAGGCCCTGTTTGCAGTTTATATTCACACCAGCAGTTGCTAAGAAAGGTCGACCTAGGATAAGTGTTCCGTCTAACTCACGAGTATCTAGAACAACAAAATCCGCAATTATAGTAAACGGACCACAACAAACAGCTACATCTTCTACTATACCTCTAGGTAGTTTGACAGACCTATCGGCTAACACGAGATGCAGAGTGATCGGTTTTAATTGTCCTAGATTCAGCTTTTCATATAGATAAATAGGCATAACATTAATAGAAGCACCAGAATCAACCAGACTGCGATCAATTTTAATGCCATTAATAATGCATGGTAATGTTAAATAACCAGGATCAGGACACTTAGCTGGGGGTGGTGGCGGCTGTCGAATGGGAGATGGCGCACCGAGAATAGAAACACATTCATTAGTAAGCGTGACAGAGTACACCTCTCCGTTCTTCACTTTCTTCACGAAATCCTTAAAGAACTTCCCAAGTGGTGGTATGATTTCCACAGCTTCAGTCACTGGTATCTTTATCTCTGCAGTCTTAAGAACATTGTACCACTTCTTGTACTGAGTGTCGTGATCCTTAGCCTTGCTCCTTGCAGCTTTTGGGAAGGGAATCCGAGGAACATATGGAGCCAAAACAGGCTCAGGAGCTGTCCTGGGCGGAGGAGGAGGAGGAGAAGATGCTTCTTCTTCCTCTTCTGTGATATCCTCAATTTCTGCATATCCATGGCGACACTGGTATCTGGTATTACTTCATGTTATGGAGCCTTGGGATCAGTTGTTTGCTTGCCGCTCCTGGTGGTAATGGCTTGAGCGTGTTCGCTCTTTGTACCGGAGTCTGCTTGAAATGCTTCTGGATTAAGGAGAGGATTGCTAGTAAAGAGTTTAGTCATATTACTTATAGCATCCTCTTTCCTCTGGCTCTGAGCTCTCTGTCCTTGATTGAGTGCAACTTGAGCTTTTAGTTGAATGTCGTGGTCGTCAAGTCTGCTCATAATTTGATCGAACTTCTTCTCATAGTCCATGTCTCTATTGTAGTACGACTTTGCTTGAGACTGGTGTTGTCCTCCAATGAATCCCGGAGGTCTATAATAAGGATCTACTAACCGGTTGCTCTGGTTCCGTGGTACGTAGTTTCTGTAACCGGCATAGCCTTTCTGATTGTTAGCGAAACCCTGATCGATGAAGTTTATCTCTTCTGTAGACCAGACTTCTGTTGTGCCGAAGTTGAGGTAGCTTCCACCGTTATGAGCACAGGACCCACACCATCCACAGTCAACTGAAAAGATGGTGGCTGACGAGGGATCGAGGGGAATACCAGCTGCTTGTAGGTGTTTCTGAACCTCTGCCTTGATCTGCTCTGCAACATTCATCTGACTCTGACTCTTGTTTCCTTCTATTTGCCTCTCCCAGTTTCTAGACTTTGAAGCACAATCAGCAAAATGCAGAAGAGCATCCTGAGGAGTAAGGGCGGTGCAATCTCCGCCAGCTAGAGAGTTGACCCAGTTTGCAGATTCTTTGCGCATACCACGAGCAAAGAACTCAGCCAGCAGTCTTTGTTCATACCCATGGTGAGGGCAGTCGAAGAGAAGAGACTGGAATTCATTCCAAGTGTCATACAGGCTTGCATCCTCTCTCTGAGTGAATCTGGAAATGCGGTCTTTATAAGCAGTTGTTCTTGCGGGAGGAAAGTATTCCTCAACAAAATCTTGAGCTAATGCTTCCCAGTTAGTGTAATGACCCGGCGGCTTTCTTCCAAGCCACTGCTTAGCTGCACCTCTGAGAGAGAAAGGAAAAACTCGAAGATATAAAGCATTCTTGTTGAGGTTCCCAGACTTGAAGGTGTTACAGACAGCCAAAAGTCATCTAGATGGGTGCAGGGGTTATCATCTGGCCTCCCTTCGAATTGCACGTCCTTAGATATCAGTTCTAGGAGAGGAATCTTAATCTCATAGTCAGGATCATCGTCATTAGAAAGCATGGTGATGGGGGATCGAAAGTTGGATGCACGCGGCTTACTGTAGTCTGCAACACTTTTGAGAGTAGCCATTGCGGTAAATGAAGATGGAACGGAAGTGATCCGTTTCTGTACCTGCTATGATCTGCACGAGACAAAAACAAACACAACCGGTGTAAAATCGAAGTGTAATGGAAAATGAAAGATGGAAGGGTAGAAGAATAAAAATGCAACTCTTCTTTCAACGAAATAGAAGAGTCCCCGGCAACGGCGCCAATTTGGTGAACGTGTCGTTGTGATGCGTTCAACCAAATAACTAACAAAGCTAACAAAAGCTAGGGTAGATCGTATTCCAGGGGTTTCCTCTACTTCCTTACTCAAAGATGTTGGCAATTTAATTCAAGTTTAAACACAAGTTGTGCGTGGTGTGAGTTCCACGACTTCTATACTAAAATGCAAAGATAAGTTGAAATGAGAATTAAAGCGAAGAAAGATTGAAGATTGACTGATTGACTAGAAAGATGACAGACAAGCTTAGACTTCGAATCCCCCTTAGATTACCAGAGCAACAACAGTCAACAGACCAGTAATTTTCGATTCTAGTTCATTCAGTTCATAGACACCATCATAACTCCTGACCCTTAGGTTTAAGACTGGCGAACGTTCGCTCTATCCGATCTAGCTACCACGATTAATTAGCCGCCCGGGTACGGTCGCCTCTTGCAACGACTTAACTTAACTGGTGCAAATTCTAATGAATAATGAGTTACTCTAGCAATGGATCAACCCTAATCGGTTCCTACGAAAGGCAGACTCCAATTATAAGGTTGATTGTTCGATTTGGTGTTTTAAAGTAAGGCGAGCGTTCGCTTCTATCCTTAGCTTAACAAAAATCTAATCTAGGTGGCCAAACCAGATAAGAAACACAGATAACAAAGAACAAATCAAACATGAAAGATGAAACTGAATGAACTTCGAATCTAATCACCGCCGATCCGTGACCGCTTTAAGCCCTGGGTCACTTAGGGTTCATCTAATCTAAGCTACACGAGTTTAGCTACTCATATTCAATACAGAAGAATCGAAGACAAACAAAGAATACATCTCAGGTAGGAAGACAGAGAAGAACTGTAAAACCTAATTTCGATGTTTCCTGGCAGCTTCAATCTGCTGGATCTTCAATTCCTAGCAATGGCTCTCCGAGATGGATGGATGCCGCCACGATCCGTTCCTGGCTCCTCGAACTCTATCTACTCGTTTTTCCTCTCTCCCCTCTAGCTGTGTGTTGTTCGTCATAAAATTGTGAGTGTCCCTCATTTAGCCGCCGATTTCTGTATTTAAACCTACCCGAGATTTTCTGATTTCCCCTGATATTTTCGCCGAAAATAATAGAGGAATTTCGGCAAAAATTTCTTCTTAATCGGGACAGTGGATTCCTTCTTTCGTTTTCGGCAAAAACCCAAGGGTATTTTCGCCAAAAATATATGTGTAAATGGAGCAGGAGTTTCTTTGACTTGAGTCATCTCTCCGATTGATTTATGTGTGATTCTTCGGTGTTGCAACGTCTAAGACACGTCCTTGGCTACTTATTCGATGGCAAAAACCTGTGCTAACGTAAAAACACTAGAAAACCATCAAATAGACCCGAAACGGGCCAAGGTAACGCAAATGGCACGAGATAGGGCAATCGATTGAATGTTCGTTATTCTACCCTAAAAATCATGTCTTAAACAAGGAAATGTCGCTTAAATGAGGCTGATAATCACGTCAAAATGAGTGTCATCAGTTGACATTTTAAGTCCAATGGCTTGCAGTTCATTGTTCAAGTACCTTAAGTGGCAACTCAACAGGGTAGACAAATTAGCTTCAAATTACCTTGGTATATGGTCTGTTTGAAATAGATTCATAGAGAAATGAAACTAAAAGCGAAAGATTAGGCAATCTTTTGGAGTATGTTATTGTTCTGCCTCGGGACTTAAATGCTGGCTACTGAGGCCATTAATCGGCAAATACATGTATGCCATGAATACTAGTATGCTTTATATACTGAGGCCATTATTCTGAAAATACTAGAATACAGTGAATACTAGTATGCTTTCTGCTAATACGAGTATTATTCAGCTTAAGATAATACGTTATCATGTGGTGTACTACTACTCCATAAATTACCATTACAAATCTTCAATGATATCAAAGAATAAATCGTGTGTACTGTGTAATGTATAAAATATCTTTGAAATGTAATCTGAGAAATTCTTCAACAAATAGCATAAGCAAAACCAACTGTAGAAAAAACAATTAATGATGTCAAACTACGCATTCCCCTCAAACTCCATGGCAGTTTGGCGACGTACTTTGGCCTGTCGTTTGTGTGTAGTTTTCTCTCTTTCCATCTGTTGTGTCGACTTGAGCCTCTTTGTTGATTTGTTTACATTTGTCTTTTCCTTAAGCCCTTTGGGAATTGTACGTCCATCACCTGGAGGAGTTGCTTGTGGTCCTGGGGAAAAGAAAGTTTCAATAGTATACTTTAATCGCTTAACCAATAATAAACTATAATGGTAGTATTGTGTGTAACCTGTGTGTGTGGAAGGCTCGCAAGTGCTAGTTGCGCCATGATGCTCTAGAACTACAGCACGAATACGATCTCTACCATCGGACGCAAATTGCTTGGCCATATTTTTCGTCTCCACCAATGGTGCATACTCCAATGCGATAATGGAAAACATGGACATTAGTTCGTGATACCTAGATACCTCTGAATCAGGACCGGTTTCTCCCCCAAATTGAATGACAAAATCAACTCCTACTTTGGCAGTCTTTCTCCATCGTACTTTAAGGTACTTTGAAGGAATTGTATGTGCATCCTGGTTCTCCCATAACATAACATGATCCATAGTTTTCAGAATGTGACGGCACAATCAACCATGTGAATCAAAAAGACGGCATGAGCATTTGTAGTATGCAGTGGCAAGGTTAACAATCACACGTCTCTCATCTATATGAGTCTGGTGATCTTCGTCGAACTTGTACCAATCATAAGCTTTTATGTTATTAACAAGAACGGTTGGCATGCTTTTGGGGAAATATCCGATGGAGGCGGCATATTCCTGCTCAAAAAATAAGAAAATGGTCTTCGTGTATATCTGCGTTGTTATGGGGAATGGGATAATATTAACAAGGACACTAATTAGTGTATTTTAGTATGAAACATACAAATACTAGTTTTTAAAAACAAACGTACTCAACTGTAATATACTTATGAAAAGGTCCCACAAAAATTTAAAGATTGAATTTAAAAGCAAACTAACCTTTGACGCTTGCTCGACATGAGGGTGGTGTGTGTATCTAGATGGAGCTTGTGCAATCTTAGCATGGTAATCCAACTGCAACTCATCAGCCTGCTTCCCTTCCAACAACCTATTAAATTGCATGAAGAACTGATGAAGATTGCACTTTGTGTCCAGGAATTTCCTCAGATTATTGTTTAATGTCTCGCTCAATTGAGAGTTCCGCATACCACACGTGAAATGATTGTTAACCCATGCTGAAGACCATTGTTGACGAAACTTGTGAATGAATTGTAACCAAGGATGGCCAAATTGTCCTTTGTCGGGGAAATGTTTTTCAATTGTCAACTTCCAGTACCTATCAAACGTGGCTTCATCATCAACATTGTACATTAAGTTTTGAAGGTCCGAAAGTATGCCCTCATACATACTTGTCTTAAGCCTGTCCTTTGCATTTGTGAAAATGTGGAATGTGCACAAGCCATGGTACATGTCAGGTAGAACAATTCTGATAGCTGCAACAATGGTCGAGCATTGGTCGGTGAAAATTGTCTCCGGATGCTTATTCTTCATGCAAGCCAAGAACGTTTCGAACACCCACTTGAATCCAAGAGTAGTCTCCTCAAACATCAAACAACCAGCAAAGATTACTAACTTCCCGTGATGATTTAAACCAGCGAACAGAGCTGCGTAGTTGAATAGTCATTAGAATTAAGTACTAGTATTTATAAGGAACTAGTAGTAGGATATTTAAGAATTGGTAAAACAAAAAAATGAACAGTATGCACAACTATCTAAACGTGCACATTAGACAAAACATTAAAGGTGTATAAAACTAAGGTAAACAACATTAGTCATATTGAGGAAGAACAAAATATCAATGAAAGAATAAAATGTTAAGAGAGTAAAAAACATAGGTAAAGCAAAGTTTAGACGCGTACCTAAAGGACAGAAAGTGTTGTTTGTTCTGTATGTGGTATCAAAACTAATCGAATCATCGAAGCAGCGGTAGTCAAATTGCATGCGAGTATCAGCCCAAAAAATACTCTCAATGTTGTCTTCATCGTCATATTGAAATTCATAGACAAAACTGGGGTCGCGAGATGACTCTTTGTGAAACCATTCTTGAAGAAATTTCTCACCACCCTCCTCGATATGGCTGGATCGAAGAGCTCTGACAAAAGACGCGAGATCACTACGTGTAAATCCAAGAGACTCGATCCCCCCACTTAATGCAGCCATCATATCATATGAATCTCTTACACGAATGCCGACAGAATTGTGCATTTTAGCTATCTGTCGATGCGTCTCTGAAATTTGACGTTTAGATCTAAAATAACGCCTCATCTGGGGGGGATCAGATCATGGGTGTGCTTGAACTCCCAAAAACTAATCATGAAACTTCCTTTACTCTCGACAAACTTCACTCTCATCTCTGCCTTGCACCCACATCTGGTCTCATCACGCACTGTGGTTCTGGTTGCAGTATCAAATTTCCCTTTATTCTTCGGATCACGCTCACTGTCCTTCCGGAACCCTGACAAGGAGAAATGGAAGTAAACGTAGTTGACTTCATCTACTTTGTGGCCTTTGTTGTTTACCTTGTTCGACGACCTCTTTCTGGTTTCAAAGCCAATGTTATGAGCATAGTCTTTATAAAAGGCATACTCATCATTAATAGAGTCGAACTCCATGACTTTATAGTCAAAGTCAACTTCAGGTACATCTACAATTCGGGGACAAGAAACGAATTAGTTAGATATCACATCAAAAAGTAACCAACATGAATAACATAGCATCAAGTCAACAGGAGCATGCATACTAGTACTGCATGCATACTATTACTGTAACGAACAACAATCTTAATGAAAATAATCTTAATGAAAATAATCTTAACTCAAAAACTGAACAACCGCAGCAATCTTAATGAAAATAATCTTAACCACAAACTGAAACTCACAAACTGAACAACATAATCGAAACTCACAAACTGAGCAGTGACAATAATTTTGGTTTGATTGGATAGAAAAATTCATTATGTAGTTTCTATGAAAGTAATCTTAATGAAAAAACATTGGATGGAAAAGGAGGGAAAACATACCGTAGCCACGCAAGATTCCTTGTTCGTCTGACGTCGGGATTGTATCCTCATCTGGTTCAGATAAAGCATCAACATCGGGGGAATGATCACTCGATGAATTGTTTAGATCAAACAGAGGTGCGGAAGAAGGTTTTTTGACTTGGGAACTCGAACCGGGTTCATCCATTACAAACCTCGAACTTTGAACTTGGCGTGTGATTGAAAGTAATTGTGAGTGACTGATTTACTCACAAAAATGGAAAGTAGCATATTTACTTATAAATGGCGTGTGATTGATTGAAAGAGGAAGAAGAAGATTAGGATTATTAAAAAAGTTAAGAGAATATTTTCACCCATATTTTGAGGAGGAGATTATCAAAACTTGATTATAATAATGATCAATTACTAAACCGGCGGTTATGGATGACAAATATATTATTAAAATTGTAGTTTTATCTTTCTCATTAATAAAGCCGGCGGTTATTAGTAATGTGAAATATTAAAGTCATTTAATTTATTAATTAGGAAGTGGATGTAAGATCAAAGGTCCGGATTAAACTTTGTTCAGGTGACAAAGTTTTGACTTTGTCACCAAAAAAATTCCGGAAAATGGGATTTCATTGATGGAGGTGTGTGACTTGTTTTTTCAAATTTACATGATATTTAAATTGCTTTGCAAATGGAAATCGGCTCACCATTCTTCTTTTTCATTTTTCTTTGATAGGATAATTACTTTTCCTTTTTTTCTTTTTTGTTCATGCATATTTATATTGTGTATGAATATTTATAAATATAATGTTTTAAGTTAGTAATTAAGTGTTCTCCATAAAAATCTAATTATTAAGTTATATTTTTTATTTTAGAATGTCTATGTAAAGAGAGGATGACACAATTTGTATATATATTATAAATAAAACAATAAAATTGAAAGTTGAAAATTAATATTAGTTATAAATATTAATATTTTCTACACATTAGTTATAATTTTTTTATTTTTTATTTTTTTGTGAAAATAATTTATATCAAATTAATAACAACTACAGAAAAATATTTTTTTTTATGAATTGAGCTTGTTTTTTTTTTTTGAGTAAAACGTCAGCTCTTATTCATTAATGTGAAATCATGCACTTATCGTCGAGTGCATTTCCGAGCCAAACCGGAGGTGTATGCCAAACAAAAGGCGATACTAAGAAAAAGACTGTCGAGCAAGCTCATGCGCAGCCTTATTCCTGTCTCTCCTAACAACAACTACACTACAATCACGTCTAACCAATAAAAATTGTTTACATCTCTCAATAATGCAACCAAACTCCGACAGGTCCTCTTCTCCTCCATTAACAGCTCCAGCAACGATCTCTGAGCCAATCTCGAACATCACCTGCTGAAAGCCTTCCTCCTCAATCCACCCCATAGCGTCCAGCAACGCAAGCGCCTCCCCCTCTCTTGGTTCCGGTATACCCGCCGACCACGCCGCTCTACACCGGATTAGGTTACCCATGTGATCTCGGATTACCATTCCTCTGCTCCACCTTCTTTCGGTCACTCTAATACCCACGTCAACATTACACTTCAGCTTTGGATGACTCGGCGGATGCCACTTTGTACATATAGCTGCTCGGCCTCTTTCTTCTCTCCCCCTCCTCAGCTCCTGCTTCCGCACATCTCTCCATTCTTGCACCAGCTGTAATCCCCCTCCACAATCCTACTTGAAATCAAAGCTTCCGAGTGCCAAACGCGCTGATTTCGTTCCCTCCATAGTGCCCAAAGCACTGCCGCCCACTTTGATATCTCCTCCTCCCCCCATGTGCTCATCACCTTCCACACCTATCCCTCCAGCATTCCTTCCTCCTCCCACACTCGCTGCACTTCACCCCACAACCCCGCCGTCCGCCAACAGTCCACTGCCACATCACAGGTAATAAACAAGTGTTCTTCCTCCTCCTCCATCCTGTCACATAAACCACAATTAGCAGGTACATCCAGCCGCCTTCTATATTTAAGAGCTGTTCGAGTTGGAATCACATGTCTCGTCAGCCTCCACAAGAAATGCTTCATCTTCGGAGGGAGCGATAATCTCCATATCCTCGTCCAATCGCCCATCTGTCTAAGTCCATCACCTACCACGTTAGTCATCATGTATAAACGGTATGCCGACTTGACCGAGTACCTCCCTTTCTTCTCATAATGCCAAATTATCTCGTCCTTCCTATTACCCACGGTAGTGACCGTACCCATAATAGCTTCGACTTCTTCCGGTGGAAACAAAGATTCCAGCAATTCCTCATCCCATTCTCTCGTCTCCGGAATCCATAGATCACCTACCTTCAAATCCTCCAAGCCTCTTACCGTCGCCGCCTCCACCGTCAATCTACCATCCCTCTTCAACCACGGCACCTTCCACACCTCAATATCCGCACCGTCACCCACCCTCCACCGGTAACCACGTTTGATCAGATCCTTACTTTCCCAAATGCCTCGCCATGCATAACTCGGATTCCTACTCAATTCGGCCGACAAAAAATCCCTTCTGGGAAAATATTTAGCTTTGAAGATTCTAGTGACTAAAGCATTTGGTTCTGTTAAGAACTTCCATCCATGTTTACCCATCAGTGCAAGGTTGAAACCGTGCAGATCTTTAAAACCCAAACCGCCTTCCTCCTTCTTCACGCACAATCTCTCCCAACGCATCCACGGAATACCTCCACCGCCTGTTGCGCTTGAACCCCACCAAAATGAATTCATCATACGCTCCATCTCCTGCACCATTGTTGTCGGGAACAAAAACACGTTCATGCAATAAGTCGGTATCGCTTGGAGTACCGCTTTTACCAAGACTTCCTTACCCCCTTGCGAGAGCATACGTCCTTTCCACTTCTGCACCCTCTCCCACATACGCTCTCTAATATAATCCAACGCCGCTTTCTTGTTCCTGCCTACCAACGAGGGCATCCCCAAGTATCGTCCTCTATCAAACGGCGCTGTGACTCCAATAATAGCCTTCACCCCTTCCTGCAGCATCACATGGGTGCTTTTATTAAACATAATTCCTGATTTTTCATAGTTTATAAGCTGCCCCGATGCCTCCCCATACTCCACCAGCAATCTCTTCAACCTCTGAACCTCCTGGATGTCTGCTTTAAAAAACAGAAAACTGTCATCGGCAAAAAACAAATGAGACACATAAGGCGCGCCTCTACACACCCTGACAGCGTGTAACTCCCCTCGTCTCACCCGCCGCTTCAGCATCGCAGACAGACCCTCGACGCACAGAACAAAAAGAAACGGAGATAAAGGACACCCTGGCGAAGGCCTCTACCTGGCTGAAACTGCTCCGTTCTGCTCGAATTAATCAGTACCGAGTAATCTACCACCGTTACGCACATCATCATCCTCTCCACCCACCACCCACTAAATCCCATCTTCCTCATAATCGCCTCCAAATAGCCCCACTCCACTCGATCGTATGCTTTCGAGATGTCGATTTCAAGAGCTGCTTCACCATCCTTCGCCAACCTCCTACAATTCATAGCATGCAACGTCTCAAACGCTATAAGCACATTACACACAATCGATCTACCTTTAATAAAAGCAGATTGCTCCTCCGGTATGAGTTCTGGCATAATGTTCCTCAACCTATTCGCCAGCATCTTTGCAACTATGCGATACCGCACGTTGCATAGCGATATTGGTCGCAGGTCGCTCATCTTCGTTGGATTATCTTTTTTGGGCAGCAGTACAATGTCTGTCGCCCTAACCTCCGATGCGATCCTCCCGCTTCTAATCCACCGCCGACAGTCCTCCGCAATCTCACCTCCCATCACGTCCCAAAACCTCTGATAGAAAGCCAGATTAAGCCCGTCCGGGCCCGGAGCTTTGTCCGGATGCATCGAAAAACACGCCAATCGCACTTCCTCGTCACTGAACTCCGCCTCCAAGTACATGTTCTGCTCCCTATTAACCTTTCTCTCCACCGCCTCCAACACTGGGTCCACTCGCACCAAGCCTGCACGAAACAAATTGTTAAAATAATCTACGGCCACACGACCCATGCCTTCATCCTCCTCCTCCCATCCGCCTTCGTCATTCATGAGTCTAGTTAACGCCTTGTGCTTTCTTCTACCATTGACTGTCCGGTGAAAAAATGTTGTGTTCAAGTCACCATCCTTCAACCAATATTGTTTAGCTCTCTGCTTCCACTTCACTTCCTCGTTCCCCAACAGTCTATTCACCTCCTCCCTGCACAAATTAAACTCCTGTACCGATCGATTATCATTAAAACACCTCAACTCCTCTAATCTCTTATTCGCCTCTTCCAACTCTCTACCCGCCAACCTTCTTTTCCCTCGATTCCACTCATCCATTCTTCGCACACAGGAGTTTAAACGATCCTCCAACAGCTCACCACACGCCTCCTGCCACGCCTTAACCACCAGCGGCCTCAGCTCTTCCTCCTCCAACCACGCGTTCTTGAACCGAAATCTTCTCAACCCATACCCAACTTGTCGACCATCCGTCATTAGAATTAAAGGTGAATGATCCGACACGGATGCCACCCCATTTAACAATCGTGCATCAGGGAACATGTCATTCCATCTATTATTAATCATCCCTCTATCCAACTTTTCCTCCACGCCAACGGGGTACCTCTCGACTTCCACCACGTAAATTGATAATCTTCCAACGGTAAATCAAATAAACCCACCTCCTCCACCGTCTCCTTAAAACCATTTAAAAGCGCCTGTGGGTGTGGATGTCATTTTTTCTGAACTTGCCAACAAATCGTTAAAATCTCCCATGCAACACCATGCATCATCCGCCACCAGGTTCCGGAGCATATCCCAAGAATCCCTTCTTCTTTGCCGTTCAGGGTAACCATAAATCCCGTCAACCTAAATTCCATCGCCTTCTCATCCTTCACCTTAACATTGATAAAATTCCTTGAGTAATTTATCAACGTCAAGCTCACCTTCGCCTTCCATAACATAGCCAAACCTCTACTCCTTCCCACCACATCCACTGCAAAACAACAATCATACCCAAGTTTCGTCCGAATCGCCTCCATCTTACTCCTGTCCACCAAAGTCTCCATCAAAAACACCACGTCTGGTCTGTGAGTCCGAACCAACCCACCTAAAGCTCGAACCGCTCGGGGTTGACCAAGTCCCCGGCAGTTCCAACTTAATACGATCATTGCGGTGGGCAGGTCCCGGACCCCGGGCCTGCCAGAGCCAAGCTTTTAGGACCTTGGCGTCCATTGTTAACATCAAAAAACCTATTCTCCTTATCCACATCCATCGGCTGATCACCTGCCTCACTACCTCTCCTCCTCTTTCTTTCCTCCCCACCTCAATCGCTTCCTCCCCCCCCCCCCGACTGCTCCCGCCTCCACCAGTGGTACCAGCTTATCTTTGAACTCCGGACTAGCTCAAAAGTTAACAGCTAGCGCCTGAATATTTGCTGGTCCACTCCTCCCGGTCCCTCTACCAAGTTCTCGACTCCCCCTAAACCCGCCAGCTCCCACCTTCCCACCGACTACAGGCGACTTTAACCATGGGCTGTACATCTCCGGCTTCACTCTTCGACTCGGAGCTCGTACATCCTCCCCCACAACAGCACTATCTCCGACTCCGGGATCCGAAATCGTAGTTCACAAAAATGATCAATGTGCCCGATCCTACCACACAAATAGCAAAAAGTAGGAAGGCGTTCATACTTGAACTCCACCATGATAGTCCTGCTTGATTTTTCACTTCTTTCTCTCTCTTCAGCGCTCTTCGAACGTCCAGTTTAACTCTAATACGCATAAACGGCCTCTCTATCGAGTATTTGTTGTATTCATCATAGGCCACAAACTGCCCCAGAAAATTTCCCAGCGCCTTCCCCACCAACTCGGAGTAGAACTCCGTTGTGAGCCCATGTATTTGTACCCAAAAATCTACCTCATGAAGCGGAACACTGGTTAGGTCCTCTCCCTCTTTAAGCTCGTGCATCGTCAGTAAATGTCCATCAAACGTCCACGGCCCCCCCTCGATCACCAGGCGAAGATCGATATGGTGGTAAAACCTAAACAGATACAGCCCTTCTCCTCGGTCCTCGATCGAAATTCCACGTCCCGGTTTCCACAGATTGGCAAGCTGTGTCTTCATGGCGTTAAAATTAATATTTTTGTCGGTGACGAACGTTCCAACCACACAAAGCTCGAACGATTCTCGCGGCACGTCCGGCAACTCCTCCGACACCTCTATCTCATCCTCCTCCTCTAAGATAGCCAGTTGCCTAAGCCTCTCCTCCATCCCCTGTGAATCGTCAGCCATCCTACACGCTCGCCCTCTCCGAAGCACACAAAGCCGATGATCGGCACGACTTCAAACTACCGATGACGGCGTTGAAACGAAGAAACTCACAAAACCCTAATTTTAGGGACACTCGCAAATCCTAATTTTAGGGACGTTAATTGAGCTTGTTTTATATTCATCAAATGCATGGAACAGCCTTACAAAGAGTCTACCTACAAGATAAAAGATAATCAAATTCTAACTACAAAATTCTATCTATACTCATACTATACTTGCTCCCTATACCAAAAAACCTCATCTCCTCTTTAATAACTATCTCAAGGTTGTCTTCAGTGTTGCTCGGTTTTCCAAAGACCCTGTTACAGCGTTCCACCCAGATGTGGCTTATCATAACACGCCAAAGGAGTAACTTAGCAGCACAACGTCGCCTTGCTTACTCCAAACACAAACAGTCCTCACAACCCTGCTCCAATCGAAAGCATTGAGCTGAGGGAGAACAACATTAATAATCTTGTTTGTGAACCTGCAGTCAACAAAAATGTGTTCATGATCCTCCATTGCCCCATTGCACAACACACAAGTGCTATCAATCAAAGCATCCCACTACAGAACTTTATCCTTTGTGTACAGCCTTTTAGTTACTATCAACCACGCTGTAACAGACCCTCTAGGAATAATAAGTCCAGACCAAACAACCTCTAACCACGGGACCCTACTTCTTTTTTCTCTGATATCATTCCAAACCATACTCACTTTAAACTTGGGCAAAGAATTACCACACCATGTCAACTCTCCATCACTATCAGTGTCAACAACCTGACTAATTTTCTGCCTCAACTTCAACAGTCTGCACCGATGCCGAGATCCAGAAGTAGCTTTCACAACCCAAAAACCCTTTCCTTTAATCCTATAACAGTAGAGCCATGCTACCGAAAGTTAGACAGCTTTCAATAAAATGCACCAGATATGTCTTATAACATTAGCATAGTTCCAAGACCTCATATCCTTCAGTCCCAAGCCACCTTCTTCCTTGGGCACTGAGACAAACTTCCAGGCTGCTTTGGCCTTCCCTTTCCCATCAGTTTTTTCCCACAGGAAGTCAGTACAAATCTTCTCAATATCCTTAATAAGTCCTGAGGATATGATGAAATGAGACATCCAATATTGGAGGATTCCTCGCACAATTGAATCAATCAGCTGACATCTACCAGCATAAGACAAGAGTTTTGATTTCCAACTGGTGATTCTGGAGGTGATACGATCAACAAGAGATTTACAGTCCCCCTTCCTTAGTTTGCCTGAGGTAATTGGCACCCCTCTTATCTGGATTAAATTTCATGCCAGAGCAATCCTTGAAAGTTGTCAGAATAGAGGTTACTTCATTTATGGCTTTAGTATTGGCTTTTGTGAAAATCATCAAGTCATAAGCAAAGCTAAGATGCGCAATTTTGACACCTTTAAACCAAGGATGGAACTGGAAAGCCTTTCTAGCAATAGAATCGTCAAAAAGGCAGCTAAGGACTTCCATGGAGATGACAAACAGGTAAGGGGAGATTGGATCTCCTTGCCTTAACCCTCTCTTAGCATGAAAGTATCCTTTAGACGTACCATTTACATTCACAGACAACATAGTCGTTTGGAAGCATGCAGAAATCCAGTTAATATATAGGTTAGGGAAGTCCTAGCTTTCAGAGTCTCAACTAAGAATTTCCATTCAAATGAATCAAAAGCCTTCATTCAATCTACCTTCATAGCACAACATGGGGACATACCTGAACGTGTATAGCCCTTAAGAAGCTCATGTGCTAATAGGATACCATCTCCAATCCCTCTCCCTTTTATGAAAGTTGTTTGAGCTTGTGAGATCAAGTGGGGCGGAACGCTAGATAATTGATTAGCCAACACTTTAGAGACCCCTTTGTAGACCATGTTACAGCAAGAAATAGGTCTAAAATCCTTCATATCATCTGCATTAGTCTTCTTTGGGATTAAGGTAAGAAAAATGGAGTTCACATATTTAGGAATATGGACATCATCAAAGAAACTGTTTATAATCTGTAAAAACACTTACCATGAACTCTTCTCCTCCAAACTGACTCCACTAATTCCCCATACTTTGCGTTTTTTGTCCAGCATTGGAAGAATTTAAACATTTTTGGATGCAACCTCTTCTCAAAATTTGTATCCATATAATCTGCACAGTGGTATGAGTCCTTAGCAGACACAATATTAACCTTATTTCTTGGAAAAGAGACCTGCCAATCAACATTAATAAAAGCTTCATCCAGTTTCCTAGCAAGCAGGCCATCTGAACGATTATTCATCCAGGTAAATTAAGGGCTAGTGGAAACATGATCAAACAGTTCACAATCACTGATACAATCTCTAAAAGCCTCCATACTATCAAAGGAGGAGGGGACAGTAGAGGCCTCTGACAGAGCAAGAAAAGTGTTAAATCTCTAGTAACCAGCCAGGGTGAACTCAGAGGTTTCAAAGTAGCCATCCTTGAATACAATATTTTTCTGTTAATCTGGTCATTTGCAGCATAGACAAAAGTACAGTAATAAGGAGTAGGCATGTCGATTCTAACATGGATGCACTGATATCCAATATCCATAACTTTTAATGGCACATCGCTCTTCCAAAGTAGCTAGAGCCTACCTAAATCACCATCAAATGCAAACTCCCCTAACCAACCAGGGAACCGATCTTTAAAAGGCTTAAAAGTTTTATCTCTTCTAACTCGAGGTTCTAAGATAGCAACTATATCTACTTTATATAATCTAATATAGTCAAGCACTACTTTATATTTACAACTTTTGTTGAACCCTCTTGTGTTTCCAAGTCCAAATCTTCATTTCTATCTATTTTAAATCTAGTTTTTACACCAGAAGCTGCATACTTACTTCGTACATTGGTATGGGGGGGAAACCTCCAATAAGCACTCCACCACTTAGTTCAGGCTTCTCTGGCACTTCATCAACAACCTCAATCAGTGTTTCATCCTTATGAATCTTGTCAAGGCTCATGTTGTTTTCAACCTGTTGAGCTTGTGCTCCCTCCATTGGTAATTCAGTTTTAGAAGCATTGCCTCCCCCCCCCCCCCTCCAGTCACCTGAACAGGATCGATGCTAGCTGGTGAAACAGTCTCTTCCATAGAAGATGCTATCTCATTGCTAGAGTAATCAATCCTGCTAGGTATAAATGCAGACTGGGATGATTGCTCATTACTGTGTTGTCCACCTTTGCCTTAGTTTTTTCATCTTTTTCCTCTTAGACTTCTTCCCACTTCCAAAAGTAGTAGACAGAGGAATCATACTTCTCAGGGCTATCAGGTACCAAAATCTGGGCCTAATGGGAGTTGTAGGTAGTGCCTTCCCTCTATCAAGAGGCTCAGCACCATTGCCTACACTGATCATCAGCAGCCACTGTCTCTGGGATAACCCTCTGCCTCCAAACAACTCTAGTCTCTCCCCGTTTATACTCTCTAGGCTTATGTTGTATAACAACAATGGAGTACCTCTCTGATTCACTGATATGATCTTAATCTCATTAGGGCAAGGGGCTGCTCTGTCTGGCAACAGGCACACCCGAACATTTATGCCATCTCTAACGAATCTATTTAAAGGCTTACCAATTTTACTTGAGAGCCAACTCACTCCTTCAACCGCAATCATCTCTGGGGAACACCCTGAAATTCTATCCAATTCGGAGTTGCCTTAGGTGGGAAATCAATAGGTTTAATACCTCTTCCCACTTCCTAAGGATTATTCCAGAGTTGTGGACGTGCCATGAACGACTCAGCACCTAGATGCAAAGCTACACAGAGTGGAACTCCAACAAATAAAAGTTATTTGTCATCTTCGATACTTGAATGGGGTCTTCATACCCCCAAATCCTTTGTCCAAGCGACAAAGACCCTCATAGGGGCATTGGACCTATGACAAAGACCCTCATCCGAAGATTCTCCACACCCTTTTCAACCACCGATGGTGAAATTTGCAAAACATCATCCACTATAGCGGAAGCAGGGATATCGATAAACCTCAGATTAAGATCTGGATCATCTACAACATTTTCCCAAGACTTAGGTGCGGCGGAGGAACTTGCTCCGTCAACATTCTTACCATGAGCCACCATAGATCCAATGGGACAGTAGATCTAGTAAAGCAGAAAAAGAAAAGAAGGTCGTAGGAAAATGGAGAAACTGGTTGCGATGAGTAATCCGGGCCTCAAAGGCCTACCGGCGAACACCCCAACCGAAGGAGTCCCCCAGGAGCTCACCCATTGGGAGGAAAAGCCCCTCCAGCGAGATGATCGGAAAGAAACGCTGCTACAAAGTTAAGAGAAAACTTTGTTAACACGCGCCCCATTCGCCAACTTCACTATTGTGTATTTTCATTTCATTTGAATTCGAATTAATCCTTTCTCCTTCAATGGAACAATACAAAAAAATTCCATTTTGACCTAAATATAAAATTCATCAATAATATATTGACAAATAATTTGGGTGTCATTAAAGTCACTCGTAAATTAAAATTCCAAATTAAGAATCCACTACTTTTTATACAAATCAAGTACATCCACCAATAAGTCATTAAAATCACTCATAAATTAAAACAGATACAACGACTTTAAACTTTAAGTTGTACCACAACTTAAACACACGTAGGAAAATAGGGCTTAAGAACCATGACATAAGTATTCTTATGTCTTTTACACATAATCAATTTTTTATCCTTAGATTAGAAGATAGTAGATCCAAGGGTTGTGGAGGAAAATATTAAAATAATGCATTTAATAGCCCTTATTTAATTCATTTTTCCTTTTTTAGTGCACTGGATTTTACTACTCATAAAAGCCCCCTATTCATTTTCATCCCCATAACTCCCAAGACATCGATGTACGTTACTCGAATATTTGAACCAATATTTTAGGGTTCGAAAACATGGAATTTATACCTAGAAATACTAGTATTAGGTTTGGGGGTGATCGATTTAGCTAATTTTATGTCGATACTAGTATTTATGGATAATGATTCAAAATTAGGATTTCATTAAACATGGATTTTGGGATTTAGGATTAATTTAACAAGAAATTGGGTTTAATGAAACCTAATTTTGAATCATTGCCCATAAATACTAGTATTGACATGAAACTAGCTAAATCGATCAACCCAAACTAATACTTGTATTTTTTACTATACACCCCTGTTCTAGATCCTAATCTCATCTTTCAAACTCAAGTTCTAGTTAAATTAATCTAAGCACTCAAAAACCCATGTTTAATGAAACCCTAATTTCAAAGCATTACCTAGAAATACTAGTATTGACACGAAACTAGCTAAATCTATCACCCCCAAACCTTATACTAGTATTTTTTACTATAACATCCTCTGTTCTATTCAGGACGGATCTGGGGGTGGGGGTTCCCCAGGCCGCGGCTCACCACACTCTCGGGTCTAAAGCTACGAAACTATGTATATTTTTGTATGTGTGAGTAGATTGGCCTGGTAATTTTGTGGATTGAGCCCAATACATATGAAATGGCCCACTGTCTTGATTCATCCTGTATCCACCCCTGGTTCTAGTCTTCTAGATTCTAATCCCATCTTTCAGACCCAGTTTCTTGTTAAATTAATCCAAAATCTCAAAACCCATGTTTAATGAAACCTAATTTTGAATCATTATCCATAAACACTAGTATCAACATGAAATTAGCTAAATCGATCACCACCAAACCTAATACTAGTATTTTTTTGTATAAATTTCATGTTTTCAAATCCCAAAATATTGGTTCAAATATTCGAGTAATATACATCGACGTCTTGGAAGCTGTGAGGATGAAGATGAATGAGGGGCTTTCATGGGTAGTAAAATCTAGTGCACTAAAAAAGGGGAAATGAATTAAATAAGGGGTATAAAATACATTATTTGAATGTTTTTCCCACAAGTCACAACCCTTGGATCTCCTGTCTTCTAATTTAAGGGTTTGAAGTTAATTATGTCTAAAAGACATAGGAAAACTTATGTCATGGTTTTTAATCCGGGAAAATAGAACACATGTGGTGAAAGTACAACATAATTAGTCCTCGTCTAGTAGTTGCTTCATTTTCCATTTATATATCCTTCTTTCATCTTATGTCATTGTTGTTATATCAATTTCCATCAATTTGATTGTCATATTATATTTTCTACGTTTTTCTTTTGCCTTCACCTCAACCTCTATAACAGTCGCAAATTATTTCATCGCCTCTACTTTCTCGATTTCAATGTTGTCTTGTCTTTGGATTTCTTCTTGGAGGCTTTCCAATGATTCGGATGACACAAATATTTGTTTGCCCTTGGAAGTTTTTCTACCCGGGGACAAGAATGAGAAACAACATCAAGTTCTCATATGGGTGGCATGCTCGTATTTGAGAACGATGAAGTGTACTGGCCAGAATAAGTATTTTTGTTCCTATTTGATCCACCTCTATCTTCTTCATGGTCATGTGGTTTAACGCTTCCATATTGACTCATCCATTTTTCTTCAACTTTTAAGATAATCCACACATGCAACTCCTTAAAATTTTCACCTTCATTTTGACGATATAGCTCCATAGCTCTGGTTTTCTTGTCTTCCTCATTTATTCCACTCTCCCTTCGATGTTCACTATTTTCTCATAGAAACCAACAAAATTTGATACCGCTTTGATGATCCTGCCCCAATGATTTATCATCGCTTGTTTGGCCTTTGGTCCTTGAGAGCTTTTGTGATATAGATCATAATAAGAATGAATGTGATCCCAAAAAGTGTTTCTACCTTGTTCTATATCAGTGGCACCATCTTTGCTAATATTGAGCCATGAGCTACATAGTAAAATATTATCTTGAGTACTCCAACGAGCTTTTTCTTTGCTACTTCCTCCTTGTTGATCTTGCATGAAGCTGACTACAGTGTGATGGAAACTGAGAACTTCATAGTTTATTCCATCTAACTAGTTGGAGTGACTCGAGATTGATTTGGAGGGGGCATAAAAAATTTATAAGGTCTTGCATGGATGAATAATTTGTTGGAAATAAGGAAAATTAGGGTACATAGGTGTTGAGAAATTACTCGCATTTTTGGGGAAATGGAAAGAATATGGATTGATAGGTGAATGTGAATCTTGTGTCTCATCAATGGGCACATAAGATGAACCTTGTGGGAATTTGGAAAATGAGATGAAAGGGGGGCGAAATGGATCCATGCAAAAGGTAAGCTGAGAAATAGAGATAAATGTTTAGCCTTGATGAAATGAGAAAATTAAAGTAGGCAATGATATATTGGGAACATGAATTCCCTATTTATTAAACTTTTTCACATTATCATATCACCCTATCTTATCTTCAAGCACGATTTGCAGTCATTAATTGTCCATTACGCTTGTGGTGTAAAGACATAAATAGAGATATAATGAGAGCATATATAATTATGCACAACATGATTGTCGAAGATGAGAGAGATTCATATATTCGGCAATTTGATTATACCAATGATGAAGTCAACTTCAGCATATCCATGCCAGTTGTGTCTCAAACTCTTCTCCCTAAGTACGAAGAGTACCTTCGGAATAATGCAAGGATTAGTAATAGGTCAATGAATATCCGACTTCAAGGTTTATTTTTTATAGAAGAGATATGGAGTCGATTTGAAGACGATGAACAAGATGATTAACCAACTATTGTTTCTGACTTTATTGCTTTTGAAATTATGCTTCGTGTACTTGTATTTCTCAAATATTTTAGTTGTGTTATTAATAAAAACTAGTGTGTATTGATTTACTTTCATTTTATTAATTATAAAAATTAATATTTTCTAATTAGTCATTTAAAGTATATATATTTTATTATTTATTCGTGATGAAGATAATAGGAATATTCTAATTATAATTATTTTTTATTGTAAACATTAATATTTGTCTACATATTAATTAAAAGTATTTTTATTAGTTTTTGTTGCTATTAGCGATGAAGATAATTAAAAGTATTAATAGGAGTATTTTAACTATAATTAAAAATGATGTTGGTCCTACATCTACAACTGCTTTTGAATTTTTTTTGTACAAAGGCAGCTCCTTGCGGAGATACGGAGACACCAAACAAAAACAAAAAAATGGAACATCAAGTCCCAACCCAGGAAGTCATGTCTACCTCCATGACCCCTGGGAGGTTAGCCAAGGCCATGCGAGCCACGTAATGGGCGGCCCTGCTACAACTGCTTTTGAATTGCATTAATGGAAGTTGGGTAAAGTGGAAAGTTTGTTAATTGCAAAAGTTGGGGCCAGATTTAAAATTGCAAATGGATACCACTAATGTGGGCAGTTTTTACGGTGACTGCATTCTGTTGCAGTATTTTTTACTGAATCAATAATAGCCAATCATTATTCCACATCATCATTCACTTAATTACAGTAATTAAAATTAAAAAAATATTGAAAAGGGTATTTATGGAATTGCAAATACTTTGTAGGGTTTTAATATAACCCTACCACTCTTCCAACTTACCGCCGCCATCTTTCTTTTTTTTCTTCTTCTTCTCTCTCTTCTCTACCATCATCTTCTTCCCCAACACAACTGTAACCCTCCTCCACCATAGTACCGCGCCGCCGCAGCCTCCATCCCCAACCTCACCTCCGTCCCTAGCCTAGCTGGCTACCATCCTCGCCGCGCCTCCATCCCCTTAGCCTCCGTCCCCGCCGACCTCCCTCGTCGTCGCGCCTCCGTCCAAGCCTGGCCTCAGTCACCGCCGCGCCTCCGTCCCCCTCATCCCCGCCGACGTCCCTTGCCCGACCTTCATCCCCGTCGCTCCTCCGTCCAAGCCTAGCTTCAGTCACCGTCGTGCCTCCGTCCCCCTCAGCTTTCGTCCCCGCCGACGTCCCACGCCCGACCTTCGTCCCCGTCGCTCCTCCGTCCCCCACGACCTCCATCCCCTTCCCGAATTTTCCCCCGCCGTGCTTCCATCTCTCACGATCTCCATTCATCGCTGTTTAACCATATCTGATCATCCATGCTCCGCCTCCGTTTCCCCAGATTTACTCGCCGTCTCACCAGATCTGTTCATGCATGCTCCGCCTCCATCTCCCCATATCTATTCATCGTTGTTTTTTCTCATCTCGTTGTGCCGCCGACTCCCTCCCAAATCAGGTGTGTACTAGTGTGAATAGTGACATGTGGTTATTGGTTATGGGTTGCACTAATATGATGGGTACGAGGTTTTGTAAGCACTAGTATGGATTTCGTATTTTTTTACCACATTAGTGTGATGTCTCTATTGGGTTTTTGTAAGCACTAGTATGGATTTCATATTTTTTTACCACACTAGTGCGATGTCTCTATTGTGTTTTTGTAAGCAGTAGTGTGGATTTCGTATTTTTTTTACCACACTAGTGTGGTGTCTTCACATTCTATTAATTTATTGCACTAGTATAATTTCTTATATGTAGATTTCATGCACTATTGCAGGTTCGACGAGATGGCGATGAAGATCCGAAGATAATAATGTAATAATTGATGTATTTATTTTTGTATTTTATGTTAGGAAGGTTTGGTTTGTATTTTGAATTTTTTGTGTTTAATTAAATTTTGTTTCCTGATTTACCCTTTGTCTAATCTATCCATTAGATTAAAATAGTAATCGAAGAGTTAATACTAATTCAGTAGATTTTACTCCAAAATTTTGCAGTCATCATAAGCTGTCCGCCCTAATGTGGATGCTCTAAATAATTAATTGAAACTCCAAAATTCAATGTTATTTATTTATTTTTGTCATTGACCTATTAGTATTGTAACCTACTACTCATTAACTATTAAAAATATTTTTCATCTCATTAATATATTATTAGTCATTTGTCAAACTTTATTTCTAAAAGTTCAGTAAATTTACAAGCGATCATTCCATCTCATGATCTCATTATTTTAGGCAAATTCTACTGTTAGGACACCCCTTAGTGTCCTCATATGAGGACACTAATCATAACCATTCAATTTTTAATGGGAGATCTAATGGTCCATGTTAAAAGGATAAAAATGTAATTATATATCTTTAATTATTTAGATTTTTAGTTTACTGATTATGGTTTCCTTAATTATAATCATAAAAGATAATTGATTTTTAATTATTTGCTAAATATTCAGTTTCCATCTTTATCGTTGCATTTATTCTTCCACAAACTGGAAGTTATATCTGAAAGCCGGCTATCCCCTTCATCTCCCCACCGATTGCGATTCAACCCTACCGGCGGCCCAACAATATCCTACCGGCGACACATCCTCCATTATTTCAGGCGGTAAAATAATATTTTAAACTCTATAATATTCATGCATAACAATATTTGACCCAGTCGTTCTCTGTTTCTTTCTTAATGTGTAACAATATTCATTATGATTTATATTTTGACATTGTTCCCTTTCTGTCTATATGTTATCATGGTATTTGTTCCAATTCCGACTAACTAGAACAAAGTTAAACAAGCAAAACACAACGACAATTAAAGCACCTATCTACAATATTTCTCTGTTCCAATTCCTACTAATAAGGTTTCCAACTACCAATACATGGAACAAGATTTTGCGACCTAACTTGAACAAAGCCAAATACTATATTGGAACAAGATCCCAATGTTTTCAAATGGAAACAAATGCGGGGAACTAGACTTCTTTTCGAAATTAGGAGTAGCAATCGGAGGCTTCGAAGTAGAACCTTGTCCATGTTCCTCATGAACCTATTAGGAACAATGAACAAACAAATTGTCAACAACTAGCAAACCAAAACCAGGCCAAATCAAAATTTCAATATGCACCAGCAAAAAACTTCCTACATATTCAACAAACATTTTTCTTCAACCTAATTTCCAATTTGAGTATGTAACTAATTGACCCCGCCCTACTAAATTGCTATGTTCTGCAAATCACAATTAGGAACAACTACGAATTCATCAAACCCACATTCCAGAACTATATAATTCATCTATTATAACTGCTAAACTTTTCACACACATTCATGCACGGGAACACTATTCCATATGAACAAACTTCGAACAAACATGCAAAAAAAGATGTTCTGATTTGAAAAAAGTAGGACATCCAAGAATTCTGTGATTCACAAATACTACATTATAACATAATTAGGAAAAAAGTAGGAATTGAACTTTGACCCAATTATGATTATCCGGAACAGGGCATTTCAAAATATTAAAATGTTGTTATTTAGTATAGATTGTAATAGTTCAGATCTTCAATTGGAACTCGATTTTAATAGCTAAAAGGAACAACATTGTGTTCTGCTGATGTTAACTCTTTGTTCGGATTGAGTACCAATATCAGATCAGAACTTATTAAAAAATTAAAATGAATACAAAATAAGACAATTGTTATATAATTTGCTTTGATCCATTAAAAATTAATTGGAACACAGATCCAAAAAACTCCTAACATTTCAAATCAATTGTGTTCTTCTACATGCTAAGTCTTTCAATTCCTTCATCTATTAATAAAATTAGACCCCTGCATTTTTAGAATACAATACCCCTGCATTTCGAATCAATTATGAAACAAACCATAAGACCCCTGCATTTTCAATTGATATGATCCAGAAAAAAAAAAGATAGGAACACAGATCCAATTTAATCAATTTGGAACAACTACTACAACTGGGAAAAATCACTCCATCGTCGAGAAATCATCCAGAATTTCATTCTAAAATAACCACACACAACCTACTACTAGCTCTTAATCCACATGCATCGAATACAAAAATCAATTAAACGGAAAACAAACCTGAAAAAACTAATCCAAAATCTGCAACTATTGAAAATTTCTGAAAAAACTTTACCTTGTGGCTCCGTACTTGCATGCAATGTCCGGCGGCGCCTTTGGGAAGCTCGGACCTCGATTGAGTTTGGGAAGAATCCCGACTGGAGTTATGGGTTTATTGTTTCGGCCGTCAGAGTTTGATTCCGAACGGGAACCGAATTCCCATCTCTGTCATCCTCTTCCGGTTCACGAGGGCGCTTGTATCACGGACGCCATAAGGAATACTCGCTTTCCGCGGCGGTGAGAAGGTTTAAGAGCTCATAGGAAAATGCCGGTGGCGAGGAAATCGGATGAACAAGAAGCGAGTGGGAGATTTGTCCAAATTCCAGCGTCAGAAAAAGTGGGATTTTTCCCTTCTCTCCCTTCAGTTATAAGGAAAACAAACAATTAACAATCCCATTTAATTCGAAATTAAATTTTCCCATTAATTTTTTCCGCTTTTCCACCTTTGCCCCCAGATGCAATTAACCATTGGATCTGTTATCTTATCCTATGGTTCTAAGTAGTGTCCTAATATGAGGACACTTATGGGTGTCCTAATGGTAGTAGATCCCATTATTTTAGTCCATGACACTTTTTACCATGTCACCATTTCATCTTAGATTCAACCCATTCAATCAATCTAACTTAATTTAACCCATCTAACCCAACCCAAATATCCTTCTAATCTTTCCTATCACTCTCTCTCATAAATCTCAATCTAACAACCTTATTCTCTCTTTTTCTGTAGAAAGGTGGGAATGATGCGCCCTTACTCGGTATTATTAATCAGGCAGGAAAAACAAACCCCAATACAATCGTTCATGATCACTCTTTCAATCTATGGCGAACAAACAAAATTAAAATGGGAACCAAAGCAAAGGTCTTGTCCAAAGTAGGCTAGGAGATCCGCCACGCGGTTCCTTTCACGATAGATGTGAGAGATTTCCACCATTCATTTTCTATCGAAGTACTGGTGAATTTGGTGGATGACGTGACTATGACATGAGTAATTGAGCTGACTATTAGTAATGGCGAGGACAGCCACTTGGGAGTCCACTTGCAAGTGAACTTTCTTCGCTCCCATCTCCCACGCCATCTCAAGGTCGATTGTTGTTGATCGCAGTTTTGCTCTCATGATGGTGCAGGAACGAGGTTAGCAGCGAAACACACCAAGCCTTCTACCGAGGCTATTGCGGATGATGCCCCCAGCCGCTGCAAGGCCGTGAGGCTGGATCACAGAACGGTCACAGTTGACTGTGAGCCATTCTTCTGGAGTAGGGATCTACCTCAGAAGTGTTTTCCCTCCTCCGGTTGACTATCTCTGGCAAAGATTGTGACTCAGCTTTCATTGTCTCTCGGACCCCGACGATCCAATGCACGACTCGTAGGCAGAGATGATCACAAGTCACACCTTTTTGTCAAACATATCCTCATTATGTGCCTTCCAAAGAATCCAAGATGTGACTCCAAAGAGTAGGCTTCCTGCGTTCAAACGGACACCTTTGATGATCCACTCATGGATGTTACTTGACAAAAATTCAGGCACAAGCCCTAAGGGAAATAGAGCAAGCCAAACAGGTCTAGCTAGTTTACAATTCCTATAACATGAAGGGTTGTTTCATTCCTTTTCAAAAAAAAAGAAGGGTGGTTTCACTCACGTTGGAGCATCTCATTAATCTATTATTAGTCCTTTGTCAAACTTTATTTCTAAAAGTTCAGTAAATTTACAAGCCATCATGCCATCTCACGATCTCATTATTTTAGTCCATGACACTTTTTACCATGTCACCATTTCATCGATTCAACCCATTCAATCAATCTAACTTAATTTAACCCATCTAACCCAACCCAAACATCCTTCTAGTCTTCCCTATCACTCTCTCTCATAAATCTCAATCTAACAACCTTCATCTCTCTTTTTTTGTAGAAAGGCGGGAGTGACGCGCCCTTACTCGGTATTATTAATTAGGCGGGAAAAACAAACCCCAATACAATCGTCCATGATCGCTCTTTCAATCTCTGGAGAACAAACAAAATTAAAATGGGAACCAAAGCAAAGGTCGTGTCCAAAGTTGGCTAGGAGATCCGCCACGCGGTTCCTTTCATGATAGATGTGAGAGATTTCCATCATCCATTTTCTATCGAGGTACTGGTGAATTTGGTGGATGACGTGGCTATGACGTGAGCAATTTAGCTGACTATTAGTAATGGCGAGGACAGCCACTTGGGAGTCCACTTGCAAGTGAACTTTCTTCGCTCCCATCTCCCACGCCATCTGAAGGTCGATAGTTGTTGATCGCAGTTTTACTCTCATGATGGTGCAGGAACCAGGTTAGCAGCGAAACACACCAAGCCTTCTACTGAGGCTATTGCGGATGATGCCTCCAGCCGATGCAAGGCTGTGAGGCTGGATCACAGAACGGTCACAATTGACTGTGAGCCATTCGTCTGGAGTAGGGATCCACCTCAGAAGTGTTTCCCTCCTTCGGTTGACTACCTCTAGCAAAGATCGTGACTCATCTTTCATTGTCTCTCGGACCCCGACGATCCAATGCAGGACTCGTAGGCAGAGATGATCACAAGTCACACCCTTTTTGTCAAAGATATCCTCATAATGTGCGTTCCAAAGAATCCAAGATGTGACTCCAAAGAGTAGGCTGCCTGCGTTCAAACGGACACCTTTGATGATCCACTCATGGATGTTACTTGACAAAAATTCAGCCACAAGCCCCAAGGGAAATAGAGCAAGCCAAACAGGTCTAGCTAGTTTACAATTCCTAGAACATGAAGGGTGGTTTCATTCCTTTTCAAAAAAAGAAGGGTGATTTCACTCACGTTGGAGCATCTCATTAATCTATTATTAGTCCTTTGTCAAACTTTATTTCTAAAAGTTCAGTAAATTTACAAGCCATCATGCCATCTCACGATCTCATTATTTTAGTCCATGACACTTTTTACCATGTCACCATTTCATCGATTCAACCCATTCAATCAATCTAACTTAATTTAACCCATCTAACCCAACCCAAACATCCTTCTAGTCTTCCCTATGACTCTCTCTCATAAATCTCAATCTAACAACCTTCTTCTCTCTTTTTTTGTAGAAAGGCGGGAGTGGAAGCTTTCGATGAGGTGAAGCTACTCGTATCTGAATTCAAAAAGGTCACTCTAGCGCAAATTGCCAGAGAATAGAATTGCCATGCAGATGCACTTTCGAAATTAGCAACAGCGACAGACTTCGATGAGGGGCGAATGGTCATAGTGGAAAAAGAGACAAAAGTTAAACAATGCTTCCAAATTATCAATGACAATGAGAAAAGCGACTGGCAAACACCCATTATCCAATTTTTGGAAAATGACACGGTGCCAAGTGACCCTCTCGAGGCAACCAAGTTATGAAGGAAAGCAGGAAGATGCACCATAATAGGAGGTGAGTTATACCGAAAATCCGCAATGGGCCCATATCTAAGGTGCTTAGGGGAAGAGGATGCAGCCTGGGCCATGGATGAGGTACATTCGGGTGTGTGTGGCACCCACTTGGGCACAAGAAGCCTGGAAAAGAACTTGATCTACCAAGGTTTCTATTGGCCCACGATGAGGAAGGAGGTAGGCGAGTCGATAAAAAAATGCCATAAGTGCCAAGAATTCGCAAATTACCACAGAATACCAGCAACAACTCTTCAAGCGAATGTCAGCCCATGGCCATTCGTTAGATGGGGAATGGACATCCTAGGCCCATTTCCAGAAGCCTCAGGAAAAAGGAAGTTCCTCATCGTGGCGGTAGACTATTTTACTAAGTGGATTGAGGCAGAAGCAGTTGTGAGCATCACCGCTAAGCAAATACAGAAATTCGCATTCAAGAATATTGTCACTAGGTTTGGGATACCAGAGAGCATCATCTGCGACCATGGCACTCAGTTTGATTCACAAGTCTTCAAGGAATTTTGTGACGACCTAAAGATGAATTTAAAATTCGCCTCGGTCGCTTATCCACAAGCTAGTGGACAAGCGGAGGCGGCCAACAAGCTCATCCTACAAGGGTTGAAGAAGAGGGTGGATGGGTGCAAAGGTGTGTGGGTCGAAGAGCTTGACCACGTACTATGGGCTCACCGAACGGCTTACAAGACGGCGACAGGTGAGACACCTCACACATTGACATACGAAACCGAGGCAGTCCTCCCAGTAGAAATTTCAATCCCATCCATTCAAATCCAGGAGTACAGAGACGAAGTAAATGAACAAGAACTAATGCTCAATGTCGATATGATTGAAGAAAGAAGGGAAAAGGCACAGATGCGATTAATCGCAGAAAAAGAGCAGCTGGCTAGGCAATACGATTTGAAACTCCAACCGCATCACATCACACTCAACGATTTAGTGATGCGGAAAATTTTCAGACCAGCGATCGGGGCAGCTAAGCTTAATCCTGGTTGGGAAGGCCCGTATAGAGTGCGAAAGGTAGTTGGTGCCAATACCTTCAAGCTGGCAGAGTTAGCGTAACAAAGATCCCCAAAACATGGAACTCCATGCATCTTAGGCGATATTATGATTAAAGTAGCCCTGTAAGTGATGCGAGTTCTAACGAAATGACCAAGTGTCAAAATGTTCTTTTTCATCTAACAATGTTTCGCACATTAAAAATCGCCATGTAAGACCTAAGGGCATTGAAATCCTTAAGTAAGACGTTCGAGCATTAAAAATTGCCATGTAAGACCTAGGGGCATTGAAATCGTTAAGTAAGACCTACGGGCATTAAAAATCGCCATGTAAGACGTAAGGGCATTGAAATCGTTAAGTAAGACCTTCGGGCATTAAAAATCGCCATGTAAGACCTAAGGGCATTGAAATCTTTAAGTAAGACCTACGGGCATTAAAAATCGCCATGTAAGACCTAAGAGCATTGAAATCGTTAAGTGAGACATACGGGCATTAAAAATTGCCATGTAAGACCTAAGGGCATTGAAATTGTTAAGTAAGACCTTCAGGCATTAAAAATCGTCATGTAAGACCTAAGGGCATTGAAATCATTAAGTAAGACCTACGGGCATTAAAAATCGCCATGTAAGACCTAAGGGCATTAAAATCATTAAGTGAGACCTACGGGCATTAAAAATCACTATGTAAGACCTAAGGGCATTGAAATCGTTAAGTAAGACCTTCAGGCATTAAAAATCACAATGTAAGACCTAAGGGCATTGAAATCGTTAAGTAAGACCTACGGGCATTAAAAATCACCATGTAAAACCTAAAGGCATTGACTTCAACCCAAGGAGACAGGGTGATCCTTAGTCGGAGAAATGACATATGAGGGCAGATCATGGCTTGGGCTTAATAAAGAGCAAGAAATAAGGCTAAGTTAAAAGTCAATATTACAGTGGATATGGAGTGTTTTAACATATAAAAAAAAGAGACGGAACAAGGAAAAGACAACAACAGCGACGAGCTTGAGAGATATCACTTGGGACCCAACATCATTAAGAAGCAACCCCTTTTCCTTTGTCGATAGGGCCCTTATCAGCAATTTGGTGAGTTGAGAGCTGGAGCCCTGGTCGCCAGACGATGGAGTAGGATCGGGGGGAGGTGGCTGAACTTCCGTGCCATCTGGGTTTAAATCAGGTAGGCCACGCTTTCGGCGTTCAGCCACCACATACTCCGCGTCCTCGGCAGTCACTTCTCGATCCAAGCGATCCGCGTCCCGAAAAACGATCTCCTCATCATCATCAACAGGGTCAGGCACCTCAGCGCTATAGCAATTAAGACCTTTAAGCACAGCCCGAACCATTTTGCGGCCAGGCCAGCTCCTAGACTGGAAGAGCTTGTAGAACTCATTCCGGCAGCTGCACATAACCACGCGCATACTCTCACCATTGGATTGGGTAAAGTATGTTACGGATTCAGCATACAACACTTTTTGGGCAGCTAGCTTGGAATCAGTCGCTGCCTGGGCCGCTAAGGAGTCATTTAACAGATCCTTGGCATTGTCTCGCTCCGAAACAATCTCATCCACGCTGACAGCTTTGGCCTGAGCTTCTTTCAAATCAGCCTCAAGGCGGGAGATATGGTGGCGGGCGACTTTCAAATCCTCCTTCAGGCGATCAGATTCCCCTGGAGAGCTTCCTGTCGAGTTTCCAGGCGAGCGACTTGGTCAGTCTTCTCGTCCAGATTCTCCTTCAGGTTGCAAAGGGCGATGCTCGCCACATTGGCACGACGCTATAAAAAACAACAACAACAGAATTCAGTAACAAATCGTTATGCCAATAACAAACCACAAAGGGACAGATATCAAGAATAAATACCATCTCCTCGTTGTGAAGGCGGGTGAGGCTCATGCGTAGTGTGCGGAGATTTTCAATGACTGCCTTAAGCTGCACATTTTCCTCTTGAAGATGTTTGCAGGCAAATGACAGATCGTCAAGCTCAGCAATAGCCTGGTAACAAGGATCATGCATTTTTAAATAAACAACGCCACGGTGATATATTTAATGATCATAGGACTTCAGTCTCAAGGAAAGAGATTATGACTTTACACACCTAGAGGATTCGGATCGAGGCCGCCCCATGAAGGTCCGACACCTCCGAGCTTTCCCCAGGTTCAGTCACCCCCTAGTAAACACCGCGTGAGAACTCCTCAGTTATATCGCTCGCCATCCTGGGCGATATGTGAGAGGCCACTGGATGAACAACAGCGAAATAAGGCAGTCGGAAGGGGCCCTCATTCTCACGACCAGGAGGAGCAGGACGGTCAAAAATGGTATTCGCCCGCTCAGTCCAGGAGGCACGACGGGGACGATCGTTGGAAATTGATGGCGGTCGAGATGGGTCTCGGGGCTGTTCTGAAGGACGAGGATCGAGTTCAGGTGATGGCTCCACGTCATCAGCAGCTGTCTGAGGCATGCGGTGTGGAGACAGGCACGGTGATGGGACTATCAGCATTGGAAGCAATGGGATCCGCGTCGCCCTGAGCAGCCTGCTGAACGAGCTCTCGAAGTGATAGACTGTCTTCATTTTGAGAGGGAGGGCGATGGGAGCGTCGAACTAGAGGCTTGCTTTCCTCCTCGTCGAAGTGATCGACGAAAAGCGGGGAAACCAATGGTTGATGACCCGATGGATCTACCACTTTCTTCTTGGGCTTGGAAGCCCCAAACTTCTTCTTTTTCAACGAAGCAGGGTCTTCGTAGCCCTCAGACGCCTTCCTTTTTCCCTTGCCTCTTCCGACAGAATGTGGGTGCACGGGTAGCGGGGCACCAGAGGGTGGAAGCACAGGAGGATTCGCGCGAGAAAGCTCAGGGTGAGTTTCACCCACAGGTCCTCGAGCGGTGGTGCTGATAAGGCACCCAGAGAGATTGGTGAAGCCTACAAACAAGAAAGCGGTAATAATCATAAGCAGCAGCGCCAAATTCTGAAACAAAACATTTTCAACTATGGCGCGATAAAAGATATAATAAAAATAACGTAGAAAAAGCCTGGCAAGGGGGAGTAGAGGTTCTTAATATATTATGGTTATACCACCTCGGATTCCCCTTTAGGAAACCTTTCGGCCTGCTTGAGTGGACAGATTGTGACACTCATGAAGAATGTGGCACCGTGAAAGAACCTCTTCAGGAGTAGGGTCGAGATCAGCATTAAAGCGACTTAAGTCGCCAGTGGACCAGGAGGGGGGAAGAAAAGCGGTCCACTGGCGATCTGGGTCGCTAGCCTAGAAGTAAAAAAAGGAATGGTACCAGGTGGGGCGAGGCTTAGGTGAAGAGCAAGCACACTTCTGAGTAAATTCGGCTCGGCGACAAAAGCTTATACCGTTCGAAGTCACTTTTGCATAATGGATGAGTTGGAAGAGGCGAAGGTTCGGGGCGACAGCTTTAGCCCCGCATTTGCACTCAAAGGCCGACGCTGTAGCCCAACACCCTACGTTAAAAGCTCCAAGAGACGCGCCAAAGCACTCAAGAAGCGACGCTACAAATGAAGATGGTGGAAGGCGAAGACCGTTGGTGAAGGCCTCAGTCCATATGCCATGCCACCCAGGAGGGCAATTGCCAATGGTGGAAAGCCGGGAAGCCACAACGAACTTCCAGGACGAAGGCAACAGAGACAAAGGCAGGACACGTGAGATTTTCTGGGCGGTGCCCGAAGGAAAGTACCCAGGACCAATGACCTTTCGTTCATCACATGGGATCCTTGTCACATTGACTGCCAGTTGCCTATAACATAGGGGCCGATGACGGCGCTTTCCTCAGGATTGATCTCAAAATTGTTGAGGGGCACTTGAAAGCCAACTTGGTGAGAGCCCTAGAAAGGAAGGGCGGGGAGTCGTCATTATACTCTTCCACGTCAGCTAAGGAGGGAAAAGAGGTATTTTTAGTAGGGGATTGAGGATCGGAAGGAGTAGGTTCACGAGAGGAATTATTGGAAGGAGTAGAGGAATCGGTGCCCAGAGGGTAAGAATATCTCTTGTTCTGACTGTCGTTTGAGGAGTTCATGTTGGCAAGGAAAGAAAGAAAAAGGCTACAGCAAGAAAAAACGTTTATGGAAAAAGTGAGTGTAGAGGGAAGTTACTTACTAGGAGGTCGACGGGGAGCTTCAGACATCCTGGGAATTAGAAGTAGAGAGAAGGTTAGTTTTCTGGTCGACGAAAGGATTAAGGCGGAAGGAAGACACGGAGAGACAGAGAAGCAGGAAGTAGAGGAAAGCGTGAAAAGTGGAAGAAGAAGGAGAAGAGGGGGATTATAAAGGCGAGGGTTTGAGTAGGAAGAGGAGTCGTCGCGATGAGTGAATAGGGGCACGCGCAGCTGAGGAGACGTATCGGCAGGCTTGGGAAAGAGAACCACTGCGACGATTGATTGGAGGCACGCGTGGTTGAGGAGACGTTTAGTAGACTAGGGAAATGATGACTTCTGGATAATTATCAAAACACCCCGGTTTCCCCAGCTTCCTCAACAAGCTAAGAGCGCGAAAAGACCACAGTACCCTGGAAAAGGAAAAGACTCACGGGTGGCAGAAAAAAGATAACACGTGCGGCGTCGGTAACAGAAAACACGGCGATCTGTATTGCATCACTAAGGCGGTTCATCAAGGACTCAGCGAAATCGGGGAATAATCGCTTTGGATGGGTAGCGAGGCGATCGGGAAAGGAAAGAGCACGCAGCGATAAAACACTTTGCCATCATAATCCCTCATCTAAGCGAAGCTCGGTTAAAGGCTTGGGGGCAATTGATGGGCCCTTCTACGGCGATTACAGACCAGGCGGCCGATGTAGTCATAAGCCATTACCCAAGCGAAACTCGACTAAGGGCTTGGGGGTAATTGATGGGCCCAGCGCTTTAGCAGCTTTTAGGCCCAACAGCGGCCCATACACTGTTGTCGCCGCTAGCAAGATGGGCCAAGGACTGAGCTCGGGCGACAGTCCAGCCAAGTAAACCAAAGGCGGCCCCAAAAGAATAGGAAGGCCCAAGGCGACGGCCCAACATGGCGGTCTCTAGGGTTTCAAAGAAACGCGGACACGTGTCAACATCCTGTGGAGGCTACAACGAACGGCCAAGATTCGGCCTTGGCGACCAAGACAGGGGTACTATAAATACCCCCCACTCTCCACAGGACCGGAGGACAACACTTTTACCCAGCGAACAAACGCTCCGCGGTACGTCCCCCTTATCCATCCTCTCTCATATTTCTATCGCTCCACTCGCTTGAGCTGACTACTACCCCTCCTTACTTACGAGGTACGACGATCACCCGAAGACCAACCCTCTTGGGCTTCCATTATTGAGCCAGGCGACAAGGCTGGAACAAAACCGCTGATTCATCAAAGTTCGCTTTGATTCCTCTGCTATTGAGGAGCTGCTCTGTCTCTTTCTCCCCGTAATTGAAGTCGTGGCCTCTCCCTTAATTGCAAAACCCTTCGCTGCTCTCCTCACCAATGGCCAAAGGCCAAATTATGATTTTTCCTGACTGTCTCCCTTTCTGCTCCTCGCCAGTGGGAATTAATTTCCTCCCTCCTCGTCTGATGATAATCGGGTGGGCTAAAAGCCCAATGAACACAGTAGAATGATGATGGGTTAATAATTAATCCCAATCCAACTTTCTTTACTTCATTTAACAAAGGCTTGCTGTTGTGATTTTAATTTCACAATTACTAATTGATGCTGATTTTGATGAGGGTGTGCAGCTTGTGATGATTTGGCTGATAGTGGCTAGAAACTTTGTCTAATCATCATTCAATATTTGATTTGATCTCCAACGTTGTATATATTCTGAAATGCATCAAAAAAATGCAAAATGACATAAAACGGCCCAAAGGACCAAGGGGTACAAAACTCATGCAAAATCACCCAAACGAGACCATATAGTTACAAAAATGTCGTCTAATGATGGATTCAATACACCAATATTTGAGTGCATCAAATCACCCCACACTTAGACTTTTCCTGTCCTCAAGCAAGAACTTTACACAATAATACACCAACCTGAAAGAGCAAACCGAAAACCTCTTGGTTCCTAGAACAATATATGGTGCTTCCATTGAAACAAGAGGATTACCCGACTGACCACACAGTTAAAATCAAACTCTGCGAGAGTAAAAGAGGAACATGACTTTATCTAGCTAGTGAACAACCTGACTTGATAAAGGCAAGACAATATTTACTTCTGCTACACTTACTCTAGGACGCAACCCGACACTTGCTAGATAAGGGAACACGAATTAAACAAAATAAAAGAGCATTTCTTTTCCTTTTCTTTTCTTTTTTTATACTTTTCATTTTTTCATCAATTTATTTTGGAATGGTCGGTACAGAGTGGATACCACCGGGTATGGAACAGCTGGAAACCTTTGGAATTTCGTGTTATCCTAGACCCCAGCCACGATTGAGAGTAGGTTAGAAGAAGAATGCCACATCGAGACTTCCCTTTGAGACTACAGCAATGGGCGGGCACGTATGCCAGCTCGTAAATTGACCCACAACTTCAATACCAAACCATTCACTTTTCAGATTTTCTCTGATAGGGAACATCAACATCAATTTAAAGCGTGAAATTAAAAGATCCCTTATCTAGACTCGATCATGGCATCAAACTATTGAATTCGAGCATCAGATAGACCAAGTCTTCCACAAAACCAAGTCAAATATTCACTAATCCAATAAGGGCAAGTTCCTAGACTACTAAGAGCAAGAAGAATGGGAGATGGTCATAATACGGGTTCTCACACACACATTTGGTCAAGCAAAAGCACGACATCAATCTCACCATATGGAAGAAGGTAAGCAATCCAAGAAGATATTAAGCAATGTGAAAAGTTAATTGCCAACGAGAATGGGAAGCAGTGAAAGAGTGAACAACAAAGCACAATCACCACCCATTAAACGATAAGAACTCAATTAACCAACATGCATGCATTGCAACGAAACCACCCCACACTTTAACTGGACATTGTCCTCAATGGACCAAAACAGGAATGGGGATGATACAGTGTACCAGGAATTGGCTAGTGGGAGGGTGAGGAGGCAAGGTGAACACCAATGATGATGTCCTACACAATAAACAAACACAAAAGGAACAAACAACACATAAAAAACTGACTAAAAAATCAAAACAGACTCCAGACATGGGTTGCCTCCCATAGAGCCTCTTTATTTAACGTCTTTGAGTTGGACGATACCTAGAGAATTAGCAGTCTTCGTCCCATCCAAGCAGCTCCTTGTAGTTCATGTCATCTCCGGACTTCAAGTAGAGGTGATCTGGGAATTGAACTTGAATACTTCCCCATTGTGGATGAGTGAATGGAATAACACCCATAGGAGAGGCATGAATCTTGATCTAGTTGTCAAGCCTATGTAACTCTTCCTTCTTCTTTGCTTGCTCAACCATAATCAGCTCTTGGCGACGCCGCTTCATTTTTATTCTACTAAGGCGCTTCCGCTTGGTTGTCTTAATAGGTTCCGAGTCATCCGTAGTCGTCTCATCAGAAAAAAATATGGAGTTTACATTTTGACTAGTTAAAGCACTAACAACTTTAATCTCTTCGGTAGGAAGGGGCCCATATTCAATCAGAGGGGTAGGAGTGGTGATGACCGTACCCACCAAAAGAGTGAAAAACTCATCGTCGTCCGAGCTCGGATAAAAAGGAAGTTCCTTCTTAATGTGTTGATATGCCTCTTCAGCTTCTTGAAGTTCCTTGCACTGCTCTTCAACTGTCAATTTGAATTCCAAGTCAAACAACCCATCACTAAGCTCTTTCACCTTGCTAAACAAGTAATGAATTGCTCTTTTCTGCTTGTGCAATCCATCTTCCAATGCTTCTTTCTTCTTTCGCACATACGCCTCCAACACATAAAATCTTGCATTGGTAGTGGTCTCTAATGCGTCAAATCTACTCTGAATCATATTTGTCAATCTACTCAACAACTCCTCAAAATTTGATGTTTGTTTGTCAGGCTGAGAGGCTTGATTAAGAGGATTGCTAATTTCTTGTTGAGAACCAAGAACATCATCATTTTCCTTCTTTAGCTTAGATTTGATGAGATCCATGTTCTCACTCATTCTATTGAGAGAAGTGTTAAGAGAAGCATTATCAGCTGCACGAGTAATAAGAATCTCGTTCAACTTCTCAATCGTGGAAGGACGAACTTGGTGTGTTGAGCCATAAGATTCAGGTTCTTCATAATAGCAAGACTCATCCTGTCGATTTGAATAACATGGATCCTGCATACTCCAGTTGCCAGAGCTACCATAATCACCACTATACTCATCATAAGAACCAACAAAAGCTAGCGAAGAGACTTGAACTGATGGTAGATGACGATTTTGTGACTCCCTAAGGAGAGCTTCAAGTTGTGCTTGAACCAGTGGCGGAGATACGGGGAGCCGGGCCGAGCCCCGGCTCACCCCACTTTCCGTCCAGAACGTTAAATTTAAGTGTAAATTTGTGATTTTTTCAAATCCGACTTAGTACAAATTTTAAATTTGGTTCAGTGTTGTATAAATTTGACTTAGTTCATTGCTATATTTTCAAAGTTCAAAACCAAATCTATTTTTAAAGCCCTTTCTTTTAAGAAAACCTAACATAGTTAATAGACTCGATCATATTTACCATACCCTTCTCTTATACTAATTATATTCTGGCAACGTGTGTAGATGGTTGAGTAAACCCAATATCACTTTATGTCGACTTATTAATAAGTAAAAATACAATATTTGATGAAAAATCATTCAAATTAATTAAATATCGCGATGGCACCTCCAATTTTCTTTTGTAAAGACTAATACTAATACTTTTAAGCAAAAATATATCGACCGCAATTAATAGTGACAAATAATATCACATACTTGAAGAAAACTGTAACATCCCGTTCAGACTATACTAAATCATCCACGAAACTAATATGATGATGTTTATTACCTGATATTTATGTATGTATGTATTGCACCAATTTTCATATGTATATAAAATTACTATTTAGTTATGCAAGGAAAGTCAGATGCACGTTGCTAAGTAGGAAAAGCCAAACCATCATTTATAATTTCATGATTTTTCCTCCCACGTTTACTTAACATAAAAGGAAACTTTATGGGAAAGTATTTTTGAAGTTACAAACAAAGTTAGCTTATGCTTGTCTTAGGAGAAAGGAGAGTACATGTGGGTTAAAGCTACCACCACAGCAGACAAGTGTAATGATCTTGTGGGTTATTGGGAAGATGGGGCGTCATCGGCTCATCATTTCACTCCTTATAATAGCATTAGCCTTAGGTGACAGGTTTTCAGAAAAGGACTTGAAAGTAAAAGGATGTCACGCGGGTATACAAGTAGAAAATTAGGTTTCGACGAAAGCTAGTACAAGTCCCGTTTTTTGTAGGTCTCCGCGTATCCTACGTTAGACGTCTTGTCTTAATTTAAGAATATATGCACGTGATAGTGGCCAACCTAGGTCGTATGTGACTGCGTTATTGTATTGTACATAATCTGTTATGTATTCGTTGTTACTTGATTATACTGATATATTCGGTCGTTGTGATCTGATTGTGATAACAACCACTTAATTGATGATTCAAGAGAATAATTGGAATTGCTTGATCACGTATAGGGCCCGTATGCTGGAGACTGTATGTAGATATGTTGCAGAACCATGTATGTCATCTGCTAGAGTAGTCTTAGACGGAGCTAAGACTGACGTTTTTCGAGGGTCTTACCGCGGAGACGTATTATGAAGTACGTTGTACTGCTGTTCTGCCCGGAGTCTACCAGCTTCTGAGCGGATCCAATAATATGGGCTAACAGTTAGTTTATAGGGTGACCTTATGTGTACATGTTGCATACTTGTTATGTGACTTGTTTGCACTTATGACCCAGGGCTCAGCTCTCACTCTGAGACACTGACCCTATTGTTCCCACGTATATTTGTGCAGGTTACACTTATTACAGCTCATGCACTGGAGCTATTGGTGGCGAGCGTGGTGATGAGGCCAGGTAGAATCGGAAGAATGTGTCTTGATCCTCGTCCTCTGATTTTGAGTTTTCACACGTTTTGAGATACACTACCTTGTCATATGCATATGTCATGGTTAGTCACATGTTGTGTATATGTCTATGTTCTGTAGCCTGTTCTGTACCATATGATGTCAGTGTGACTAAGTGTATGAGAAATGCTTGATGAACTGTATGGAAGAAGTGAAGCACTTGTGGTATCTGTGGAGCATGTGACTCTTCCTCTGTTATGAGTTAATGAGGAACTCTGTTGGATCATGATTAAATGAAGATATAAGTTTTCAGATCATTACGAGTAGTTTTAAAACTCTTAAAGAGATTTACTTGAGTTATGGCGAAAAATCAATTTCTTGTGATATTCGTGCATCGTGACACCCTTGTTAGTGTTCCGCTGTACTTGATTATGTTCTGAATGGATGGGGTGTTACAAGTTGGTATCAGAGCTGGTTGTCTTCTGCATTATAGGTATGCTACCTTCTTCTCTTGGGACGTCGCGAACCCCAAAAGAGGGGAGGTATTCCATGCCCGTACTTGCACTAGCGATCGAGCGGTCATGTCTTGTGTGATGCATTGTCAGTTGTACATGTGCGTCACGATTTGAAAATGATTTTTGAAAACCTTTTAAAGTGAAAAAGAGGATTTCTGATTATCGAATGTTTTCTGAAAGAGGATCATTAAAAGACCATTCTTCTTGCAAGTGTACACGGGAGTTCTGTACAAGGTGACGATGTTCCGTTGAACCCGCCACCGCGGTATTAGGTTATGATAAGATGGAAAAGTTAGGTGGATTCCCTTTGAGGGAGAAAGCACGGATCCACAAGCAGCCGTTGATTGGCTTCGTAATATGAGAGTGGTGTTTAGTCATCTGAACGCTACACCAGATGAGCGACTTCGCTACTTTGTCTTCTTGTTTCGAGGGCACACAAGGACTCGGTGGGAGTCCATGGCTCAAAATGATGAGGATTCATTTGTTATAGCGTCGGGTTACCAAGAAACACTGGAAAATTGATCTGATGCGGAAGCCATTCTTATGATTTTAAAAGCAAAAGCATAGAGACCTCCACAGATTAAAGTAAGAATTTACTTGCTTAACACGCGAACGATAAGGACTCCAACAAGGATACAAACAAAGGCAAGAACGGCTAAGAAAGTTTTGTAGGTAGCATCTATGTTTCTATTACAAAAACCACTACTAGCTCTGTTTCTGACGGAAGATGCAGATGACACAGCAGTATCGGGAATAGTCTCCCCTGAAATTGCTTGTCTTTCACTGCCGAAGGTACACTCGTAGACATTTAATTTTCGTAAGAGACCGTTCATCATGACTTTGGCTCGATGTTGCATCAGGGGATCTAACCATGCAAAGTAATTGCAATGGTTGTTCATCCTCTGCCATAAACCAAGGGGATAGATGAGTTTTTCTCTGCTTAGTTTGAAATGATCGAAACTCGTAAAGCACTTTTCACTTACCGAGCGACGTCTTTTGCAGCTAAAGAACCTTCGCCCTGGATTTTCTTCCGTCCAGGATGTGGTTATAATTGTGGCTTCCCCGCACTGGCAAATGGGAATCGTAGCCATTTCGTGGATATAAAAGAGATGAATGAGGTATTTCTTTTCCGACCTCTACTCTGTTATCCGAGGCGTTTCGGTACCGTCTATTTAAAGGGATGAACCCTATTTTCCTAGCCTTTGACTTATTGGCCACCTCTCTTGTCCTTACGTGCCGACATGAGTGAGTGGGTGGTGTCACAATTATTGTGACCGCTTTCCTTTCGAAATTGGCTTCCATAAAGATCAAGCTTTGAAAACTTGACCACCATCACCATCTCTCTTTCATTTCTCTCCATTGATTAGTAAACTCTCTCAATTTCAAAAATGAGCTATCAAGAGGATGGCGGTGAGAGTAACGTAGGGTTGGTAATCTTTGCTTTGATCCTCTTGTGTGGTCAAATTTTCGTTATCCGGAAGCTGATGTTAGAGACAGCCGAGGAACGACGTCAGGAACTCGATCGCAAGAACTTGCATGATGAGTAGACCACTTAAATTTTGTACAACTGTTGTTGTGGTAACTTATGTTTTGAGTCATGATTTTGCATTTTGAGTTAAGGGAATAACTGATTTGAATACTTAAAGGTGGAAGAGAAGTAGAAATTATTATTATTAAGAAGGAACTAGGTACATGAACTGGTAGTACAACGGCTATTCGGGCCGTGTTCTTGGAACTAACTCCGTGAAAGATCCACTAACCGATCGGACACTCTCGCTTCTTCCCCTTGTCGGCCTCCAGTATCTTACTGGCCGCTTCTTGCATTCCGTCTTTAACCCGCTTCTTTCCGCAGCAAATCTTGACTGTTTCTGCTTGGTCTGGTCTTCCTCTGATGGCCACTCCTGTCTGCGTAACATGAGCCATGTTAAGCGGAAAGCACCTGCCAACTTTTGGTACATAGAGAAAAGGGTTTCCGAACTGATCAAAAATGGTACACCACCCTCCCTTAAAAGGAAGGCAAAATTCAGTTCCATAAGCTGGCTCATGCTAATGAAACTACCGACCATGCTGGGCATCAGTAACACGTCCGATATAATTAAGGGACCCAACCTGATGGAACCCTTCCCTTTGGATTTTGCCTTGAAACCCTTTCCAAAGGAAACGAGTTGGCGAAAGTTACGATCTAGAGAAACGAATGAGTTTTCATTCGGAGTCATGTGATTAGGGCAGCTACTATCTAGTGTCCATTCCATTTTAATAGAATCACAAAAGGGACAGAAATCGGTCAAGAAAGGATTACCAGAAGGGACTGGTGGACTCTCGGTGGAGGGAAAAAGGTTGAGGAATGGAATCGCTCCTGCATTTTTACCTTCCATTCGAATCTTCCGTAAGTATTGACAGAACCCCTTCAATATACCTTTCAAGTGACACTCGGAACCAACCTTCATCAGGGTTAAATACCCAAGCGAAGGGAACATTGATCTTTGATACGAAATCTACGTAAACCCTTCGCTTTCGGCGAGGACACATGGACGGCTGAGAAACCTCTCGCTTTCGGCGAGGACGCGTGGGCGGCTAAGAATCGGCCACCGCATCAGCTCTACTTTTGAGGCACCGCTAAAGCACTAAGCATGTGTTGTCATGTCGTTCTTTTTACTTTTGACTTTTGAGTCCGAACGGCGGCTTTTTGGGCAAGCTAACCGTAACCTCTTCCTCTTTAAATTCACCCCCTTCCTTTAGGTCATTCTCTAAAGAAAGATGGCTAGCTCTGATGAAACGGAAACTTTGTGTGGGATAAATTTCGTCCTTCTAATAGTCATTCTTCTCTTCGTGGCTATCACCTTCATCCTAAAGATATGCAAACATATAAACCGACGAAGGCGTCAAGAAAATCTTCAAGAAGGAACAATTCGGCGGAATCGAACAGAAGACCCATCCCGCATGCCTTAGTATTTCCTCAAATTCATGATTGTACCCTTATTCTCTTTCTTGTGGTTTTTGCCTGGGACATAAGCATGTATGGTCTCAGACGGTGCTTACGTTCTTTAATCTCTGGCTAGTTGGTAAGAATTATGTTTCTCAGAATCCCTGCGGATGACAGGTGAACCAAGAGATGCCAATAGAATGTATCGATACTTTAACTAACGAATTTAAGATGATCTTGTAATACACACTTGTTTACCCGTACTTGCCGACACTTCCAAGTGGGCAAGGCTCAATGATAGCACCTTCCCTTTTAGTTTTCTCGAATGAAAAATTAAGTTTTCCATGTGGTGAATTGCTCTAGGTTGGTCCAAGAAACATCTGACAGAGTGAAAATTTTTCGTGAAAGACTCAGAGTACCTCAAGATCGCCATAAGTAGTATGCAGACGGTCGAGCTCGAGATGTAAGTGGTGAGATTGGTGAAAAGGACTTTCTTAAGGTATCTCCTTGGAAAGGTATAACGAGATTTGGGAAGAAGGGAAAGTTAGCTCCAAGGTATATTGGACCATATGATATCATTGGTAAGGCGAGACCGGCGGCTTACGTTCTAGCTTTGCTCAGCAACCTAGACAGCATTCATAATGCGTTTCATGTGAGTATGCCTGAAAAGTACTAAGTGGATCCTACCCATATCATCAACCTGTTGAGGTAGAGTCGGAGGAGGATTTGAATTATCAGGAAGTACCAGTTCAGTTTGTGGACTCGTAAGTCAGAACTTTGAGAAGTAAGCAGATTCCAATGTTGGAAGTGGTGTGGAGAAACCATGAAAGTGAGTTTGCTACATGGGAGACAGAAATGAGTATGAGAGAGAAGTACCCAGAGCTTGTAGATGCCTATCTGGCGGGTTAATCTCTGGTTGCATGACCTGATTGTTTGGTTGTGATCACCTAGCTAGAAAAAGATATTAAAGCTTGAAAATATGACGTGTTACGTGCTTGTTTGCCTATACTGTAATCACATAATATAGGTATATTATATCTAAAATTTGGAAAGTTGTCGTGTTATATGATTATGTGAATCACCTAAAGGACAAAAATGATTAGTATCAAGATAGGGTTGTTAGAGACGTATGCATAGTAAAGTTTATATTTCGAGGACAAAATCTTTTAAGAGGGGAGGAATTGTAACATCCCGTTCAGACTATACTAAATCATCCACGAAACTAATATGATGATGTTTATTACCTGATATTTATGTATGTATGTATTGCACCAATTTTCATATATATATAAAATTACTATTTAGTTATGCAAGGAAAGTCAGATGCACGTTGCTAAGTAGGAAAAGCCAAACCATCATTTATAATTTCATGATTTTTCCTCCCCACGTTTACTTAACATAAAAGGAAACTTTATGGGAAAGTATTTTTGAAGTTACAAACAAAGTTAGCTTATGCTTGTCTTAGGAGAAAGGAGAGTACACGTGGGCTTAAAGCATTACCCACCCAAACCAAAGCATGACAAGGATGTCAATTGATCTTGTGGCATTAATTTGGGGATAAAGGAATTGGGAGTGGCGGTTTCATAGCCGGCTCCATCATTTTCACTTCCTTATAAATAGCTCTTAGGCCATTAGAGTATGAACAGAGGTTTTCAGGAAGAAGAGACTTTGAAAGTAATATAGTGTATAGTTCACGCGGGTGGTGATACGAAGGTAGTTTAAAATTAGGGTTTCGACCCGAAAGCTAGTAGCAAGGTTCTGCCAATTTCTTTTTGGTGAGGGTCTCCTGCGTATCCTACCGGGTTAGACGTTCCTTTATGTGTCTTTTAATTATTAAGAATTATATGCATGTTAGGATAGTGGCCTACAACCCTAGGGCCATATGTGACTTGCTGTTTTTGATATGTGTACATGAATCTGTTATTGTACTCGTTCTGCTTACTTGATATTATACCTGATATGATATTCGTGTTCTATTGTGATCTGATTGTGATAACAACTCACTTAGATTGATGATTCAAGGAGAATAATCTGGAATTGCTTGATCACGTAGATAGGGCCCGTATGCTGGAGACTGTATGTATGATATGTTGCAGAAAACCATGTATGGTCAATTCTGCTAGGAGTAGGTCATTAGGGCGGTTGAGCCTAATGACTAAACAGTTTTTCGAGGCTCTTACCGCGGAGAGCGGTATGTTTATGAAGTACCGGTTGGGTACTGCCTGTTCTGCCCAGGAGTCTACCAGCATACGTGAGCCGGGATCCCAAATAAAATATTGACTAACAAGTTAGGTTTACAGGGTGACCTTATGTGATACATGTTGCCATACTTGTTATGTGACTTGTTTGCACCTTAGTATGACCCAGGGCTCAAGGCTCTCACTCAGTGAAGTAGCACTGACCCTTATTTGTTCCCCATACCGTTAGTAGTCTGTGCAGGTGTACACTTGATTCTACAAGAGCTACATGCCACCTAGGAAAGCTATTTGGGTTGGCGAGCGTGGTGATGAGGCCAGGTAGAATCGGAAGAATGTGTCTTGATCCTCGTCCTCTGATTTTGAGTTTTCACACGTTTTGAGATACACTACCTTGTCATATGCATATGTCATGGTTAGTCACATGTTGTGTATATGTCTATGTTCTGTAGCCTGTTCTGTACCATATGATGTCAGTGTGACTAAGTGTATGAGAAATGCTTGATGAACTGTATGGAAGAAGTGAAGCACTTGTGGTATCTGTGGAGCATGTGACTCTTCCTCTGTTATGAGTTCATGAGGAACTCTGTTGGATCATGATTAAATGAAGATATAAGTTTTCAGATCATTACGAGTAGTTTTAAAACTCTTAAAGAGATTTACTTGAGTTATGGCGAAAAATCAATTTCTTGTGATATTCGTGCATCGTGACACCCTTGTTAGTGTTCCGCTGTACTTGATTATGTTCTGAATGGATGGGGTGTTACAAAAACATAGTATATCTGACGCAAAGTGTAATTAAAATTAACTTAACTTTTTATTTACAGAAAAAAATTATTTTGATTTCGGCTCAGTGTATCTTTCAATCCTAGTTCTACCCCTGGCTTGAACATCCATACCCTGTCCTGCAAACAAAGTAGAAAAATCCAAGCAAACAACCAACACAAAGGGTGAAGTAGAAAATGAAATATGAGCAAGATGGAGATGTGAACCAAACCAAAATATCAAATATGTACAAACAAGAAAGCAAAAACTGAGCTAGTAATCCTAAACCTTTCTTGAAGTCAAGTAATGTCCCCGGCAATGGCGCCAATTTGACCAAGAGATTTTTAGGGCCCCAACACCAAATAAACCAGAGAGTTCTCAGAGGCGTATTCCCACGGGTCTGTTCGAGCTACCTTACTCGGTTTAGTTCTACTAGTCAGCGAAATCGTTTTGATTGAAGATTTGATTAATTTAGAAAACTGTAAAAAATAACTAATAATTAAAACACAAATTAACAAGTTGGATCAACGGTGGGGGAGAGGTCTTGCTTGGGTTTATATCCTTCTAAGAAGTTATGAGAAAATGCAGCTACAGAACTGGCAAGACATGGATGACAATCAGTTTCAGGTTCTAAGGGTTGGGTCGATCGACTCTTCAACTAAGAACCACCTACAACACACCCTAACTCGCATTCAACCTACAATCCAATAGCAAACTCAACAGAAACCCTAAAACAGGTAAACTGCAGTAAACCTCAAATTACAGGGAAGGCTAAGAACGGGGCGACAATATAACAAAATAGATTGCCAATCATCATTAATCCACAATCCAAAACATGTATTCAATGTATCAACTCATAATCTCAAAGAATTCAACAAAACCCAAGCAAGAAAAGAAAACCTAACTACTCATGAGAGAAATCAGAAAGAATGCTGCAAACCGCTGATTCATCAAAGTTAGCTTTGATTCCTCTGCTACTGGGGAGCTGCTCTGTCTCTTTCTCCCCATAATTGAGAGTCCAGTTTGCTGTCAAATAAAACTCCCTTCCTTGACACCATCAAGGAAGGACTCAGCCATTGATTTATTTTTTCAGATCTAATGGTTTAAATTAAAAGGGTAAAAGGGTCATTTCACCATTTAATTTAATTTCTTTTTTAGTTTTTTTCATTAAATTCAAACAGCCGATTAAATAAATTTGGGTTATTTGTTTTCGGCTCCTCTTCATCCTCCTCTCCGACTCTATCAAATCCTTCCGCCGCTTCTTCTCCAAGCCCCGACCTATCACCGACGAAAACCACGACACTTCCTCTTCCTCTTCCTTCGGATCCGTCACCGTGGAAGATCATCTCAGTCTCAACCGCCGCTCTTCCTGCTTATACTCCGGATCTGATTCCGACGACTGCGTGGTTTGCCTCTGCGGCCTGAGCGAAGGGGAGTTAGTCAGGGAGCTCGATTGCCGACACGTCTTCCACAAAGGATGCCTCGACGGCTGGCTTCGCCGCTGCAATTTCACCTGCCCAATCTACCGATCACCGCTGGTGATCGCCGCGGAGGCGCGTGGGAGAGGTGAGGAATTGAGGGGGTGAGTGAGATCGATTCGATTCTCTGACACTTTTTTAGGGTTTGGTCGGATTGTAAATAATGAGTCTGTAAATGTGGGTTTGTAAATAATAAAAGTGTAATGTAAATAGCTTGTTTAGTTGAGGACAAGTTCTGTTTTTCATTCCCGGACAAGTTTCGTTGAGGTATCGGACAAGTTCCGTTTTTTATTTTTGGACAAGTTCCGTTGAGGTATCAGACAAGTTCCGTTTTTCATTCCCGGACAAGTTCCGTTTTTCATTCCCGGACAAGTTCCGTTGAGGTATCGGACAAGTTCTGTTTTTCATTCTCGGACAAGTTCCATAGAGGTATCGAACAAGTTCCGTTTTGTATTTGTCTCAAGAACAAAGATCTTGACATTATCATGTCTTCTTTTGGTTCTGTTCTTGATGCCAAGAAAGATGCCAATGGAGTTGTCTTTTTGTCGTGATGCACGCCGGAGGTTGCACGCCGGAGGTTGCACGCCGACAAACCAAATTTGGAAAGTTTCAAAATTAAGACAGTTTTAATGCATTAGTAGTATTAATTAATTGATTGATTTTTTTAAATTAAAGATGATTATATTTCAAAATTAAGGCAATTTTAATGCATTAATAGTATTAATTAATTGATTTTTATTGTAATTAAAGATTATTACATTTTCTTGCCATTCTAGAATCATTTTTTATTAAATTTTTTTCTCTTTCCTTGATTTTAATTTGTTAAGGTGAAAAAGGAAATTGATGGTATTTAAATGAGTATAAGGCAATTCTCCGTCTCTATCTTTTCGTTAATTGTGCGGTTAATTTAATTCTTTTTCATTAATATTTTTACCCCATAATATTGGTATTAATGGTGGTTGTTAATTTAGAGAGATTGTAATGGGATGATTTTCTTTGTAGGGTATTATAGTGTATTTGAAATTTAATACCAAATATTAATTTGGTAACAGTACAGAGGTAAGACAAAGTTATTCTTTTTGAAATAAATTTTCCTTCTATAAACTTATATTCTAATGAATCTTACTCTTTTTTTTAAGACGTGACCAAGAGGCAGGTGCAAGTTAAAATTTTTTTTAAGACGGTCCTCTGTTCTCTCTCCTGGAATAGGAGTTCTATCTCCCTTGCAATAAGGGTTTAGAGTTTTTCGGTGATAGCTAGGGTTTCCGTCAGGTTTTGCAGTCGGCGAGCGGCTTGCGTAAACGGAGATTGAACTGGTAACTGCATAGAGATCGGTGGCAAGGGAATAATAACAACAGATGGAGGAGCAAGTTGCGATGTTATCGATTGAGGATGAGGAGGAGGAACTGGTGTTCGATGGAGTGACAGAGGAGACGGAGAGTTATGATATGTGTGCAGTGGGCTTCTTATTGACTGATAAGAGGTTCAACTTTCTCGCGTTCCAAAGCACGATGGCGGGGGTGTGGCGGCCGGGACTGAAGATGGAAATTGAGGATATTGGCAATCGTCTCATCCTTTTCAGGTTTTACCATAACATCGATCTGCGGAGAGTTGTGGACTCGGGACCCTGGACGTTTGATCAAAGTTTGTTAGTGATGAGAGAGCTAGGAGAAGGAGAGACACCAACCACAGTGGAGCTGAGGCACGCGGCGTTTTGGGTACAGGTGCATGGGCTGCCGGCGGGGCTGTACTCGGAGGCAGTTGGAAAGGGGCTGGGGAATTTCGTAGGAGAGTTCATGGAGTATGATGTGAACAACACGTACGTGGGAGCGGATTCTTTCATGAGATTGAGGGTGAAGCTTGATGTCAGGATGCCGCTTAAGAGGGAGAAGAAGGTGAGAATGGCTGGTCGAGAAGCAACAAAGTGTAAATTCAAATATGAAAGACTACCAGACTACTGTTACATATGCGGGAAGATGGGGCATATCGATAGGTATTGTGAAGTTTTATTTCGAGTGCCGGAAGACCAAATAGAGAGGCTGTGGGACAAGGAGCTGCGGGCTGCTCCGAGAAGACCAAAAGGCAGAGAAGGGGATAGATGGTTGAGAAGGAGAGAGGATACGGGAGAAGGAAGAGAAGGGGATGGGAGGAGAAGTCGTGGAGGGAGGATGCAGGCGGGTGAAGGAAGTGGAGGTCGGAGGAGGTTCGGGGACGGGGGGATACCGAGGAGTGTGACGGAGCTGATGGGTAATCTGGGAGCTAGTGATGAGGTTAAAGACTTACCAATCAAATACGGGATGAAGGCGGTAGAAGAAGAGGACGTAGCTTTGGAGATCGGGGAGGAGCAGAGAAAGAGAAGAAGAGAGGGAGCTGGCGGAGAAGGGATGGAAGGAGTGGTGTTTAATGGGGGGAAGCCTAGCAAGTCACCAAAGAAGGATAGTCGTGATCCAAAAAACACGTCTCAAGCAGGTCGAGTGTCACCGACCTGCCCAGCATCATGATCATTTTAGCATGGAACTGTCGGGGACTTGGCCAATCCCGAGCAGTTCGAGTTCTATGTGAGCTTGTTAAAACTCACAAGGCTGACATTGTGTTTCTGTCTGACACTCTGGTAGCCAGACAGAAGCTGGAGGAAGTTAGAGTGAAGTTGAGATTTGATGGATGTTTGGCGGTGGACGTAGTTGGGAGAAGTGGTGGGATGGGGTTACTTTGGAGGGAGGCAAATAAAGTGAATATTGTGAATTTTACAAGAAATGTAATCAATGCTGATGTCACTAGCGAGTCAGGGGTGGTGTTTCGGTTAACTAGTTTTTACGGTTACCCAGAAAGTTCAAGGAGACGGCAATCATGGGAAATGTTGCGTGAGGTGGCAGCACCAGAACAGATACCGTGGTGCGTAATAGGAGATTTTAATGATATCCTGGATGCAGGAGAGAGACGGGGGCCGAACCCACGACCACAACAGTGGATTGAGGGATTTAGGGAAGCGGTGGGTGATTGTAATCTGTCGGATATACCGTTGCAGGGTTATCCGTTTACATGGGCAAGAGCGAAGGGAGAACCGCATGGGGTGGAGAGTAGGTTGGATCGCGCGATGAGTATCGTAAATGGAGTGAAGCTTTTCCAACGGCGCAGTTATTGAATGGGGTGGCGCCTATTTCTGATCATTCGCCGATTGTGCTTACTATGTCTCCAATTAACATGGTACGACATCGATGGAAGTTCAGATTTGAAAATCAATGGCGACGAGACCCAGAGCTTAAACCAATGGTAGAAGGAGAATGGAGGGAGGCGAGGCAGACGAGTTTGTTTCATAAACTTGAGCGGTGTGCTAATAAGCTGGGCGCGTGGGGTAAAACAAGAGCGAGGAAGTTTCAACGCGCTATTAAGGAGAAAAATGAAGAGTTGGATCGGCTGAGGAATGAGATTGGTGAGGAGGCAGTAAGGGAGGCGCAACAAGTGAAGCAGGAGCTGTTAAATATTTTGCAAGAGGAGGAAGACTTTTGGAGGCAGAGAGCCAAACAGTTCTGGCTTAAGGAGGGAGACCTTAATACTCGCTACTACCATGTAGTAGCAAATGGAAGGAAGAAACGGAAGAGGATTGAAGAACTGCAAGATGAGGCAGGGCGGACGGTCACAGAGATGGAGGATATTGGTGGGGTGGTGGGCCGATATTTTGAAGATATATTCACTACCACTGGCAGTGATTTTGTACCTGTAACTGATGTAATTGACGGATCTATAACAGAGGAGGATAATCGAAGCCTGCATGCGGAGTTCACGAAGGAGGAGTTTCGAGAGGCGCTATTCATGATGGAAGCAGATAAAGCTCCCGGTCTTGACGGGTTTAATCCAGGTTTTTATCAACACTTTTGGGGTTTAATTGGTGATGAGTTGTTTGTAGCAGGTAAGAGGTGGCTGTTGGAGGGTGTGTTACCTGGAGAAGTTCAGCAAACAAACATCATTCTCTTGCCGAAGGTGGAGGAGCCGAAATCTATGAAAGATTGGCGCCCAATATCCCTTTGTAATGTGTTGTATTGGGTGGTTGCGAAGGTGCTGGCAAATAGGTTGCGGAGGATAATAGAGAAGCTTATAGCGCCTGAGCAATCGGCTTTCATTCAAGGAAGATCCATCGTTGATAATATTATGGTGGCTTTCGAGACAATTCATAGCATGAGAATGAGAAGGGATGTGAAGGACGGTGAGATGGCGGTGAAGATTGACATATCGAAAGCGTATGATAGAGTGGAGTGGGCGTATTTGGAAGCGGTGATGCGGAAAATGAAGTTTGGGGAGAGATGGGTGAGATGGATGATGATGTGCGTGAAGTCGGTGGAGTATAATGTGGTTGTTAATGGTAATATGGTGGGGCCTATCACTCCGACTAGGGGTTTGAGGTAGGGGTACCCGCTGTCTCCGTTTCTTTTTATTTTGTGTGCAGAAGGGTTGTCGGCTCTTTTGAGAGATGCGGCTAAGAAGGGTCAGATTCACGGGGTGACGGTGCGGAAAAGAGCTCCAAGAATCAGTCATCTGTTGTTTGCGGATGACTCGTTCTTCTTTATACGGGCGGAGATAGGTGAGGTGAGGAGGTTGAAGCAAATTCTGACTGTTTATGCAGCTGCTTCGGGGCAGATGATTAATTTTCAGAAATTTGGGATTATGTTCAGTCTGAATACTCATAGCATGCTTAAGGAAGGGCTCCGTTCTATCATGGGGATTTCGGCTGCAATTGATACAGGTCGGTATCTTGGCCTTCCGTCATGCGTGGGACGTAATAAAAGAGCTATTTTTGCACAGTTAAAAGATAGAATTTGGAGGAGGTTGCAAGGGTGGAGAGGAAAGAAAATCTCGAAAGCTGGGAAGGAGGTGTTGATTAAGGCGGTGGCGCAATCTATGCCGGTTTATCATATGAATGTTTTTTTGCTCACCCGAACTGTGTCCAAAGAGATTGAGAGGATGATTAACAGTTTCTGGTGGGGTACTAAAGGCAATGGTGGAGGAGGGATTGCTTGGATGCGGTGGGAGAGATTGAGTGTGCCGAAGGAAGGAGGAGGTATGGGCTTTCGTAATCTCATGGAGTTCAATACTGCAATGTTGGGAAAACAAGGTTGGCATCTTTATACCAACCCTAACACTCTGGTTTCAAAGGTTTACAAATCTAAATATTTTCCTAAGGAGGATTTTCTAAAAGCTAAGGAGGGTGTTAATCCTAGCTTTGTATGGAAGAGTGTTTGGGAGTCCCAATATATTGTTAGGAAGGGATATTGGTGGAGCTTAGGAAGCGGGAGAAAGGTTGGTATTTGGGAGGAACCATGGCTACGGGAGGACGGTAACTGTTGTGTGGAGACGATGTGTGAAGAAGGGCTGGAAAATTGGAAGGTGTCGGAGCTGGCGTCGCGGGATGGGGAGGGGTGGGATGAGGAGATGGTGCAGGCAATTTTTTAAGAGAGAGATGCTAATGCTATTTTCAGGTTGCGACCGTTGCAGGACCAGCTGGAGGATGAGATTATTTGGAGATGGAGTAAGGATGGGAGGTACTCAGTTCGGACGGCGTACCATGCTTTAATGGAAGAAAGAGAGCAGCGAGTTAATCTGGGGGTGGATGGGGATGGGAGGAAGCTCTGGCAGATGCAGGTACCACCAAGATGAGGCACTTGCTGTGGCGTGTTGCTAGAGATGTGATACCAATGAGATCAGCGTTGGTGAGTAGAGGGATCCCAGGGGTCGATGATTTGTGTGGGCTCTGTGGAAACGGCTCAGAATCTAGTAAACACGTTTTCTTGGAGTGTGAGGTGGCCATCAATTGTTGGAGGGCAGCGGGGGCGGAAGGGCTGCTACCACAAGAGCACCAAAACTTTGGGAGTTGGAGGGAGTGGTGTATGTGGGTGCTGAACACAAGGAGTAAGCAAGAGCACGGTAGCATGGCGGCCATTACGTGGGGTTGTGGAAAGAGAGGAATGATAGGGTGTGAAATCAAACGAGGAAATCGGTGAGCCTTATCGTTCAGTGCGCCATGGATGCGGTTGAGGAATGGGAGCAGACGCGCAGGATGGAGTCGAGTGCAGGGAGCAGTAGAGCAGGCGGTTGCGAGAGATGGCACAAACCCCCCCGCAACTTATGTTAAGGTGAACTGTGACACGGCGTTGGAGCAGCAAGGCCACGTTGATGGCATCGGCATTGTGATACGGGATGAGGATGGTGTGCTGATTGGGTATAAAATGGTGAGAAGGAATGGATGCCCGACGGTTAAGGAGTGTGAGGCGGAGGCGGTGATTGCAACGCTTGAGTGGACGGAGGAGCTGGGGATGAGACGAGCAGTAATTGAAACCGACAGCCAGATCGTTCAGTTAGCCATGGAGAAAGGTAAACGTGACTTGACGGAATTCGGGGAGCTTATTGATAAGGGAAGGTCACTTTTACGAGATCAACCAAGGAAGTCGTTGGTTTTTGTTAGGAGACAAGGAAATACGACTGCTCATGTGCTGGCAAGACGGGCGTTATTTTCTTCTGAAACTGTAATAGGGTCAGAGTCTCCGGACTGGTTACGTGACACTTTGTTGAATGTTTGTTTGACGAGGCATTAATAATACGTGGTCGTTACTTTCAAAAAAAAATTGAATCTTACTCTTTTTGCTTCTCTACATATTTGTTGGATTTTTTTTGGTAATTCGTGAATACTCGTTAATCGCGTTGGTCTGTTTTTGTTTCTAACCCTCCCCTCCCCTCTAACCCTTCTCTTTTTTTTTCTTTTCGTATCAGCCGATTACCGAACTCCGGCGAGCAGAACTCCGGCGACCGGAGCTCCGACGACTTCTCCGATGAATTTCTCAGACGATCGGAGCTCCGATTTCAAAAAATTTTCGGCCACCGGACCACCGTCGTCGGGCCTATATTTCTGGAAATTTTTTTCCGGTGACGCTTCGTACTCATTTTTAATATGTGTACACATTTTTGTACATGTGTACGTGCACATTTTTGTACATAAACTATGTACTCATTTGCAAAGATTTTTCGTACACGTGTTATACATGTATACACGTTTCTATACATGTGTACTTGTTTTGTACACGTTTTATACACTCACATGTTTATGTACTTACATTTTTGTATACGTGTACACTTATCTTGTACACATGTACACAATGTGTACACATGCACATACTCGTTTGTACACGTGTACACACTCATTTGTACATGTGCACACACTCGTTTGTACACGTTTTATACACGCACATGTTTATGTACTTACATTTTTGTATACGTGTACACTTATCTTGTACACATGTACACAATGTGTACACATGCACATACTCGTTTGTACACGTGCACACACTCGTTTGTACACGTACACACACTCTTTGTACACGTGCACACACTCTTTGTACACGTGTACACATATTTATATACGTGCACATACTCATTGTACACGTGTATATAAATAAATGTAAGTACATTTATTTAAATAAACGTAAATAAATGTGCATATTATGTACACGTGTACACATTTTATTTATATATTAGTGTACACATATTTCATGCTCGTGTGCACATTTTTGGTACAAGCATACTATTTAATAAGATAATTTTATTGTTATATAATAACGATAAGTGCTTAGTAGCATAGTGGTAGGAGGTTAATATTTCAGAAAAGAGGTCATGATTTCGAATCACAGCAACAACAAAGATTTTTAAAATATGAATTATTTTATTGAGGGCGGTGGCGGGTCCGGCGACTGCAGAGGACCGGCGGCGGCGGTCCGACGGCTGAGGAACGGCGGTGGCGGTCCGACGGCGGAGGAACGGCGGCAGCAGTCCGGCGGCGGAGGAACGATGGCGGCAGCGGTGTAACGGCGATGACAGAGGACCGGCGGAGGCGGTCCGGCGACGGAGATGGTCTGGCAGCGGTGACGGCTTGAGCAGGACAGATTTAATTTAAAACTTTATACTTAATTATGTTTGTGAAATGTCCTTATTACCCCTATTTTATTTTTGCACCGTTGGATCTATTGGATGGCTAGGATTTATTTGATGGTGTTAAAGATCCTTTTTCCTTGACGCAAAGCTGGACTCCATAAATGAAGTCTTGGCCCCTTAATTGCAAAACCCTTCGCCTACTCTCCTATCCAATGGCCAAAGGCCAAATTATTATTTTACCTGACTGTCTTCCTTTCTGCTCCTCGGCTGTGATAATTGGGTGGGCTAAAAGCCCAATGAACACAGTAGAATGATGATGGATTAATAATTAATCCCAAGCCAACTTTCTTTACTTCATTTAACAAAGACGTGTTGTTGTGATTTTAATTTCACAATGACTATTGATGCTGATTTGATGAGGGTGCAGCTATGTGATTTTGCTATGCTAATGAAATTTGTCTAATCATGTATCAATCGATTGATGATTTATGATCTCCAAGCATATATTTATTTGAAATGCATCAAAAACACGCAAAACGCATATAAAGCCAAAGACCGAATGTGGGTGCATTAAATCTCACCAAAATCCCAATGACTAATATGTTGACAAAGATTCTTGATGAGGGTTGCACAATTTTGATTGCTGATAGTGGTGAAATTGCACATGTCACTCTTTGATTGTGAACTCCACTTCAATTTCCCTGTGCAACAAAATAGAAATAGGAAATACTAATCACGCAAATCAGCAAGAGAGTTAAAGCACGAATGAGGGATTGAATACACCAATGATTTTAGTGCCGCGTTGGGATTAAAGCTGGTGTGATCCTTCCAATGATGTTGAATGAATTGGTCATGGCAAAAAGTAACTCGGCGAGAAACTCCTATCAAGCCGCGTCGGAAAGCTTTTGCCAGATTGAAGCTTGTATGGCATGGCTCCTTTACTTCCTATCTTTCCTGATTATCTACTTAACACGTGTGTATGACCTCTTGCATGATGATGATGTTGTCTGAAATAAGTCTTCCAGGGACAAAACTATTTTGGGCTGCTCCAATCACCCATAAACTTCTTCAGACGATTGGCGATGCATTTGGTCACCATTTTGAAGATGACATTACAAAGGTTATGGGGTGGAATTGATAGATGAATTTCAGGTTAGAAATCTTGGGAATGAGGACGATAATAGTATCGTTGACCTGCTCGATGCGATTTGGGTATCTGAAAACATTAACCATGAAATGTGTCACCGCCATGTTCTTTATCTCTAGTTGATCGAAGCACCAAGTGCCCTCCGGTCTTTTATGCCCTTCATTGCGATTAAATTTCCTTCTTTGGAGGGTTGAACGGTGGAAGAATCTGGTGTTTCTGTCACCGTCCTTTGAACCATGGATTTTTGAAGCCACAACATCCCCTCTTCCCAAAGCGTTTTGATAAGCTCTATTCGGATGGAATCTTCTTCTGCTTTGTGGTTGTCGGAGTTGTCATAGTCGGAAATGGCTTCTATCTGCTGTGAACGTCGTTCCAAGGCTCGCTTCCATTAAAAAATGTTGCCAAAAAACTCTTTGTTCTACGCCTTACAACAATCTTTGAAATTTTGCAAAGAAGAACAAAGACCTTCCCCGGAATACCAACTATGATCAAACAAGTGAGGAAATTCAGAGTGGTCAAGCCAAGCAACATTAAAACGGAAAGGGTGATGGGATCGATGATACCTGAGTTTATTGTTAAATTTAACAAGAATCGGCCGATAATCAGATTTAAGTCACTCATGATGGAAAGTTGTTGAATCGGGATAAAGTTCAAGCCGCCAGGAGTTGCATAGGCTGCGATCGAGGCACTCATGAAGAAGTCCTCTGAACCAAGTAAAACGAGGGCCTGAGAAACTCATGTCGAGGAGGCTACAGTCGCAAATGAAATTACGGAACTCTCAGGCTTGGATTTGGTTGAAGCTTCTTCCTTCTAATTACTTAGAAGAGTCAACAATTGCATTAAATTCTCTCTAGAGATGGTGCCCGATAAAGAAATGAGGTCATTCCAAAGGATCATGCGGATGTGGACGTGGGGAGAGGCGTAAACCACAGTGACAGCAAAACGGCGCCCATCATCCAATTCAATATTTGCGTGGATGAAATGGTGAGAAGACTTGGAAATACAGATCTTGAGAGTTGGGTCATTCCAAAGAAGCCAGATTCCTCCATTTAATTTCGTGCTTCCTCGATAAAAAAGAATTGAAAACCCATATTGGAGTGGATTTCCTGACCTTTAACACTACTGATGTGCGGCTCGAGGATAGCGACCGTGTCGTCCTTGTACACCTGCATTGCATGTAATGATTGAAAACAGAAATGAACGAGTAATTTCTTGCTCCCGACAATTCCAGAGAAAAAAACTATCCACAAAGATTAAAAAGGAGGTAAAAGAATGAGGAAACCTGATTGGCAATTAGGTGGGCTCTAGCGAGTTAAGATCCTAGCCACCAGATTTGGTGGCGTTATTTTCAGGCAGCATCTCAATCTCCACAGAGCTTCAATCCTCCAGTCTCTCTGAAGGTGTGAATTCAGGGGTGGTGAGGATATCGAGACTGTCCGCACGAACCCGTTCCTTGAGATCATCTTTCTTTTTGAAGTTTTGCTTCTTTAGCGAGCTCATTGCAGGTTTCAACGAGGAATTCAACCTGACTGCTGCTTTAGCCTTAAGAATAGAAGAGGAGAGTTTGGGAGGTGGACTATTGCGCTTTTAGAAGCGTTCTGAAGATTGCACGGGAGGGAAGGTTGGGGAAGAAGAACTAGTGGAAGTCGATGCTGGAAATATCTTTGAGGATGGGCTTGAGATGGTCGAATTCAGAGCCTTTGAGAAAAGGGAAGTAGGGTGAATGATTTGGGCCACAGGAAAGTTAAGCCCATTAACAATTGAATGATCTGTAGACCCTTTAGGAGCACTTGCAAAACCGAATTGGGCTTGGGCCTGTTTCTGAATTTGAGGAGTGACTTTCTCATTCTGACCGTTAGGAGGAAGCTTAGTAGACTTTCCTTAAAATGTTCTTGGGAGGTGCCTTAGATTTAGATGGAGTCTTTTTCTGATTACCTTTTCCCCCACCCTCTTTTGGTCAGAAATCCGCCTTCTTCCTTCTTCTAGACTGGAGAGAGGACCTCCGTTACTAAAGTGAGCACCTTCCTTAACTGGTTCACCTTCCTTTTTTAGGTGGCGGGATTTTCGCGAGACCACCATCCACAGGCCAAAGAAATCCGGCAAGTTCTGATCCGCCGGATCAACATGTCTGATGAGGTGGAGGCCGAGTTTTGATCCGCCGGAATGCTCGCCGAGGGTGTAGGGTGAGACAGCGGGCAAGCAGACTTGATGTGACCCACTTTGCCACAGTTGAAACATAAATCGGGAAGGTTTTCATATTCAACATCTTGACGGAAACCATCAATCTCAATCTTGGGGGCGAGATGCTCTCGACCGTCATTCGAACAAACTTGCCCTTTCTACATTCTGAGTGTTATAATCGATCTTAACGGTACGACCGATTAAATTTCCAAGAGACGTCAGAATTTGGGAGTAGTCGTATTGAATTAGCATGTGAGGAAAACAGACCCAAACCACCATCTTAGCCGGAAGCGAGTCGGAGACGTGAAACTCTGGTGACCATTGGTGAACAACCAAGTAGTGATCGAGGATCATGCATGTCCCCCGTGAGGGATTTAAAATAGTCTTGCTCATCTGCAAATTTCACCATGAAACACCCTTTTTCCATATCAATGATATGTAGGTGATTGATCGGTTTCCACATGGAACAAAGCTTGTGGCAAAGGTAGGCATAGCCGATATTCTTCTCGAGCAGATGAACAACAAGCGTGTTAGTCCACGGTTTGCAGAGCTTCTCTTTAGACTCTTTGGAGAGTTTCAGCGAGCGAATACCATTTTTTATCTATGGCACGATGTCGTGCTCTCCCACCGGGATCCAAGATTGCTGGAGAGATATAGTCGGACTCTTCGAGCCCGTGGTGAGGTTCCAGAAGCGGCGACGTGCTTTGTATGGCTAGATAAAGACTAGTCCATCTCCATGTTGGCATTTCCTGGGGGTGTTGCACGAATCTCCGGCATTCGGTCACTAGGTTTAGTCACCGACGTCGGTTGATTGTCAAGGAGGGGTAACATTATGAGCTCTTTTTATTGATCTTTTTTCTTGTAATGATAACTCCTCAACAACCTCCTTCTCTTTTATTTGCATCCTCTTCCACAATACCAAATAAATTCCTTTTTTGCACTCAATAATATCCTTTGAGATCGTGTCCTGGGAGGCAATAAGGATATGTTAGCTTGCGACAATTGATTCTCGGTTGCACAATTTTATTAGGACAAACACATATCCTTCAATCATCATCAACTGGTATGATAATATTCTGAAAAAAATGAAGCTAGGGTTTGAGGCTGAGAGGGTTGATTGATTGATTTGAGAGAAAAGATTGATCTTGGTTAGGAAACTATCCTAAAAAAATGAAGTTAGGCGAAGGATAAGCTTAAGCAACAAGGGGTTGAGGAAGACTTGTATGTTGACTTCGTGTATGGAATTAGCTCAAGAATATCAGGGCAGAGTATCGCCTTGTAACAGTTGTTGATACTCCTCTAGCGTCATTGATCAACTATAGTTTTTTATATCATCATCATCATGATATAACTATGGGTATTTTGGTTTACCAGAAGTTCTCACTTGCAAGTAACTTTGTTGGTCTTGTGGAAGAGAATGAAAAATAAGAAGACATTGTCGTTGCTAAGTTTAATGCCTTTGGTAATCTAATCATGGATGTCACCTGAGAAAAAATCGGCCACAAAGGCCCGAAGGGAACAAGGCAAGCCACACAAATCTAGTGAGACGACAGTCACAAAGTACATGAAGGGAGGTTTCACTTACTCCGGTGCAGCGACGACATTTATCGTCCTAGGTCATATGCCGCCTATGACGTTGATCATTAGTGAGGAGTCGATCGTGCGCAACAAGCCATAAGAAGTGTTTTGACTCTGCTCGGGTCGTGCCACTTCCAAACTAATTTACTAATGTTCTATTGAGATGGATCATAAGATGTAGCCAGGATGTCATATGCATATTTAATTGAGAAACGGCCTTTCGGGTCAAGCCCCCATATTATTTCATCGTCACCTCCGTCAATTTTAGGTGGTCCAATCCCCGCACTTAGCTAACCATGATCGGGGGGAAGGTAGTTGTGAAGTAGCTCCCAATCCCAGTTTTCAGCTTCATCGATCATATCCTAGATAGAGAAATGCAGCTCAAAATCGTTGAGGACATGAGTAGCGTGATCTAAGAGGATGGTTCCGCTGTCAAGCCATTTGGCGGGCCAGAAGAGTGTGTCTTTGCCATTTTGAATGTTGTGCTAGCAGCCTCTAGCAACATCATGCCAAACCCTTTGGATGCCTCTCCACAATCTTGAACACCCGGTTTTCCTACGAAGCCAAGGCCCATCAACCGTTTCCTCGAGGTATTTGTTGGTGATGATTTAAACCAATTAAAGGTGATTAGGCTCTTTCAGGAGTGTCCAACCAAGCTTCAGCATGTATGCGTCATTCAACTCGCGAGCTTTTCGGAATCCCAGGCCGCCTTGTTCCTTTGACCTACAAATGACATCCCAAGAAAGCAAGTGAAGTTTTTGGTGATCAGGTGTGGCACCCTAGAAAAAGTTACGAAGAATAGAATCAATCTAAGAAGTTATGGAATGCGGAAGGGTAGGGGATTACATGATGTAGGTCAGAATGTCATTGAGCACTGATAAAGCCAATATCACTCTGCTAGCCAGTGAGAGAGTGTTTCTTTTCCAGCCAGCAAGTTTACTCTGTATGCTCTCGATAATATATTCATGCGTCCCTTTCATAATTCTACTGTGAAGAACCAAAAACCCGAGGTATCAACCAAGGTCGGCTGTTTCGCTAATTCCAAGAATTATGCAAGTTCGATGACGGGTGCCTCTATGAGTGTCCTTGGAGAAGAAAACTCAAAATTTATCTTTGCTGACAACCTGGCCTGATGCTCTGCAAAATAAATCCAGACAAGAATTAATAGTGCGGCATTGGTTTGTGTTCACCTTTCTGAAGAGGACCAGGTCATCTACAAAGAAAATGTGAGATAAACCAGGTCCCTCTTTAAAAGGTGAATTGGCTTCTAGTCCTCTTTGTTAGCAACATTGGAAATAAGAATGTTAGGCGCTCAATGCAAAGAGTAAACAGGAAGGGAGGAAGGGGACATCCCTACCGAAGACCACGCCCTCGTTTGAAGTTGGGCGTAAAGCCAACATTCCAAAGCACCTTGATGGAGACAGTTGAGATACAACACATGATGAGACGAATAAGAGATGGCGTGAAGTTAGCTGCAACAAGGGTGACCTTCACACATTTCCATTCCAATCTATCAAATCCCTTAACAATGTCAAGTTTAATGGTCATAAACTCTTTTCTTTCAGATTTGGATCTCATCATGTGGATGACCTCCTACATGATGAAGATGTTGTATGTTTCCAGGGACGAAGCTTGTTTGAGTCGTCCCAATCAGCCGCCCCATAAATCTTCTCAAACGGTCAACAATGCATTTAGTCATTATTTTAAAAATGATGTTGCATAGGCTGATAGGGAGAAATTGAGAGATGGATTCCGACTTCCTAATCTTGGGGATGAGGACCTGCTCGATGCAATCAGGGTGCCTGAAAAGATTAAAAATCTAGTTAGTGACATTCTTCCTACCACGCTCAACATTTCTGATAGAAAACTAGGTGAAACACGTCCTTCCCTGGAGATTTGAGGCTTCTCGTGTCTTTAATAGTAGTGAAAATTTTGAGCTCATCAGGAGTCGAGGATGGAACATGGTTGTCTTCATCCGAGAGGGGAAGTTGGAAAGGGGTAGCCCCTTTTTCAAGGGACGTAACATCAGAGGAGGAAAACAAGTCATGGAAGTGCATCATCGCAAGCTCTTTAAGCTCCGGCGAATCAAAATACTAGGTTCTATCAGATCTCTTGAGCTCTTCGATGCGGTTGAATTTCCATCATTTTAGGGTCGAGAGGTGGAAGAATTTAGTGTTGCGATCTCCGTCATTATGCCATTGAATCCTATACTTCTAGAGCCACAACATCCCTTCTTGCTAGAGAGTTTTGACAAACTCAATTCTGATGGGCTCTTCCTCTTCTCTGTGTCTTTCCGAGCTATTGGAATCTGAGATAGCTTCAAGATGTTTTAAACCCTTTTCAAGGAAGCATTTCTGCTGGAAGATATTGAGAAACACCTCTTTCTTCCAAGCCTTACAACAATCCTCAAATCTCTGCAAAGAAAATAACAAAAATCCTCCCCGAAATTCCAGCCACAATCAAGCAAGTGAGGGAAATTGGAGTGGCTTAACCAAGCGGCATTAAAACGGAAAGTCCGAGGTGATCGATCATACCTTGGGGCCTTATTAAATTTAACGAGAATTGGACGATGGTCGGATTTGAGCCGATCAAGGTGAAAGGTGTTGATTCTTGGTAAAGATCAAACCATTGAGAGTTGCAGAGGCAGTGATCGAGACGTTCATGAAGAAATCCTCAGAACCAAGTGAAATAGGGCCCATGAAACCCCATATGGATGAGGCCGAAATCGCAAATGCAATTCATGAATTCCCTAGCCTGGATTTGGTTGAAACCCTTGCCACCCGATGTCAAGAATCGTTGCATCCCAATAACTCGAGTTGTTGGGAGAGGGTTCTGAATGGATCATATATTGTTTACTAACATGCCCATGAAAGGAGCTTGAAGTTTGCAAAGGTCCATCAAGCCTTATGCAAGATAAATTGTTATATTGGGGGCTACCAAGATTCGATACCAAGACATTTCAGTCATCAAAGGCTCTGATACCATGTCAAGAACCATTGCATCCCAATAACTCGAGTTGTTGGGAGAGGGTTCTGAATGGATCTTATATTGTTTACTAACAGGTCAAATACTTAATGTGTCCTTAAACTATAAGGCGTGCTACAAACACATCCTAAATTTTAAACCATTACATAATGGTCCTGTTACTATGAAATGTGTTACAAAGTAGTCCTAATGACATCATCGATATGCTTTTCCAGCCATTTTGCCATGTCATCATTGACATGTCATCGAAATCATAATTTAAAATTCAGGTTAAACTGATTCGAATATAAAATTAAATCAATATAACTCACCAAATTTAGTTGTGAACAAAAACTTACGAGTTAGATGTGTTTCTACTTAGATTTGGATCATATTGTTCATTTTTAAATTATATTTTTATGACATGTCAATGGTGACGTGATGAAATAGATGAAAAAGTACATGAATGATGTCATTATGACTAATATATAACATGTTTCATAGTAATAGGACCACTATAACAAATTAGACTTTTAGGACAAGTTTGTAACATGCTCTATAGTTCCGGGACGATTTAAGTATTTGACCCATTTACTAACACCTGATTTTTCAGATGAGTCGACCATCTCGTTGAAATCACCAACGATGAGCCAATGACAAGAGATGGTAATAGAGATGGAAATGAGATCTTCCCAGAGGTCCTTCGAAACTCCTCTTTTTTGTAGTGAATCAATACTGAGTTGCAACTTTTTTTTGGGTAGAAAGAGTTACAACTTAATTAAGTTAGTGATATATAGATTACTTTTCATATGTTGATGACCATGGCGTGACAAACTCAACAAGTTAGGTGATCAAAATGAATATTCAACCTCAATTAATCTTTTTTTTTGTCGAGCACGGAAGAGTGTACCAAGAACATCTAAGCTATGGAGAAAGGGGGGAGGGAAGGTTTGAGAGGGACACCCTTGGGGAACTTCAGGGAACAACAGAGAGAAAAGTGGAGGTTACGGGAGTTTTAGTGGAGATTCGAGCAAGCGAATAAGGTAAGATTCAATAATTGGGATCTCAAAGGGAGCATTGAGAGGGCTTGTCTAGCCACGTTGTGGGCACTTTCATTAGCCTCCCTTCTGACCGAGAGACATCGAATTGAAGGATGCCTTTCCAACAGTAATTTACATTCCTAAATGACCACTCATGCCCTCAGATGCAAACATTTTTTATCTAGGATATGATTTTTCACCATAGCAGCGTCACCTTCAATATCCATATGGCAATACACCATCTTAATGCTTCCCGTACCACAAAGGCCTCGACCATAAATACATCCGTGAAATGTGGTAATGCCCGGCCTTCGGCGAAAAGCACGGTCCCAGTTTCATCCCGAAGAACGAAATCAGTCCCACCACCTTGTGCCCTTCGAATCACTCTATCAACATTGATTTTGAGTCTACCTCTAGACGAAGGTCTCCATCTGCCAGGGGGGATAACCGCATGCCTGAGAGGAGGGTGATGATGAACGTCATCTGGATCCAAGGCCAACTCTGACTTAGCGAGATGCTTTTCCATTTGTGCTTTGAGCCCAAGTAAGAGGGTAAGTTTAGAGTGAAAAACCACCTGATTGCGAGATTTCCACACTCGCCACTGCTGACACTCGATTTGACGTGATTATCAGCCTCATTTAAGTGACATTTCCTTGCTTGAAACGTGGTTTTAGGGGTAAAATAGCGAATATTCACTCAACTACCCTATTTCCTACCGATTTGGTTACTTTGGCCCTTTTTGGGTCTATTTGATGGTTTTCTAGTGTTTTTGCGTAAGCACAAGGTTTTTGCCATCAAATAAAGTAGCCATGGACGTGTCTAAGGCATAGGAACATCGAGGAACTGAACCGGAATCGATCAAAGGAGCCAATCAAAGTCAAACCGAAAATCTGCCCATTCACACTTACACATTCGGCGAAAACAAGCTCACATCTTCGGCGAAAAGAGCCCAGGGTTTTCGGCGAAGATGCAAGGGAAAATCACTGGCGCCAACAGAAGGTATTTTCGGCGAAATTGATCAACTGCTCGGACCGAAGATAGAGTACAGAGAAATCAGCCGGCGGTGTTTTCAATTGCAAGAATATTTTCGGCGAAAATACTTCATTATTTTCGGTGAAAATCCCTTCCAAATCCGGCGCTGTATTGGAAACCCTAAAACGTACCTATTTAAAGAAGCAGCCGGCAGCCAAAGGAAAAAGACGGACAAATCATTCTTCATATTTTCACAAATCAGACTTTTGAGAGTCAGCCGACTCTAGGGTCGATAGATAGAGTTTAGAGAGTTCGAAGATCCGTGGAGAGATCGTGACGCCATCCTTCCACCTCGGAGAACTCGGAGCTTAAAGTTGAAGATTCAGGAGATTGAAGCTTCGCGGGAGTCGTCAGAATTAGGTTTTTCAGTTCTTATCTGTTCTTCCTCTGTATGATGATCTTCATTGTTGCCTTTGATTCTCTTTTTTCTGATATGAGTAACTGAACTTGTAGAGCTTAGATTAGATGAACCCTAAGTGACCCAGGGCTTTAAAGCGGTCACGGATCGGCGGTAATTAGATTCGAAGTTCAATCAGTTTCTCTTTGCATGTTTGATTCGTTCTTCATTGTTCATGTTTCTTGTCTGGTTTGATCCCCTAGATTAGATTTTGGTTAAGCTAAGGATAGAAGCGAACGCTCGCCTTACTTTAGAACATCGAATTGAACAATTAACCTTATAATTGGAGCGTGCCTTTCGTAGGAACCGGTTAGGGTTAATCCACTGCAAGAGTAACTCATTAATCATTAGTAATTGCACCAGTTAATTAAGTCATTGCGAGAGGCGACCGTACCCGGGCGGCTAGTTAATCTTGGTAGTTAGAACGGATAGAGCGAACGTTCGCCGGTCTTAGACCTAAGGGTAAGGAGTTATGGTGGTGTATAGAAACCGATTGAATTAGAATTGAAAACCGCTGATCTTGTGATTTCCGTTGCTCTGGTGATCTAAAGGGGATTCGAAATCTAAGTTCGTCTATCTTCTCGTTAGTCAACCTTTTACTTTTCTGTCTTTTATTTTCCTTTGTTCATTAGATTAGAAGTCGTGGAACTCACACCACGCACTACGTGTTAAAACCTGAATAAATTGTCAGCTTCTTCAAAGTAGTCGATTAGAAGAAACCTCGAGTTGAATACGATCTGCTATACGTTTTTTCTTAGCATTAGTAGTTTTTATTTGGTTGAACGCATCACAACGACACGCTCACCAAATTGGCGCCGTTGCCGGGGACTCTTCTAATTGTTTGAAAGAAGAGTTGGCAAATTATTCTTCTACCTTTCCGCCTTACCATTTAATTTTCCTCCATATTTTCATGATTTACCTGGGTAGTGTTTTTGAGTTTTAATTATGCAGGATTACTGGTGGGATGACCAGTACCAAGAGTGGTATGTCGATGAAGCACCGTATATTGAGGATAACCAAGAGATGTATATACTAGCTCATCAACATCGACAACAGACGACGAGAATAGAATCCTTCTTGGAGAATATCTCTACAGAGCTACAAGCTCACAAAGAGATAAACTCACAAGTTCATCAAAATCGACAACAGACGACAAGAGTAGAATCCGCCTTGGATGATCTCATTTCGAAGCTGCAAGCTCGTAACGTAGTGGATGTCGAGCTCGAGCAACCAAATCCACTAATGGAAGAAGATGCTCAAGAGCTGTATGAAGATGAACATGACAATCTCACCAATGACTATTGCGAGCTAGAAGCATCTGATGAAGAATCCTTGGTGGTGGCGGTTGATGAAGACATAGAGCCAATCCATCTTGAAGTTGAAGCCGAAAAGGAGCACGAAGAAATCGAGGAGATATCCTCAATTGAGTTTCCGCCAAGTCAACCTATAGATCAAGCCAGAGACGAGCACGTGGGAATCGAAGACGTCAAGGATTTGGAAGTATACACACTCGATCCTGAGAGACCTCTTGATGAGCATCAGGTGGAGAAGATGGAGCTCATTGACCATGCCACGCCGTACTACCTCTTTCCTCCTCCAGAAGGAGAATTCAAGAAGAACTGGTCATCCAACCAGAACCTCGATCTACTGGAACACTACCGGTTACATCACCCTGCTGGAGTGCTACATGGCACTCAACCGCACACCTTGAAGAAGACGATTGACTTCAAGGAACTTCTGAGTTGGGGACCCTAACAGGTACCGTCCGGCTCAAGGACGTTAAAAGAGAGCGCTTCGTGGGAGGCAACCCACGGCTGGAGTCCGTTTTTGAATTTTTGAGTCAGTCTTTTCGTCGTTCGAGTCAGGTTCGGGGAGCCAAAGTGTCAGTTTGTTTGATTTATTATTATTCGTGTAGAGTTTGTGTGTCATAAAGTCAGTAGCAAGTTGATTGAGGTCGTTCTGATTTTTGTGAATTTAACTGTGATTTTCTGAAGTTGGCCGGATTTGCGAAAATATTTTAAACCCGAACAGTTCAAAATTTTCGGCGAAATCACCCTACCATTTTCGGCGAAATCACCCTACCATTTTCGGCGAAATCACCTTTTGGATTTTCAACTGAGTCTCATTGTTTCATATTTTCGGTCCGAAATTTATACTGTTTTCGGCGAAATAGTTTTTGAAAACCAATAGCCATTTGAACTGATATTTTCGGCGAAACCACATGCTTATTTTCGGCGAAAACACACTTGAAAAAACCGGCAGTGCATTTGAACTAAAATTTTCGGCGAAACCACCCTTTTAATTTCGCCGAAAATAATTTTGAAAATCACCCAACTATTCTTTTAAAATCCGGATTCACCCTCTCTCTCTTCCTTCTTTCAGTTTCTCATTCAATCGTCAAAATATTTTTAAAAAAATTTCCCTTAACCTTCTTTGTTCGACTTTTATTCTGTGTGGATCCGGGACACTTGTCCCAGTATCCTTTTGATCTTTTTGTTGTTTTTGTTTTGTAGGATCTCGAGTAGCTACTCCGCTCCGCTCCGGGCTCTCCGTGTTCATCCACTACACCGACCATCACCTTCCAGGTTCTTCGTATCTCTCCTCTAGTTACTCCTGTGAGGACACAGAACAATTCAAGTGTGGGGTAGGGTGTTAGATAACCATGCATGATCTTGATTGCCTATATCTTTGTGGGTGCCTCGTGATTCCTGTCCAGTTCTCTAGCGTCGAATTGCTCAATTCTTGACTTTTGATGTTAAATTGACTTCAATTTTGAACAATGACGTCTAGACTGTTCCACTTAGAACCTGTAGCCAACGTGTTGGAACTGATATTAAATGAGTCTAGGTCAGAACAGATCATAAATCACTCTTGTAGTTGAAACTTGAATTAATTGAATTAATTGGTTTGTTAATAACAAAGCTCGATAACACCGTTCTAAGATGATAGATGCTAGCTTCTCCCATGTTTTTCACTCCATATTTGTTCACCTGTGATTGTGGCTAGAGATTAAACGGAAATCCAATTCGAAATCTTGTGTAAAAAGTTATAACTAGCTAGGATCAAGTGGCTAAATTGGTTAAATCAAGTAATTAAGTGTTGCAAATCAATGCTAAGTTTTTGAAGTGCTAAAAATAAAACTAGGCAAGCCCGACACCTAAGTGAAGTGTTCGGGTTGAGCACTAGCATAAGCACAAATACTGTGAGCTAGGCAGGTCCAACACCTAAGTGAAGTGTTTGGTATCGAGCACTAGTATGCAGTGAATAAATTGAAAGAAGTTGAAACTTGAAACAAATTGTTGTTTAAATCGGTCCTAGCTAGAACATGTAACGTACAGATCTAGAAACGGATTAAGTCAAGTGGATAGCCACGTCACTTTTCCTACCTCCGCGTCCACATCATGGCTAGAGCTTAAAGTCTTTTCTCATTAGAATTGGTGTTATCGTAGTCGGTTAATTATGATTAATTGTTTTGCCAAGAAACGAGCTTTGTTAAAACTACTACTTGAAGTGTGCAGAAATTAGTGAGATCGAAAACTTGTTTGGTTGATGTTCTTGCATGTGTAGGTCACTTTTTCTACGTGGAACAGTCTAAACCAAATCGTTAGAATTGAATCTCGGTTTAATCTCGTGTCATTTGTGAATTTGAGTGTGTTCTAGTTCAGTTTGCTTGAGGACAAGCAAAAGCTTAAGTGTGGGGTATTTGATGACACTCGATTTGACGTGATTATCAGCCTCATTTAAGCGACATTTCCTTGCTTGAAACGTGGTTTTAGGGGTAAAATAGCGAATATTCACTCAACTACCCTATTTCCTACCGATTTGGTTACTTTGGCCCTTTTTGGGTCTATTTGATGGTTTTCTAGTGTTTTTGCGTAAGCACAGGTTTTTGCCATCAAATAAAGTAGCCATGGACGTGTCTAAGGCATAGGAACATCGAGGAACTGAACCGGAATCGATCAAAGGAGCCAATCAAAGTCAAACCGAAAATCTGCCCATTCACACTTACACATTCGGCGAAAACAAGCTCACATCTTCGGCGAAAAGAGCCCAGGGTTTTCGGCGAAGATGCAAGGGAAAATCACTGGCGCCAACAGAAGGTATTTTGGCGAAATTGATCAACTGCTCGGACCGAAGATAGAGTACAGAGAAATCAGCCGGCGGTGTTTTCAATTGCAAGAATATTTTCGGCGAAAATACTTCATTATTTTCGGCGAAAATCCCTTCCAAATCCGGCGCTGTATTGGAAACCCTAAAACGTACCTATTTAAAGAAGCAGCCGGCAGCCAAAGGAAAAAGACGGACGAATCATTCTTCATATTTTCACAAATCAGACTTTTGAGAGTCAGCCGACTCTAGGGTCGATAGACAGAGTTTAGAGAGTTCGAAGATCCGTGGAGAGATCGTGACGCCATCCTTCCACCTCGGAGAACTCGGAGCTTAAAGTTGAAGATCCAGGAGATTGAAGCTTCGCGGGAGTCGTCAGAATTAGGTTTTTCAGTTCTTATCTGTTCTTCCTCTGTATGATGATCTTCATTGTTGCCTTTGATTCTTTTTTTCTGATATGAGTAACTGAACTTGTAGAGCTTAGATTAGATGAACCCTAAGTGACCCAGGGCTTTAAAGCGGTCACGGATCGGCGGTAATTAGATTCGAAGTTCAATCAGTTTCTCTTTGCATGTTTGATTCGTTCTTCATTGTTCATGTTTCTTGTCTGGTTTGATCCCCTAGATTAGATTCTGGTTAAGCTAAGGATAGAAGCGAACGCTCGCCTTACTTTAGAACATCGAATTGAACAATTAACCTTATAATTGGAGCGTGCCTTTCGTAGGAACCGGTTAGGGTTAATCCACTGCAAGAGTAACTCATTAATCATTAGTAATTGCACCAGTTAATTAAGTCGTTGCGAGAGGCGACCGTACCCGGGCGGCTAGTTAATCTTGGTAGTTAGAACGGATAGAGCGAACGTTCGCCGGTCTTAGACCTAAGGGTAAGGAGTTATGGTGGTGTATAGAAACCGATTGAATTAGAATTGTAAACCGCTGATCTTGTGATTTCCGTTGCTCTGGTGATCTAAGGGGGATTCGAAATCTAAGTTCGTCTATCTTCTCGTTAGTCAACCTTTTACTTTTCTGTCTTTTATTTTCCTTTGTTCATTAGATTAGAAGTCGTGGAACTCACACCACGCACTACGTGTTTAAACCTGAATAAATTGTCAGCTTCTTCAAAGTAGTCGATTAGAAGAAACCTCGAGTTGAATACGATCTGCTATACGCTTTTTCTTAGCATTAGTAGTTTTTATTTGGTTGAACGCATCACAACGACACGCTCACCAGCCACCAAAAGAAAATGATCCTCTTCCCCACTGGGGGAGGTAACTGAGTAACTCTCCTCCATACGACACAAAAGTTGGAACTAAGGATAACTTGGAGAGGAATGTCCATCAGGGCCCCAAACCGAACAGCCAGAGGGCAGAAAAGGAGTAGATGGGAGACCGTTTCATCTGTGTCTAAACACACTGGACAGAGACGAACGAAATCCTTAATACGCGTGCTAAGTGCAACTCTAGTAGGTAAGATACCTAAAATGCACTTCCAAATGAAGAATTGGAGTTTGGGGGGAACAGGGAATGACTAGATATTGTTCCAAGCCCCAGCATCCATTGGGGATATCGGGCCATAGACCGAGACCCGAGACAGGTCGTTATGAGCAATGTCATGTCCGAAATGAACCATGTACGCACCTGAATCCGAAAATTGCCACACAAATTGGTCTGGGATCTCTTCCATGGGAAGCGAGATTGTACTGATGAGAGACACGTCTACTAGAGAAAATACTTGATTGAGCAACAAGCCGTCCCAAGCACTGTTATCAATAAACATGGCTACTGTTGTGAATGGGCTCCAAGGAAACATAGTGAGAATGCGGTTTGGAGGACGTGGAGGGATATCCGGAATCCAGTTATCCTAGAAGGCAGCAATCCGCGAGCCTATGCCTACCTGGAGTCTCAACCAAAATGCTGCTCCATCCCCAGGATGGACGTGATCCTTCGTCTGCCTGAAAGAATGTGGAATCATGAAAGTACTTACCTTTGAGAACCCGAGCCAGGAGCGAGTTAGGTTCAGTCACTATTTTCCAACCTTGCCTAGCGAGAAGGGCAAGATTAAAATGATGTAAATCACGGAAACCTAGACCCCCCTCACATTTAGGGGAATAAAGTTGGGTCCACGCAACCCATCTAATCTTTATGTTGGTATTCGTGTGGCCGCACCAAAAGTCCCTAATCAATGCTGTTAAACGTTTTATATTCCTCTTGGGAAGTAGAAAGCATGTCATAGTGTACACCGGTAAGGCTGAAAGAACTGATTTAATTAAAACCTCCATCCCAGATGGGGACAAAAATTTGCCTTTCCAAGTTTGAAGTTTGCATTTAAATGTTTCAATTTTTGAACGTCGAATATTCGTTGGGAGTCTGAGGTATTCATCCGACTCAGAGGCACGCATCCCAAGGGCTCGTCCAAAGTCTACTCGATCAGAATCAGAAGTAACTTTACAGAAAGTAACAGCCGACTTCTGAAGGTTAACTTTTTGACCGCTTACATTTTGGTAGCTAGCCAAAAGGGTCAGAATATTCGTGATATCTTCTGTTGAAGCTCGTAAGAAAAGGTAAGTGTCATCTTCGAACATGAGGTGATTGAGGATAAGCGAATATGCATTAAGACGAACTCCTGCCAGACTACCCGTAGCTTGGGCATGAACTAGCATAAGAGATAGGCCTTCGGAACAAATGGAAAACAGTAGAGGGGAAAGTGGATTGCCCTGTCTGAGCCCCCGAGATGAACGAAACAAGCCTTTATTCTAACCGTTAAAAAGAACTACAAAAGACGTAGTAGTCACGCACTTACGGATCCAGCCAACCCACAACTCGTAAAAACCCATCATTCTCATCGTAGTAAATAGAAAAGGCCACTCAATTTTGTCATATGCCTTCTCCATATCGAGTTTTAGAGCCATGTATTTAACTTGCCCGGAGTCCGTCCAGCCACAAAATGCATAATTTCCTGGGCAATAAGGATGTTATCGGCAATGGCACGACCCTGGACGAAGCCATTCTGAGTAGGACTTATTATCAGAGGTAAGACTTGACCAAGTCTTTTTGTTAGGATTTTACTAATGATTTTGTAAGAAACATTACAAATACCTATTGGACGGATTTCCTTCATAGTTTTAACCTCTTGTACCTTAGGCAGCAACGCAATCCAAGTGTGATTAAGTCCCGGAAGGAGATCCACAGATTCAAAGAAGTCTGTGATAGCCTTAGTTAAATCCAAGGCAATCAGGTCCCAAAACTCATGGAAGAAGGCTGCAGGGAAACCATCCGGACCTAGGGCCTGGTGTGCTCCGATAGCAAAAACTGCTTCTTTGATTTCCAAGAGGGAAACTGGGGAGGTGAGTCTCCCATTCATTTCGTCTGAGACTCGTTCATTGGCTGCGATAGGTGGAACTAATGACATAAAATTGGTCGGGGGGTTGTCCGAAGAGAAAAGATCCTCATAAAAGGAGACATCAATGCGGCTCATGTTATCCAAATCCGTAAAGACCAGCCCTTGAGGGTCCTCAAGAGACAGGATTGAATTTTTCCGACATTTTTGTTTAATAGAATTATGAAAGAACGATGAGTTTTGGTCCCAAAGCCTGGCCCATCGAGCCGCTGCCTTATGTTTCCAGTACAGTTCTTCTCTATACGTTGCCTCCGCCAATTCTGTCTGGAGTGAGTAAACCAAATCCCACTCAATAGTTGGTTCTAATTTAGCCCTCTTAATTTCCTCTTCTAATTCCTTCATTTGTCTTGCAGAGTTTGAGGAGCCATTCCTAGCCCATTTAAAAAGCACGTGCCTTAAACGTTTAAGTTTGTCATGTAATTTAAATTGTGGAGAGCCATACATAGGTCGTTGCCATTCCCAGTAAACCATCAGACGAACCTCTAGACATCGGGCCCACCGCATAACAATTGGACAGGGGGGGCTTGCCGAATAACAATTGGCAGATGATCGGAGCCCAAGAAATCAACATGAGTGACCATCAATTCAGGCCATAATTGTAGCCAATCCAAGTTAATTAAAAACGATCCAATTGTTGTTTAATTAAAGTATTTTCAACTCTGTTATGCTTTGACCAAGTAAATTCAGGACCCACGAAACCAACATCAAGTAACTGTAAGTCATTAATAAAAGCTGAAAAGTCAGCCAATGACCTCGGAATTGGGTCATTGCCGCCCTGCCTCTCAAAATTGAGAGCGATCGCATTAAAGTCCCCACCAATTACAACCGGTCCAGATAATCCAAGGATAGTAGAGCGAGGTTGAGATAATTGAGTGACACGAATCGATACAACCGTCGACAAATAGACACCAATATAAAAATAGCAATATTATTAGGAGAATTCCATCGAATGCAAATTGCAAGAGAAAAAGAAAATACACATTGACAAGATAAGTGAGGAAGCCAAGCAACAGCCAAACCAACCCCAGAGCCCACACCCGCCACATGTTCGAAATCAAAAAAAAACCCAAAGGAACAAGTTTTATTCTAAGCCCATATGAATCCATGCGAATTTCACTTAAAAACAAAAATTGAGGACCAACTTGATGAACAAGTTCCAGCAGCTTTCGGTTTGTCAAGGGAGTTCCCAATCCCCGACAATTCCAGGAGAGGCAGCTCATTGGAGGATTGGGGGCTAATCTAGGTGGGCTACCTCCACCTCTTGATTAATATCCTCTTTATCAGACTCGGGCTCCTCATCGTCTTCAGAACTAGAAAGAAAGAGTGCGTCTGTATCAAAACCAGCTCCCTGATTGGGTGATAAACCACCCGCCGAAGGATTATCCACCAAAGTCGGACCCTCTGAGCAAGAACCGGCCTCACCTGACACAATAATGGATTTAAGTAATTTTGACCCAAAGTTTGAGCCATAGGGACTTGGTGGAAAGAAGACTTGGGCCGCTTCCCCCTCTTCAAATTCAGCTTGGAGTTTCCTTTTAATGGATCCAGAAGAGAGAGTAGCATCCCTTGGAGAGGGCCCATTCGGTTGACCACCAGAGGGAGAAAGTGGTGGCACTTGGCAAGCTTTAGGAGTAGGCTTAGCTCCTAAGTCAGATGATCCATGTAAGGCTTCGAGGGGCTTGGGCCCATATGAGAAGAGGAAGCAACATCTGATTGCGGGCCAAGGTTCTTCAGAATATCATTTAGGCCAGTGGAGGCTTCGGCCTACTTCATAATAGAGGGCCTAATAACAGGACCAGGCCCACTCCTCCTTCCAACTTCAGCCCGCAAGATCTGAAACAGCACCAATTTTAGAAAATTAGAATTATTTAGGGCCAAGCCAACCCATCATAATTTTTCAAAATAAAAATAAAAACAGAAGACACTTCGGGCCTTAGAGAAAGCACATTAGGACTGACCTAGGGACATGCAGAAGGGACTGGAAGAGAAAGAAAAGGGCGAGGCCCATCAGCCACATGTCCAACCCCTCTAATCCGACCTCCTAACTGACGATTTTGGGCCCATTGGCGATGCAGATTCGAAGACAACCCAACGACAACAGAAGGAGGGAGTCCACCACGACCCCTACGAGCTTGAGGGCGACCAGGGATCAGTCTTTGGAAGTTTGGGCCCTCAGTTTCCACCTCATCAGGGTCAGTAACACCGCAGATCCATGAGTCCCGAACAAGAGGGTCAAAAACCAAATCTGTGTGAGAGCAATCTCCCATAGCATAACCCAGGAGCCCACACAGATAGCAGATGCACGGTACTCCTTCATATTGGAAGAAGACCTTTAAAGAAGATCCATCCTCACCATTGACCGAAGCCGTTCCCAAGAAAGAGCTATACAAATCCATCTGAACCCGACCTTTAACATAGAAACCTTCCGGTTTTTTAGCATCGAAGTATCCCATGCGCACCACTTCTCCCATTGGCTTCAGAAGTTTCCAACCAACAGCAACAGTGCGGCATGCAAAAGGCATGCCAATGATCTTCACCCAAATAGACATAAACCGAAGGGCATTATACAGTTCCTCAGAAGGGGACATATTATCTGTGAAATTAATAATCGCCTTCTGAAAGTACCAAGGTTGATTTGCAAGCACAAAGTTACGCTTTGATACAGAGGGGAAAATAAATTGGTACAGTCCATACCCGACGTCGAAGATACGAATTCGGCCACACTTCCAAACCGGGATCACTACAAGAAAACACAAATTTAGTCACAGTTTTTTTGGCCCTTTAGTCACGGTTTCATAAACCGTGACTATATTGCCCTATTTTTGTCACGGTTTGAAAAGAAACCGTGACAAAGATATTAGTCACGGTTTTGGTTTAAACCGTGACTAACCTTTGGCACGGTTTTGGGTCAAACCGTGACAAAGGTTAGTCACGGTTTGCCCCAAAACCGTGACTAAGGTTAGTCACGATTTGCCCCAAAACCGCGACAAAAATGGGGCAATATAGTCACGGTTTTCATATAAACCGTGACTAAGGTTAGTGACCAAATTGTAAGCTATAAATTTCCATTGACTAAATTTGTAATTTCCACGAATTTCAGAACTAGACCCTCAAATTATTCTGTTAAGCAAACTAATTCTTAAACTTATAAAGTTAACAAAAGGTCCAAATTTTATTTCTTCCGTTACTCAATTCAGTCACTCCAGTTTTCTAGTTATGCAACTTGGTCCAAAAACTTAATTAGTTAACAAATCGGTCCTTCGAATAATTACAACGCCGCCGATTAACAATGCCGTCGTCGATTAAGTCACCGCCATCGATTCCTGCCGCCGCCAATTCACAATGCCGCTGATTCCCAACGCCATAGCCTTCCCAATGCCGCTGATTCACAATGCTACCGCCGATTTCCGCCGCCTCCATCGATTCCTGCAGCTGCATATTCACACCGCCACCAAATTCCAACGCCACAACCTTCTCTCGCCGCCGATTCACATATCCCTCTCTTCAGATTCCTGCCACCGATTCGAGCAGCAGGTCTAGGTCTGGCAGCAGATCTGAGGCAGCGGTGGGTTGCAGTGGCGGTGGGCATTAGGCAGCGGCGGCGGGCATTAGGCAGCGGCGGCGAGGTTTAGGAAGAGGATCGGCAGTGGGTTGAATAAGTCGAAGGTCTGGGTTTGGAGAATCGGAGAGCTATTTCGCCAAAGGATAGTTAGAGAGGAGAAGAAGAAGTTGAATGGAAGAAGAATAAGAAGGGAGAGGAGGAGAAGTTGAAGGAAGAAGAAGGCAGAGGGAAGAAGTTGAAGGAAAGAAGAAGAAGAAGGCAGAGGAGAACGATGAGATGGGAGGAGAGAGATGAAATGACTTAGTCACGGTTTCAATGAAAACCGTGACAAAATTAGTCACGATTTTATAAACTGTGACTAATTTTGTCACAGTTTTCATTGAAACCGTGACTAATTTTGTCACGGTTTCAAAGAAACTGTGACTAATCAGTCACGGTTTTATAAAATCGTGACAAATTAGTCACGGTTTGAAAGAAACCGTGACTAATTTGTCACGGTTTCTTTTAAACCGTGACTAATCAGTCACGGTTTTTATAAACCGTGACAAATTAGTCACGGTTTCAAAAACTGTGACAAAAAATCCGTGACTAAACCTATATTTTCTTGTAGTGGATGAAGGAATTTTCCACCAACCTTAGATCACGAGACTCATTCCAATAAATCCGAGCAAGCAAGCTAAGTTCTGTCCTTTCACGTGCATCCTAAAGATCCGCTGCAGTAAATTGAACAGACGAGACAGCATGTCCATGGAAAGTCATTATGAGATTGATTGGCGGAGAGGGAAAGAGGCAGAGAAGAGTAATTCGGTAGAAAGAGGAATTGAGGTGATTGGAAAAGGAGAAAAGGCGATTGTATTTATCTTTAAAAAAATAACAGAATCGTAGGGAAAGAAGGAACAGATAAAGAAGGACTCTTATTAGAAAATAATAAACAGTTAACAAAAGAATCATCACTCTCCCACCGTAACTTCTCAACCCGGAAAAGTAGGAACTAATAAACAACATGGGCAACTTGGTTGACCAAACCGAAAAACAACCCAAATCACGCCGATTGGAGACTTGGCGTCGAATCTGAATGCTGGCGGACACCTTCAACCAACTGATCCGAGACCACGCACCGGTGCTCAATCGAGGCGACCCAGATCCTCTTCGACTAAGGATGTGGGCAAAGAGCAAAACGGTAAAGCCCCAACTTGAACCCGCTCTGAATGAAATATCTGCGAAGACTGCCGTCCAAGGACAGGGGTTAGGAGTTGTGTCAATATGAACCGGACTCCAAAGAATCACAATCTCGAACCTGAACCAAAAAATCATTAGCAAATACACCACGAGGGTGGCATCAGGACTCCGAAGAATCTGTAGTACAATATACGGAAGACCCGCAACTTGCGTAGAGAACAAGAATTCTTGAAATCCATGAAGAGTATCAGGCCAAAAATCGTCAGAATTAGCAAAAAAATCGTCAGATTGAGAGCTTTTCCAAAAAAGGATATTTTTTTTCTCTCCTGGTTGTAATTAGCAAAAAAATTAACCTCAATTAATCATTACTTTTTTGTTTTTGTTTTTACTTAGATAGTCCTCCCCCTAACAAGTAGAGCTGGCAAAATGCTGGCCCGACCCGATAAAACCCGCCCAGCCCGCCCACCCAGCCCGACCCGTGACCCGACTGACCAAAAAGTCAACAACCCGTAACCCGCCCAACCCGTGACCCGACGAACCCGCGACCCGCTGAACCCGCGGCCCGACGAGCCCGCGACCCGACGAACCCGCGACCCGATGAACCTGCGACCCGACGAACCCGCGACCCGATGAACCCGTGACCCGACGAACCCGTGACCCGACTAACCCGTGACCGGCCCGACCCGCCCGACTAACCCGATTGACCTTATTAAATACACACATTTTTACCAAACTTGTATGAAAATTCTAATTAAAATGTAAAATTTTAACTTATTTTATAATATATTTAACAAATATATGATTGTATATACATTTATCATATGTACATCATATGTAAAGAAACATTTAATAAATCACATATTTTTTTTTATTTCCTTCCTTTTTTCCTCTTCTTTTCTATTCACATTTTTCCCTTCTTTTTATTCACACTTTTTCAAATTCAACTTGTTATTAAACCATCTAAATCTTGTGTACTGTCTTGATTTTTTATTTCAATCCCATTTTGATTGCTCCAAATATGTATTCTGACAATTTCCTCTTTACAATTTATTCTATTATTCTCACTTCTCTACTTTTTCCCAATATCTCAAAGTTATTTCTATTCTCCCACAACTTTTCCCCTTCTCTTTTCATATTTCCCCTAATTTTCATCTACCAACGACCCTTCTTCTTTTCTATTTCCCACACTTTTTCCCCTCTTCTTTTCTATTTCTCACACTTTTTTCCTCTTCTTTTTTATTTCCTACTCTTTTTCCTTTCCCTCTATTTTCTCTTTCCCTCTAAAATGGCTAGATTTACCATTTTTTTGAAAGGTTTGACTAAATTCATAAATAAGTCCAATCTTAAACCATAAACCTTAAAAGTTAAGGGGTCGTTTGGATGAGGGATTCTAAATGTCCACGAAATTGGAAAGAATTGCAAAGAATTTAATTCTTGAGAATTAGTGGGAATTTAACTTTTAAATTCCATGTTTGGATTGCTAATTAGGAGAAGGAATTGAATTAGAGGATATTTAATTAGTGTGTTAAAAGACATTTTCACCCTCATTTTAAAAGTTCCAATAAGCTCATCAGTTGGTTTGTGAATTGTTTTTGTATCAGTATAAGAATTTCACTACCCATTGATTTACAGTATTTCACTATCGCGTAATTTTATGAGATTACTATTGCTAATAAGATGGATGCATCCTGATATGCTCATCTAAATCACCTACATTGTCACAGAAGACAGTATTGCAATCCAAACAAGTAGTTAAACTTAAAGAGCTATGGCACAAGCTACGATTTGCTCCCGACAAGCAACGTCAAATCTGATGACATCTGGTCATTTGATGCCGACAAACTAAAAATTGAATTGAGAACCTTCAAGATTGAACAACCGATGATCATCTTGTTTTGCATTGAAAACCTTCAAGATTGAATAACCGACTAATGTAAGTGGATATTTATTTGCCTGCAATTCCATCTTGCAACTGAACAAATAATTTAAACTATTAAGCTAAATCAAAAGAAACAGAGTGCATGATGTCAATTGTTAATATTTAATTGAACCTATAAGCTAAAGTTGAAGAAACAAAACAACACATATAAATAAATCAACATACACGGCCAGCTGATTATGAAAAAGAAGACAACGTAAGAAACTAATGGCAGAAGAAGAGGACATAGAAAATACAAAGAAGAAGAAGAGGACGAGGAAGGGAAAGAAGAATACGTAGAACATAAGCAAAAAAAAATATGCAACACATAAGCAAAAAAAAAAGCGCAGCACACAAGCAAAAAAAAAATACGCAACACATAAAGCAAACATAAAAAACAATACGCAACACATAAGCAAAAAAAATACGCAACACATAAGCAAAAAAACAATACGCAACACATAAGCAAAAAAAAATACGCAGGATATAAGCAAAAAAAAATACGCAATACATAAGCAAAAAACAATACGCAACACAAGCAAAAAACAATACGCAACACAAGCAAAAAATAATACGCAACACATAAGAAAAAAAAATACGCAACACATAAGCAAAAAACAATACGCAGCACATAAGCAAAAACAAAAAATGCACAGCAATAAAAGAACATGAATAAAAAACGTAGCAAGATTAAATTGTTCAGAGTTTTAGTCGAGGGCAGCACGTGTAAATTGTCGAGGGATATCTTAATTCCCTGATAGTAGTTGGGTTATTCGAAATCTCTGAAAAGGATATTACAATATCACTAGGGAATTCACAGTGTTGTAAGAACCGGACCGGCCCGGCCGGTCAGACCGGTAAAACCGGTGACCGGCCTTCAAACCGGTCCGGTCGGAGGTTATTTGTTCACCGGCTGAATTGTATCATTGAACCGGTTTGACCCGCTGGAACCGGTAAAACCGGTCGACCCGGAAAACACGGTTCCAAACGGTTTGCTTATTGAAACTTCTCAATTTGAGGATAAACGGGGGGAAATTTTAACAAAACCCAAAATATTGATGTCGAACAGATCTGTAACAGTTCCAGCAAACCTTTCCCGGACTCCTTCTTTCTCGTTTGGGTTTTCTCTTCGTCTTACAACCATCACCAACCAGCCTTAACTCTGTTCTAGTAATCGTCTAAGTCTTCCCTCCTCTGCTGCTATTGATTACCGACAAAAAGGGGGTTTCCAGAATAGAAAGCTAATATATCAATAGCAGAGAAGAAGAAGAGGAAGAGAAGTCGTAAGAATCAATCTGATTTAATATTTGTAATCCATTTATAAAATGAAGAAGAAGAGAATAGAAGATGAAGATAGGAAGAAGAAGAAGAATTGAGAGGAGGCGGCAGAGAGAGAAAGCAAAGAGGAATACATTTGTTAGGGCAAAAGATCCGGACCCAACCTCCAAAGGTTGGACCGGTCCAACCCCAATACCCGGAGGGGTAATTTCGGTATTTTGAAAAAATAACCCTATCCTCCCCCTGTTCATCTTCTTCACCGCCGCTATCCCACTTTTCTATTACTTTCCCAATCAACAAATTACAAAACTGAAAAAAGAAAGCACCATCCTCATCCCCAATCCTCGTCACATCGGCAGTCGACGGCTGCTATTCGAGACCTCAATCGAAGCTTTTATCAGTCGTTCCAAACAGTGCCGCCGTCCTTCTTCGTCTCCCTTCCAAACAGTGCTGCCGTCCTTCTTCGTCTCCCTCCCGTTTCTCAATCGTCCAAATCTGGAGCCCAAATCGGAATCAAGCCAGAGGAACACCGATCTGTGGCGGAAATCGACTAGAAATCCGGCCATGGCGGTCTCCGGCGGCGATGATCAAGTGAGATGAGGAAGGCTCGGTCGGAAGGCGGTGGCGGATCCACGAGAAGGCGGTGGCGGAGAGAGGGGGTGATTCCAACGCTAGGTTTGCTTGGTACGGCGGGGTCCCGGGACGAGATTCGATCTTGAGCTTCGGTTGGTGTATCGGCAACGACGACGGAAGAGGAAACGGTCAACGACATACACACGGTGTCGACGTTCATCTCTCCCCGATTTGTCTGGGTCCTTGTCGCCGAATCGGAACCGGAGTCGGAGCTGCGGAATCCATCGCCGGAAAATAATATCTACTGGTCGGGAAAAAATTGAAGAAGAAGATGTAGAATTTTAGTTATTTACAGTTTAGTCACTTGAGTTTAATCTATTTTAGTTAGGTCACTTACTTTTTGTTATTAACAATTTAGCAATTTTTGGGCCATTTTGAAAAATTTTGTATGTGAACATTGTTAGAAATTAACTTTGTAACTTAATAATGTGGTCGTTGAATAACATGTTAGCTAGTTTATACAACTAGTTAACTAATTATAAATGTTAACTAGTTATGAGTTAAAGATTTCCGGTTAACTAGTTATTTGGTAATGACGTTAACTAATTAGCAATGTAAGATAACTAGTTAACTAATTACTAACAAAATAACTAATTACACTGATTTGATAACTAGTTATCATCTTAAAAAAATGTTAACTAGTTATCTAAATCATAATGTTAACTAGTTAACTCGATATGGTAATCATGGTAAGTCGTTAACTAGTTAACTAATTATGCTGATTCGTTAACATCGGAAAAAACCTGTTAACTAATTTTGATAACTAGTTAACTAATGTTGATAACAAATTATCACCCTAAAATGTTAACTAGTTAACTAGGTAAAAATAATATAACAAGTTAGATAACTTGTTAACAAAAAATCTCGTTAAAATGTTAACAAAAAATCTCATTAAAATGTCGCCAGCATGATTGGTTATCAGGTTAAATTCTGTTAACAAGTTAATATGATTTTGTTAACTAGTTATCAGGTTAAAATATGTTAACAGGTTAACATGATTGGTTAACAGGTTAACATGATTGGTTAACAAGTTAACATAATTGGTTAACTAGTTAACTCGATTGGTTAACTAGTTATCATATTAAAAAAAAAATGTTAACTAGTTATCTTAGTCATGATGTTAACTAGTTAACTCGATAAGTTATCTAGTTAACTAATTATGTTAATTTGATGACTAGTTAACTAATGTTGATAACAAGTTATCACCTAAATCGGTTAACAAGTTATCAAACAAAAAACGTTATTAACTAGATATCAGATAAAAATCATATTAACTAGTTAACAAGTTAACAAGTTAACTCGATTAGTTAACAAGTTAACGATTAGTTAACTCGATTAGTTAACAAGTTAACGATTAGTTAACTAGTTAACTAGTTAACAACTTGATAACTAGTTAACTCGGTTGGTTAACTAGTCAACAAAAATATTGTTATCAAGTAAAAAATTTGTTAACTAGTTAACTCGGTTGGTTAACCTGTTAGTAAAAAATCTGTTAACAAGTTATCAAACAAAAAACGATGTTAACTAGTTATCAGTTAAAAAAACACTGTTAACTAGTTAACAACAAAAAAAGTGTTAACTAGTATTTATTTTTTTTAGTAAAAAAAAATTATTGAAAAAAAAATTTCAAAAAAAAATTAAAAAAAAAATTTCGCCGGAAAAGTCGTCGGCCGGTCGCCGAAAAAGTCGCCGGCGACGGCGGCCGGTCGCCGGAGACGGCGGCAGGTCGCCGATGCTGGGGTTCCTGGAAATTATATTTCTTTAATTTAAATATAAAGAATAATATTATTTATTTAATTTAAGTATTAAAAATAAATTATTTGTGTAAAGTTCTAAATACCCTAACAATCTAGACCATTGGATTGGTCAAAGAGTCAAAAGTGATCTAATGGTTGAGATGAAGGTTGGAAGCTTCCAACCCTTGGAAAGGGTTGGAGCCGGATCTGCGCCCCATTTGTTAGGGTTTCTATTTCCTTAAAAGTCAATATAAGTAAAGTTAATTATTAAGGTTTGGTGCTTAAAATATTTCATTATATCATAATGGTACATATATATTTCCAATATTAAATAAACCGATTTTATACCGTTTTTTACGGTTTAATCCCGGTCGGACCTTAAACCCTTGAACCTCTCACTAAACCGGTTTGATGTTCAGTCCGGTCATGACAACACTGGGAATTCAAGACTCAATTCTCCGGATTAAATTTGGGCTATCCAAACAAGACATTTAAAGATATCCCAATAATCCTTCCAATTCTCTTTTCCAATTCCCTAAACGACCTCTAAATTATATTCAATTTTAGTTTATTTATTATAAGTATATTTAATTTAAATAATAAATGATTTCTAATATACACGCTGCTACAAGTGAATAAAAATTTATTAAATTTTATTTAGAATTATTTATCAAATAAAAAAATTTATATTAAGTTTTGAAAATTGTAGTTGAGACTTGTGACCCGATGGGCAACCCGACCCAACCCGAGACCCGCCCAACCCACAACCCGATAAACCCACGACCCGACTAACCCGCGACCCGATTAACCTACGACCCGACTGACCCGCGACCCGACTGACCCGCGGCCCAACTAACCCGCAGCCCAATGAACCCGCGACCCAACAGACCCGCAACCTGACTGACCCGCAACCCGACTAACCAGACCCGTGGACCGCCCAACCCACCCGTTTGCCAGCTCTACTCACAAGTCACAACCACCCCTTTTGTTAGTTTAATATTATTTTGAAACAAATCCTCCCTCCGCGCCTCCTAACTAAACACAAAAATTTGAATCAGAACCATCAGCAGCGGCAAACTGACTTTGATACTTTCCACAAAATTCAAAATTTCACAGCACAGCACATCAACAAGACAAACCCCTACCCAGAAAAAGAGCTGCACTTTCCATAACTTTATCTTTCTTTCCATTTTTCTTTCTTCTTCTTCCTCAAATTCCTCCCCCTCTCTCTCTGTCTCTCCGCTTCACTTCCCTGATTCCAATCCTCTTCAATCAAAACTCTCATCTTTATTTTCTTCTTCACATCATTAATGGCGTCCCGCTACAATTCCTACCATTCTTCCCGCTCTTCCGCATCTTCTTTCACCTCTGACCCCGCCTCCTCTGCCGAATTCAAGCCTTCTTCTTCTTCTTCCTCCTCAAGAGCCCTCGTTAAATCCAATAAACCCTCCGATCTTTCCCAATTGAAACCCACTTCCTCCAAATCTAAGCCCACAACCCACAATCTTTCTGCATTGGTCAAGAAGTTCATGGACAAGAAGTCCACTCCCACTACACTGTCCGCCAAAGGGTCCTCCAAAAACCCACCTGGGTTCATGATTCCGCCGGATTTGATCGCTGAGGACTTGAAGAAGACGGCAAAGAAAGGCCCCGCCTTGGTCGGGTTGCAAAAGAAGCTGTTTGGGAAGGAGAAGGAGAAGAAGAAGAAGGAAGTCAAGGCTTTGACTGAAGTTAAAGGGTATAATAATGGTGGTAATGTTGCGAATACGAGGACATTGGCTATGGTTTTGAGGAGCGAGAGGGAGCTTCTGTGTGCCAATAAAGAGATGGAGGCGGAGGTTTCGGAGCTCAGGTCGATGGTTGAAACCAAGAATAGAGAAGTAAGTCTTAAGCCTAAGTAACAAGTCATAGAAGTAGATCCTAATTCCTTGTTCTGGTTATGAATTAGGAAGGAAGTTCAAATACGTTGCTGGTAACTTGATGTATAAGAGGGTCATATCCTTAAAACACATTGGATTGGCAATTTGATTTTGCAGGTAGAGAAATTGAAGGATTTGTGTCTGAAGCAGAGGGAAGAGATTAAGTCATTAAAGAATGCAGTACTGTTTCCTGATGTAATGAACTCTCAGCTTCAAGATGTCCTTGAGCAGCAAGGCTCAGAGCTGAAACAAGCCAAACAAATCATCCCAAATCTGCAGAGGCAGGTCACTTCTCTCACTGGCCAGTTACAATGTCTGGCTGAGGGTCTTGCTGAGGTACAACAAAAAGCACCTATGGCCATTCTCAAGTAAACCTTTTCATTTTGGGAATGGCTGATGTTTGTTCGACTTTTGAGCAGGTGAAGGCTGAGAAATACGGGAGGGTTCGTTGTAGTAGCTCGCCAAAGACTCCCTCATATGATTACCAAGGGTCTGCAAATTCCCTGGTAAGCAAGAAACATGAGGACATGACGAACTTGGGAAATGTTTCAGCTGGATTCAATCCTACTGTTTAAGCTTCCATTTTTGGTTAGAAGTAACCTTTTTGAATTTCGTGAGCCATGTTCAGGATCAGGATGACTTCAGTTCTTGTGGTGCTACAACGCCAGGAAGCCCAGATGATATGTTTGTCAAGGATCTGAATCCTTGTCTTACACCTTATGGTGCCAAAACAAAATCTAAGGTAGTATATCCAAAAGCTATTCGTATTTATGTGCATTAGAGTCGATGGTAGTTATTTACAGAATGGTGTTGCTGCAGGAATTTGATGAGTTGGGTTATGATTGTGCATCTTCATTTGAAGAATACTTGCCAGAGATGCAAACATCAGATGAGCTTACTTTCAGTTCTGGTCCCAGGAAGCTGTTGTCTAGAAGCTCTGATCGTTATCAAAGTTCCAATGCAGGGAGTGCAATAGCAGCAGTAAGAGCTGCTCGGAGATCAGATGAAAGCAAGTACAAACTTGGGAAGCAAATCTACGATAGAGTTGTCTGATAATGTTTAGTTTTGTATGTCTAATGACCCATCTTGGTCATTGCTTAAAACCTCCGAGAGGTGATCCCATCACTTGTAATGAGAGATGCAGCAAAGATGATTTTTGTCCATTACATAAATGAAGAGTTATATGCTCTCCTTTTCAAGAAGCTCAGTATAGCTGAGTTTAATCAGATTTTATGAAGCTGTATTGGGATCAAAGTATTTGACAAAGACCAGTTATGTATCGTAGTTTAGGTTTATGATACAGGACAAAGAATAAAAGTAACACATCAATAATGTCGATCCATAGGCACAGTATTATTGCTCTCTAGTTTCTAGTATGGGGACAAAACTTGTGTTATAAATTATACAATTTACCTAAACAAAAGGAAGACATGTACATCAATCTCCGTGGAACATTCATAGAGCATGACATCCAGAGTCTCTCCCCAGATTTCTCTTTCAACCATACATCGATCGTGTACGCAAGCAGTGACATCATAGGTGTTTGTTTGTTTGTTTACCTCAATCAAAATTGAAGCCTTCACATGGCAAATGCAAATCCCTCATCCATGGCATGGAGATCACCAAACATAACCATCGCTGTTCAAAGGTCTGAGACCGCAGCACCACACAGCACACTTCCCAAGTAGAGTCTGTGTAAACGTTCTGTCGTCTGGAATTCAAGACCGTTACCAGTTGTGTAACTGGGCAGTTACACTCTTGACCAGGGGATGATATTCCGTGTGCATGTATCTTTTAGCTTTCTCTGAACCGGGTTGTCCAAGCCATTCTTCATACAATCCACTAACAAGAGGGTTGTTATGCGGATCCGCATTCAGAACCTATAAATTTTGATAGGATTAACTCAGAATTCAATTGTCCTACAAATGGCATCAGATGATGTGTCATATTTAAGTGTCTTCCTCTATTATGATCAACGACTAATCACTAGCATCTACCAGACACCCAAGCAAATTGACAATTCATATAGCTTAACATCAATTCATCGATTCTGTAAGGACTGTACAGGTTTTCTTAGAAATGGGGAAGCTTTAAGCAAACGGAAATTTACACGAGACAGATTAGATGGGCCATTCTTATCTGCATTGATGGCAAGTTGTGATATGACGATATCATGACAATCAAATGATGATATCATGAAATGCATAGATGCAAGTAGAAGTAAGCGGAACAACTAGCATCAATATGAGTTCCGCATCGTGATCAAAATGAAAGCATTTCATCACTCACATTTTCCATGTAGATGGATTCAGTCAATCGAAGCAAATCTTTCGGAGATTGCCCTTGCTTTGGTTTGATTTGACCACCACCATTCAAGCAACCTGCTTAGCCATTGAGAAATCAGTAAGTGATTCCACAGATTTCAGATTCAAGAGAATCTGGTCAGTGGACAGGATTGATTGGACATAGCTGTACAAGCCACAACATAAAAGAGGACATACCTGAAGGGCATGCCATAACCTCTACAAAATGGTAATCACATTTTTGCTTCTTCACCTTTGTTACAACATTTTGCAGGTTTCGGAAACCATAACATAAGGCAAACTTCAACACAATTTTTCCATCCACCTGAAGTACATCAGAGCAAGACATTTGACAATGAACTGATAAGTATAGTTAGAGAGACGGAGAAAATCAACACACTATCTTCGAGGTAAACTCAACTCCATGCTACCAAAATCCAAGCAAAAACGAGGAAGTAAATATAGCTGCAACTCTTTCACGTTGAAGATACTCGAGATCCACGGCAATTGATATGAAAATGATATACCATTGTTATGGGATTCAAGAAATGGTGAATAGAATAAGTACAACGAGATATAACTTACTATGAGAGATACTTCACGAAAATCTGTGTTTCTTAAAGTCTTGAACTCAACTGGCCCTTCAATTTCTCGTCCAAATAAAGTCTTAGCAGCATAACGAAATACTGTCTCTGCGTAACCACCAGAACTGCCAGCTACCCCATAGAGATGCTCTTGTTCATCAACATTTGTCAACCTGCAAAATTTGATAAAATTGGTCAGCTGGTCTATTTGCCTTCTATAACACATTGCTAGAGCCATACAAAAGTTGCATGGTTTCAAAATCTGCCAGTCTCTTACAATCTATCAAGAGAGGATTCTTCTAAGGCTTCAAAATCCACTGCTTTCAACTGCAACATAAGATTAGGAAATGAGAATTACAAAAGTACAAAGCATTATATAAAATGAAAATGAAGATCTTAGAAACTGCTACATTGTGAAACCTCTCACCTTTATCAAATCCACAATTTCTCCAGTTGTCAAAACCGAATCTACCTCTGTAATGCTTATATCGCTGTGACTAGTTGGTACCTTTCCTTCCAGTTTGAAACTGAAGTCATCCCTTGCAGCCTCAAGCTTCTTATCATAACAAGGCATGACAGTGACATGGTAGATATTATCCGGCCTGTAAAATGAGTTTGGAACACTCCTATTTAGATCAAATATGATGTAAATATCCTTCAACAACAGTTTTAATATAAATTTATCTAGTTATCCTGATGTATGAACATCATAAGAACCAACTGAACCATAAAGTTCTCCCCAGAATAGCCAATGGACAACTTGAATGACCACTTCATTGTGCTATCCAGCAAAGTTATATAACATAGAATATCCTAATTTTAATCATCTGTGGCTTTAGGCAATAGAAACCTACCACAAAATGTATATAAAGAAACAATCAGATGTGATTTTTACCTAAGACCCATTTTATGACATATATGACGCTTTATAATGGTCCCAATTGTTTGTTGGGGACTCTTGACGGATGATATGTAAGGGAGAATATATGATCCTAGTTGCTTCTCGGCATAGCAAATCCAACCTGTAATAAAAGGAAGACATTTATTAGCTTTCCATTTTTCAGTATCCCAACCAAAGTCTTTGTAAGAATCTTTTTTTTTTCATGAATGTCTTTGTAAGAATGTTGGCCAACATCTTTTTCCGCTCTTGTTTAGGGGACATAAAGTAAAAGCAAAGGTAAGCAACAAAGATAAACTAATTATCAGGGAAGTCAAATCGCTGACAGAGAATTATAGGGTAAGAAGTAACCTGGGCATGCAGATGAAAGCACTGGCAGTGATACATTAGACCCTTCAGCTTCACCCAAGCTTTTTTTAAATCGACTAACAAACTCATTACAACTCTCAATTAGTGTCAAGTCTCTGCTACAGCTTGTATCAAAGACGGCCTTTACTCCCAAGGACTTGAAAAATGTCGTGAGCTTCCTAAAGACCTGAAGATTGAAAAAATGATAGCTAGATTACACATACTGACAACAGCACTATGACTATGTAGCCCTCTCCTACTCTTAAACTGATAATAAAAGGAGATGGGTAAGAAGAATCATTCCCTACCTGTAGAGGGGAAAGGCCAAAATGAACAGCTAGCGAAGCTCTGGACTGTGGCGAAAGAGAAACAATAATATCTTTGCCTTTATCAAGATTAGACAGAAATTCTTCCGAACTCTGCTTCTCGAGCATTACTGTTTCTGCTGATGTTATGCACCCACTACAAAACGGTCAAAAGTAAGCAATGAGCTAATAAATCCTCAGGCAGACCAAAAGAAGCAAAAAAATACTACCACTGAACAAAGAGTTAGCAGCCTGCAAAAATTTAATTGATACAAAAGCAGTTCAAGCGTAGCAAATTACCCTCAGGAGCTACTAGTAACTGCATCGAGGAAACATTTGGAGAATAAGAGAAACATAATCATAGGGACGATTGAATGAGCAGAAACCAAGTGCCCAAGAACTAGGAGCCAAATAGAATACCAAACCCAAAACTACGTAAGAGAGCAATCGACTTCAGCTACTGAATGATACGAAATTTCAGAAACGGAAACAAAGAATAGAATCAAAATAGCTCGACGAAAACGTGGGAACTTGACTAAGAGATAGGGCAACTTCATTACCTGCATGCCAAACAATCCTTGAGGGAAATCGTAACCGGCTCCGGCTGCCGATTGATCACAACCTTCAAACCAAGCAACCACCCAAAAAAATAACATCAGAAACAATTACCAACAGCTTCAGCCTAGGAAGGAAACCATACGAAGAGGAAAGAAACTTCAAAATTTACCTCCGGTCTATCAGGCTTTTTTATATTGGCATTAGCCTTGATCCCCTTCAAAGAGACTACACAATCCTGAGAAGGAGCTATGAAATCGTTGAGATCCCCAATCCTTAGCGTCGACGAGAACTTATCCGACATCCCCGTTTACACTTGATACACGGAAACTCCCGAGGTAGGTTTGGGGAAACTAGGGTTCGTAGAGCTCCGAATTCTGTAGAAAAGCGAGCTTGTGAAGTACAGAAGTCAGTTTCGCGCCACCGGAAAGTTGTGAGGGTAAGACTTGTAAGGAAAAGGATAGGCGGCGGAAGAATGCGGAGGGAAATGATAAGCGGGCTAGCGGGCTAGCGGTCAGCGGCGGAGTCGGCGTAGGGATGCGTGACAGGAAGGCGGACAATGAGAAACGTCGGATGTGCGGACAATTCTGAAAAGTCAAAGCGGAGGGTTTGATTAATATCCGTTAACCATATTTTACTAGCTTTTTAGCTATTTTCTTGGGCCACGTGTCCACCACAGAGGATTTCGTGCTGTTCAATTTCGTTGATTTTTTTTAACTCTCGTATGAGTAAATGAGTCAACCATACAAAAACTAGATATTAAGTGCTTGTCCAAACCGAAAGGTTTACCACTCCTTGGCTTGGGATACAACGAAGCATATGACGAGCCACACAATGGGCTACCGAATTAGTTTTACGAGGGACTGTCAGGAGTCTGAGACGGGGTAGGCCATCCAAGAAGTTCCAAATATTCGTCACTATCGCTCCTCCATCGCGACCCGAAATCGGCCGTCTAGAAATTGACTGATGAACTTGGGTGGCATCATCTTCAATGTCCACGTCTGATCATCCCATTGACTGGTAAAGCGCACAGGCATCCCTGGCAGCCAAAAGCTCAACAATAAAAGGATTAGTGATTCCAGGATAAGAGATACATGTCACAAAGAGGAGACCACCAGACGAGTCACGGACTGTGACATCCTAGGCAAATCCCACATCGACAAAGCACGGGGAGATCCATGGGCTATGTGGAATAGTTCAACCTTAACTGACTTGACGCGTTTTGTGGTGTAGTGGTGGGGGATTGACCTTGAGAGGAGGTCATGGGTTCGAATCCCACGAACACCCAAAAACAAATCCGTGAAAGCGGACAATATCTTGTCAGAAAAAGTTGGGATGTTACAAGTGGTATCAGAGCCTCTCCCCTCTTGAACGATGGTGGGGCAAACCTCAACGAGGATGTTGAGTCCTTGAGGGGGGGGGGGTGTATGTGACATCCTAGGCAAATCCCACATCGACAAAGCACTGGGGAAATCTATGGGCTATGTGGAATAGTTCAACCTTAATTGACTTGATGCGTTTGTGGTGTAGTGGTGGGGGGATGACCTTGAGAGGAGGAGGTCATGGGTTTGAATCCCACCAACACTCAAAAACAAATCTGTGAGGGCTTGGCCTAAAGCGGATAATATCTTGTCAGAAAAGATTGGGATGTTACACGGACCATCATGCCAATCGCGTCGCCTGAGCCCGAAGTGGTAGCGCCATCTACATTAATCTTCAAGCAAGGATGTCGAGGTGGAAACCAAATGGTTGTGTGGGGCAAAGGGGCAATGGAGGGGGGATGAGGGAGAGCTTGTCAACGTCGAAGGTGTACTGTCTGTGAAGGGCTGCTATGGAATATTTGAACTTCTCAAACACCACCCAATTCCTAGATTTCCAAAGTCTCCACCAAGCTAAGACCCACCGACTACATCTTGCGGGTGAGTGACTATAATCCAACGCCACACAATCGATGGGTGCGTGTGTGGTATACCCTCGAGGTCTAGATTGACGAGAGCGAAAAATCGACTCGAGACCGTGCAATTGAATAAAATGTGTTCAATTTTTTCAGGTTGGCGGAGACATGAGGGGCAGAGAACTGGGAGTTCCATTCCTCTTGAATTTAGGGCCTCAATGGTCGGAAGAATTCTATGGCAGAGATGCCAAAGGAAGAAACGTAACTTTGGTTGAACTCTTAGTGACCAGACCAATCTCCAAAGAGGAGCATCCATAAGGGACACCACCGCAGTGAATTTCTTCTTTTTTCGAAAAGTCCAAGCAAAGTCATACCTTGATGAGGTAGAGTATTCCCCACTTGGAGAGAAATGCCAGATTGGTTTATCTGGCTGGGGTGTTAAAGGTATGAGAATGCTCTCAATTTCCTGAACCGAGTCAGAGTCGAACAGGTCATTAAGGAGAGGCCTATCCCAAAAGCCATTTCGGAAAAGTGAAAGAATTTGAGTATGTTGAATTTGCACAGACGGAACCCGCGGCAAGGGGTAGGCTGGGAGGGGTTTACCGGGTATCCATGATTTCTTGAAAATTGAAAGGATGGGTCCGGATCCCAATTGCCATAGGAGTCCAGGTACCAATAAGTCCTGACTGTGAAGGAACCCTGCCATCCCAAGAGGGGTTGGATATCTTGGTAGCATTTAGGAAGCTAGATGAGGGAAAGTATTTCCTCTTCAAGAGCCGAGACACTAAAAGCTCTGGTTGGTTCAGGATACGCCAACATTGTTTAGCCAATAAAGTCTAATTGAAGGCTTGGAAGTTACGGAAGCCCAGACCGCCATCTTCCTGGGACAAGCATAGCTTATCCCAGCTTCTCCACCGGATGCGGCGCTGGTCCCCAACTTCTCCCCACCAGAATTTGACCATGCAGTTGTCTAGTGATTCGCACACCGTGTCAGACAATCTATAGCGAGACATGATGTGGACCGGGAGACCTGAGATGACCGAAGTTAACAACGTATGAACTCTCGCCAGCGATAGAGTTAGTCGTTTCCAACTATGCAGTCGCGTCTTTATCCTATCTTCAAGGAAATCAAAGGTTTCTTTCTTAGACCCCGTTACCACACAGAGGGCTCCTAAATAGGTCAGTGACAAGTTTCGTTCGTCTATGCCTAGGAAACCAGAGTATTCCCGACGCCAAGCAAGAGGAACATTCTTGCTGAATAGAACCGAGGACTTTGCGTAATTTATTTGTTGACCACTGAGCAGTTGATACCGGTTAAACAAGGATCGGAGGTGAAAAAGTGAAGGCCGTGACATGCGCAGAAAGAGCATAGTGTCGTCAACAAACATTAGGTGGGTGATTGTTGGAAAATGACCATTCAATCTTATCTCGAATAAGTGTTTACATTGAAATTCTTGGTGGATCGGATGGGACAGTCCCTATGTACAAATAGCAAATAGGAGTGGGGACAAAGGGTCTCCCTGACGAAACCCCCAAGACGGGGAGAAGTACCCATGAGGGGTGCCTTTCAGGAGAACCTCCATTGTGGTTGACCGAAGGCAAACGTGGACCAAACCAATCCATGTCGGATGAAAACCTAGAACATGTAGGAGGGGCGAAAGGAAATCCAATTCCACGCGATCATACGCTTTCTCCATGTCTACCTTAAGTGCCATGAAGTGCAGATTACCCAGCCTGTAGTGTTGGAGGTGATGGATTATTTCATGGGCTATTAAAATATTATCTGTAATACATCTTCCTCGCACGAAGCCATTATGTGCCGGGTTAACAATGTTTGGTAGAATAGCGCCCAGACGACTCGTAATAATCTTTGAAATTACTTTATAAAAACCGTACAGAGCCCAATGGGGTGAACTTGTGTCATATCTTCAACCTTTGACACCTTTGGAATCAACGTAAGCCACATATGATTTAAAGTGCGTAACATGTTTCCCCTGCGGAAGAAATCCTTGACCGTAGTCTTGACATCCGCAGCGACATTGGCCCAATACCGTTGGAAGAACAAACCTATGAACCCATCTGATCCTCGAGCTTGACTTGGACCAATGGAGAACACAATTTGGCAAATTTCCTCATCTGTGACCTTAGCCAAAAGGTCTTTATTCATGTCATCTGTTACCACGCGTCCCAATCCTATTTCAGTCACCGCCTATTGCGATCCATCATGTTCACCCGTGAATAATTGTCTGAAAAAATTGGCCGCAATAACCCCTTTGTCTTTTTCAGTTGTTATTAAATTCCCATTTGGATCCCGGAGGTCTCCAATGAGGTCTCCTTTACGAGTGGCTGTGACCACTCGGTGGAAAAAATTTATGTTACGGTCACCTCAAGCTAGCCGGTTTATTGAAACTTTTTGTTTCCAGTACAATTCCTCTTGGTGATGGATAATCGTATGTAACAATTCCAGGCGTCGTATTTCCTGCCAGTCACGCAAAGGAATTGAGTATTCAGTCACCAAGGCATTGTCAATGTCCTTTATTAACTGGGTCGAATCAGACGTCCCCCCCACTACACTAGTCAAAGAGAGTATGTCTGAGACGCTTTAACTTATCCGCTAGACGGAACATCAGGCTACCATCTAAACATGGTTAGGACCAAAAGTGAGAGATGAGATTTGTCACTTCCGGATTGTCAACCCAATGACAGTCAAAGCGAAATAGTTTCTTCGTAGTAGGAGACGGAGGTTGAGTCCGCAAGAGTATTGGAGAGTGATTCGAATATCTTGGAAATAAGTGTTGTATTTGGGACTCCGGAAATAACTCCAACCACAGATAATTTAGGAGGAAACGATCAAGGCGCTCATCTATTAAAGCGGGATCGGCTTGATGATTAAACCAGGTAAAGTCACGGCCCAAATAGCCAATGTCGATCAAATGAAGATCATTAGTGAAATTTAATAGGGGAGAAATGGAGACTCTCGTAAGAGGGTTACCCCACGCTTATCCGAGATGGAGAGCATGCAGTTGAAGTCTCCAAATACGCACTAAGGATCAGAAACATTTTCTAATTGCATGCGAAGACTTTGCAGTTGATCAGAAGAACGGAGTGAGGACCTATTAGAAAGGTAAACGCCTGTGAAATAAACAAATTTCTCTTCCTCGTGTTCCCACGCCACTCAAATTGAAAAATCATTGGAGACGACAACACAGGAAGAATAATCTGACGACCAAGCAAAAGCAATTCCCCCATCCGAATTATTACTTGGGGCGTGAAGATACTGTACAAACCCATTTTTATTTACTATGGTAGATAGCTCTACCTAGCTTACATGGGTTTCAGATAAAAATAGAAAAGGAGGTTTAAACACACTACATAAGCGGTCAAGTTCTGAAACTATATCCGGACCTCTTAACCCTCTACAGTTCCATGAAAGCACAATCATGATGCTTTGGCGGGCCACTCTAGGCTGGCCTCATCCACCTCTAGCTCCTTGCGCAACTCGAAATCCACCTGGCCAACCGGACCACCAGCCAAAATCTCGAGATCATCCTCATCAGACAACAGAAAATCTGATTCATAATTGTTCGGCGGAGTTTCCGGTTCTGTGCTAAGAACAAGGCTCAAAGTTGGAGAGCCTAGCCCATCTTCCACAACACATGAGATACCAAGCCCATTGTAACTATTTAAAATAGGCCCAACATAATCCAAGAAAACCTGATCATTAGTGCCTAAGGGCCAATTAGCCAAAGGGGAATCCTCCACTACTGCAACATCGCCTGAAATAAGCGGTGCTGGGAACTCTCCCCCCATTCCCCATCGCGATTTCACTCATCGGTCTCTTCCCTAGTCGGTGAGAAGACCTTATTGGGGAATATCCATCATCGACATGGATGGAGCGAGTATCAGCAGAGGAGTATGCCGCTAGTTCGACGATTGAAAGAGGGCGACCAGATTGAAAAAGACCTTTTCCGTCGAACACGACGAACAAACACTGTCTTTGATCGCGGTGGAGGAATAACAATCACATTTCCGCCTTGACAATAAACCTCACTGGAACATCCAAGAGCCACGCATCGGAGGACCAGCAGGAGCCGAGCAATCTCCCTGGACATGGTCAAGAAGGCCACAGTTGAAACTGAGTTTCAATAGACCTTCGTACAACACCCTGACCCAAAAAGAATGATCTGGACTAATGATCACTTCTTTGTGCCCAAGGAGTCCCTTGGTCAAATCAAAATTGATCTTCGCACGAAGGAACGTTCCCGACTCATCGCTAAGACGGTATAGGGCCACATCAAGCACGATGCCAAAGTCAGACAGAAATTGACGCCCAAAGGAAAATGTTACGAATTCGTTCGGAACGTCCTTTAGCGTCACCCACAAATCCATGAAATGGAGTGACAAGGCAAGGTCATCCGAAGGAGACGACCATAGTGCGAGATGCATCATCGTGGAATCCATGTTCCAAGGCTGCGCTCGGAGGATGCGAACCCTGTCTTTAAGGGATTGAAAGTAACACTGGAACAAATCGAAGCCTACCTAGAACATCCGAATACGCCCTTGCAGACCCTAGATACGGCCAAGGTCACATTGTAGCCTTTCCGTTGTCTTTCGCACCGGCCCAAAGAAGAGAAGGACAAGACTCATTCCGACTCTCTCTTGACTGGCTGTGATTTCCGCAAACGGAAGATGAAAGGCAAAGGAAGCCATGGTAAGGAAGAGATATCAGACAGGGAATATGAAAGAATGTCGACACCAGAAAGACTGGAGAAATATATAGAGAGTTAGAGAAAACTGCAGAACAACCGCAGATAATTGTTAATACCCCAAATTGCAACTGCAATCAGTTAAGGCAACAGGGGATTGAAGATACAGATCAAGATCTGGAAAACAAGGCAGATGAAAGGAACGGTAGGAAACCGCCAAAACCGCCGAAGGGGGTATAACCGTCGAAGAGAGATTTTTCCATTGATGAAGATGATAAGATCAAATATTAAACTCCATTGCTATTTATTCACAGTGGCAGCTGATTAGCATCCAACTCGGTTGGATTTTGGTCCAACCATTTTCTGACCACACTTTTTGACCACCTTTTCATCCCTTTTTACCAATCCAATGGTCTATATTGGTAGGATTTATTTAAGACGTTTCACACATAATTTAAATTTAAATTTTATTTTTAAGAAATCAATTTTCTCTTCGGTGACCGGCACCGCTCTCCGGCGACTTGCCGTCGCTCTCCGTCTACTTTTCCGGTGACCGACCAAACCCTGGTAACTTTTCCGGCGAAGTACATGTAAACTAGTTAACACCTGTTTTTTTTAATGTTTAACACATGTCCTTACTGTTAACTAGTTAACAAATTTTTGCTAATAACTAGTTATCTGCACTAGTTCACACTTCACATGTTATTTTACCTATAACTAGTTAACAAATTTTCATGATCAATTTTAACAAGATTTTTTTTAACAGATTTTTTTTAACAGATTTTTTTTACTAGTTAACATCATGATTTAAATAACTAGTTTACAAGATTTTTAGTTGATAACTAGTTATCAAAAGGGTTAATACACCTTTTTGCCCTAATACTATGCAAAGTTAACAAACATGTCCCTCGACAATTTTTTAATTAAATTAAACCCCTCTACTTTAGTACTTTTAACAAATGTGCCTTTCGTTTAACTTTTTTATATATTTTCTATCTATTATGCTGATTGTGCATGCTAGATCAGACTATTTGTTCATGTGGCCTCTGAAATAAACTTTAAGCCAAAAAAACTAAAAATCTAAGGCCATGTTTACTATCACTTATAATTATCAAAATTACATAATCAACTTAATTAATTTCATAATACACCTAAAATGTTGTTTAGTTGTAAATTAAAAAATTGAATTATATAATTTTAACACAATTTCGTCCAAATTAAAAAAGTGAAAAAAACCACTTATGAAAATTATAAAATTCACATTATGAAATGTAGAGACTGGGAATTATGTAAATTTTCATAACAACTCCCCCCTTTCAAGTCCCACCCCCAGCAACAACATTTTCTAACACAAAATTCTCACAACCTCCCCACTCTGAACAAACCTGAACACGGAAAGCTTTATGGACTAATCTATTTTTCTTGCATCTATTGCTTCAGCCTTTATTTTCTTTCTCCAAGTGGAAAGCTTTGTGTTTTATAAGTATTCTTGTTCTTCATCATATTTAGGGTTTTGATGACGAGTTGTTCCCCGCTCAAGAGGCCTTATTGCATATTCAGACTAGGATCGTTGACCTTGTTCCAGATCAAGACATTGTTATAAAAACTAGGTTACTTGTATCAAATAGTGAAGTTGGTTGTCTGGAGGGAAGATAGTCATTGTCAGAAATGGAAATATTAACTGGTGCAAAAGTGTAGATATTGGCAAACGAGAAACTTCCTGCTTGTGCATCAAGGGCAAATCGATCTTGTTCAGGTTTGGTACTCAATAATGTCGTACAGTATAATCAGATTCAAGTGAATCAGTGGCTCGTATAGAATTTGGGACGTCTTCATCATAGGTGCGAGAAATAGCTTGTAAGCATGATGGGATTGCAAATCAGATGTGGAGTGATGTGTGTGCTAGTGTGCTAGTAATTAGTCGAGTGTTATATGTGATTCACTTGAATTCTAGAAGTATGCATAATTTGTAATTCAACTAAAGTAATGAACACAATTATTATTATATAGGGTTAATACATCTTTTTACCCCTCTACTATGCAAAGCTAACAAATATACCCTTTTACTATTTTTTAATCGATTTAACACCCTCTACTTTGAAGTGGTTAACAAATATGCCCCTTTGTTTATTTTTTCATCTATTTTTCGTCTAATATGTTGATTATACGTGCTACGTCATATTATGTATGCCCCACATCGCTAATTGGTATGACCACAATCAAAAAATACTTTAATTAAACAAAAAATAAAAAGAAAAAGCATTATAATCACCATTATGTACGGAGGTGTTCCTTTTTTTTATTTTTCTTTTAATTTAAATATTTTCAGATTGTGGTCATCCCAATTAGCGATGTGGGGAACAAAGAATATGATGTGACACGTATAATCAACATATTAGACAAAAAATAGACGAAAACATAAAATGAGGGGCATATTTGTTAAACTTTTCAAAGTAGAGGGTGTTACATTGGTTAGAAAATAGTAAAGAGGTATGTTTGTTAACTTTGCATAGTAGAGGGGCAAAAAGGTGTATTAACCCTATTATATAACTTCATAATTTACAAAACACCAAGTAAACAGAATTTTAATTATGAATTATAATTACGTAAATTTTAAAATTCCCTCAATTATTAAATTTTAGATAATTTATAGTGAACATGGCCTAAGACTTTAGAAATAAATGGTTAGTACACATTTTAGCCCTCATTTCCCTTATTCTTCTTTCTATACACACCATCTCTGTAAAAAATTTAATCTCTCAGCATCCATGCGTACAAAATAACTTATTGGGTATGACCAATAAAATTTTTAATAGAAAATGGATGAAAAAAGTTAACGGAATGACACATATTAGAAGTGTAAAAGTAGAGGGGTTTAAGTCGGTTGAGAAATAGTAGAAGGGTATGTTTGTTAACTTTACATAGTAGAGGGGCAAAAAAGTGTATTAACCCTTATCAAAATTAATTAACTAGATAACTTAGCGAGTTAACTAGTTAACATCATGACTAAAATGATCAGATAACTAGTAAACATGTTGTTAGTTTTTTTGTTGATAACTAGTAATCAAAATTAGTTTAACTAGTTAACTTATCGAGTTAACAAGCTACCATAATGACCAGATAACTAGTTAACGAATTTTTATGATTAACTTTTAACAAGATTTTTTGTTGATAGGTTATCTAACTAGTATGTTGGTCTTAACTAGTTAACATCATACTTAAGATAACTAGTTAACAAGATAAGTAGTTGATAACTAGTTAACAAGATTTTTAGTTTGATAACTAATTATCAAAATTAGGTAACTAGTTAACTTATCGAGTTACATGGTTAACAAATTATCATCATTAGTTACCTATATTTTTTGTTAACAAATTATCTAACTATTTTTGTTGTTTTTAACTAATTAACTAGTTAACATCATGATTTAGATAACTAGTTAACAAGTTATCAGACTGTTATCAAGTAAACTAGTTATCCAATTGTTAACTAGTTATCCAATCGAGTTAACTAGTTAACTCATCAAGTAATAACTAGTTAACATAATGATTGAATAACTAGTTAACGAGGTTATTTAGTTGATAACTACTTATCAAAACTAGTCAACTAATTATATGAACTAGTTAACATGTTATTCGACAACCAGTTTATATATTTTCAAATATTATTCCAACAATGTCAACAATATAAAACATAGTCACTGAAACTGTAATTATTAATGCTAACAATCAAACTATCTATAACTTAAAATATAGTGACTAAATTGTTATTAATATTTATTAAATAATTCTCTTTCCCTCCTCTTCAACGATCAACTGCGCACTTCGTGTTCAACGCCGCCAACGTCACTCCTTAACAATCAACGTCGCCGACCTCACTCCTTAATAATCAACGTTGCCGACGTCACTCGTCAATGATCTCGGGCGCGATCCTTCTCTCCATCGTCGGCTTCGTCACCACCGCCCTCGGCACGAGGTTCGACGCGGAGGCAGAGGTGGAGCATCCCATCCGTCGGTTTGTGTGGCGAATGGTGGAGTATTGCCATCAGAGATCAAACCCGGGTGCGGCCACTGGAAATCGTGTGGAGCTCTACAAATCATAGTTTTCGACCGTTGTCAATGTAGCTCTCTCTATCTGTGACCACGATCATGCTTCCTTCTCTAAATCTAACAAAACTAACGATTATGTACAGAGATAGTTGTCGCTGGCGAGGGTGGAGGTCAACCATAGAGAAATCTGCCCGATGAGGGTAAAGTGAATTGCGGCGGAGTCTAGGGGAAGGAGAGGGGATGGGCGTCGCCAGAGTTACAGATCTAGGTTGGGGAAGGGAAAGGTTTTTTTGTTTTAAAGGACAAAAATGCCCCTCTAATTGAATGGGTTGGAACGTTCCAACCATAATTGGTTGGACGTAGATTAGATCTGATTCACGGTCTTGATATGAATCCAACTATTTATCTCTTTAATCAATATCTCAGTTCAACCAGACCACACCTTCAAGTTATGATAACTTGAAATTGTTAACCAGTTATAGTAGGTTTAGTAGGTAATGTTACGTAAGAAATAATTATTGTTACGTCCTTATGTAACAGTTGTAAATGATTGTTACGTAAGCCTTACGTAATCATGGTTTGTCTTACGTAACAGTTGTAAATGATTGTTACGTAAGCTATACATAACAACAGTTTGTCTTACGTAACAAGTTTAATTTTACATTTTACGTAAGAAATACATGTGGTTACGTAAGCCTTAAGTAACGAATGAGTATCTTATGTAACAATTGTAAATGATTGTTACGTAAGACTTACGCAACCACAGTTTGTCTTACCTAACAGTTAGGGCTGGCAGTCAGCCCGGTTCGGCCAAAAATCAGACCGAATTTTCGGTTGACCGGGACCGAAATTCTATCAAACATGGGACTGGTGACCGAACCGATTTTACTCGTTTTTTAGCCGACCCGAGCCGGCCGGTTTTGGTTCGGAGCCAAACCGTGACCGAGAACCGATCTAGCCGTGATTTGACCGAAACCCACCATGAACCGACCTAGAACCGAGCCGAAACCGATCCGGAAATCGACTATAGAACGAGATTTGAACCGAAAAACCGAACTTTATACAAAAAAACCGAATGTTTAAATTATTTTTAGTTTGATGAATTTTTGTATTATTATGACCTAAAATCAGTAGGCTCATATGGTAATCGTAGCCTCGTAGGCTCAAGTAAAGTTCGATGAATTGGATTTGATAGAAGAATTGGAGTATTGTGTAGGAAGGGCGTGCACGGTGCACCATTGCTAAAATTTCGGCAGCATAACCCTACAATTTCATCTATTCAGTTCTTCACAATAATACCTGAAACGAAAACAAAAGATCTCATACCACAAATCCACAATCAACCATCCAGCACAAGTCATAACTCAAGTCATAACCACAATGTTAGTGTTGTGTTGTGCTGCTGATGTGCTGCTGCTGAGTGACCTGAGGTAGAGAGGCTGAGAAGGAGTAGATTGAAGAAGGCGCCGTTGTCGAAGCCTGGATTTTGGCAGTAGCCAACGACTGTCGACACGAGACAGAAATACCAAGAGTGAGACGAGAAAGACTAGACTAGAGACTAAGTGAGAGAGGGCTGTGTTCAGTACCTGTATCGGAACTCCGGTAGTACGTCTTCGAGAGTCGACCAGACGCCGTCGATTGAAGAGACGCCTACTGCCGAATCTGTGCTAGGTCGGCGTCGAGAGTGGTCGCCGTCGAGAGTCGAGTGCTGTCGACTCGAATCCGTGCTAGGTCTCGTCGCCGTCGAGAGTGGATGCAGTCAACGTCGACGTCGAGAGTCGACTGGGCGCCGTGGATGGAAGTCAAGGGGAGGAGCCGATTTGGTGAGAACGCGAACGCAGGTCTCGTCTAAGGGGGGAGAAGTGTTTCTGAAAAAATTAGGTCAGTGTGTGAATGAATTGCAAATCGTGAGACCCCATCACAAATTCGGTCTATTTTTCGGTTTTCGATTTATTAATGGTTTTAACCGAAAACCGACCAAAGCCGAAAATAACTCAATTCCTCAACCGACGACCGAGCCGACTAAAACCGAAAACCGGTGAGCCGACTGCCAGGCCTACTAACAGTTGTAAGTGATTGTTACGAAAGGCTTACGTAACGACAGTTTGTCCTACGTAAGAAACTTAATTTTATTCTTTACGTAAAATGCTTTGGTTACCTAAGCCTTACGTAACATATGTTTATCTTACGTAACAGTTGTAAGTGACTGTTATGCAAGACTTATGTAACAGAAGTTTGTCTTACGTAACAAGCTTAATTTATATTTTTACGTAAGAAATAATTATGGTTAAGTACCACAATTTGTCTTACGTAACAGTTGTAAGTGATTGTTACGTAAGGCTTACGTAACAATAGTTTGTCTTACGTAACAAACTTAATTCTATTATTTATGTAAAATATTGTGGTTACGTAAGCCTTACGTAACATATTGGTATCTTACGCAGTGTTCAAGAAGGCGGTAGGCCGGCGATGAACCTCTGCCTAGCGCCTAGATTGCCTAGGCGTTTTACCAAAATGGTCATAAAATCAACAACCTTAATCAACAAAGCATATGTGTCAACAAGTAGTGAGTTCTAAGTGTTTGGCCATGAACACAAAGCAAACAACAAACCCTAAACAACAACACATCATATCTCTTGTCTCCATGTAAAAAACAACAACAAATGACAAATCACATTTACATTACAAAAATCATTAATCAGCGATGGACAACAAAAAAGGTATATCTGGTGGACATAAAAATATTACAAAGTTTGTGTTTGACCAAGAGGAAAATGACGATAAGAGTGGAAGGTCGAAAGGGGCAACAAAGTAACAACTTAAGAATATTCCTCTGATAGAGCAACAACGATGTCAGATTGGTATTCCTCTACTTTGCAACAACAACAGCAGTGAAGACTCCCTTAGTAAGCCACAACGGCGACAACCACTAGCTCCCTCAGAAAGCTACGACCACGATGACGAAATGAAAGTTTCAGGGGAGAGCAGCGATGTCAATGAAGCAAAGAAAGATGGGAAGAGAATAAATAGAAAATGATAGTTAAGGTTCCAAGTTTTTTGGAACCCACTTAGTGGGAGCTAAAGTTTAGGACGGGAACCAAAGTAAACATTTTGGTTTGAATTTTATTTTTATTTTCGACCGTCTCTTCCGTCTAGCCACCACACTATCCACTTAAGCGACCACTTAGTCATCGAACTGCCTAACTAGTAGCCTAGGGCCAAAGCAAGGCGATCGGTCGTCGCCCAGCGCACGCCTTCGCGGCTGCCTAGTTCCGCCTTTTGGAACACTGATGTTATGTAACAGTTTTAAATGAATTCTATGTAAGGCTTACGTAATAATCACTTACAACTGTTATGTAAGATAAACATATGTTACGTAAGACTTACATAACCAAAGTATTTATACGTAAATAATACAATTAAGCTTGTTACGTGAGACAAACTGTCTTTAGTAAGCCTTACGTAACATTCACTTACAACTGTTACGTAAGACTTACATAACCACAATTATTTCTTACGTAAAATATAAAATTAAGTTTGTTACGTAAGACAAACTGCCGTTACGTAAGTCTTACGTAACCATAGTTTGTCTTTGTGAGTGATTGTTACGTAAGGCTTACATAACCAAAGTATTTCATATGTAAAGAAAATGAAATTAAGTTTGTTACGTAAGAAAAACTGTCTTTACATAAGCCTTACGTAATAATCACTTACAAATGTTACGTAAGACAAACTGTGGTTACATAAGTCTTACGTAAAAATCACTTACAACTGCCCAGGGAATGAAGTCTCCTCTTTTAGGTTTCCAAAATTCAAACTTATTGAAATTGCCAAGGGTCGCGACATGTAACCGGCGTGCACGCCATTTACACGCCACCGGCAGGCCGAACCTCGCTGACGCTACACTAGCTTCTTTTCCTCTCTTATTGTAATTACACTAACCCTTCATACTACAACCTAGCCTAGCGTTAAAACTTTAGAACTTGATATCTTGAGCGCCTGGACTCCGATTTGACTGTCGTTTGAACCTGTGGCTTCTTATAAACTTTATCTAAATAAAGGTATGACTTGAAAACTCATTGGAAAACGTGAAAATGGACCACAAGGATCCTGAGAGGGTAATTGAGATGAATAATCATAAAGTTGATCAAAACTATCCAAAGAACAACATTATTGCTCAAATGCCACAATATTACGTATAAAATATGGGGATAAAACATGACATAATTCGATTCATCAGAAATCCTTACCATAACCAGGTAAGAGATCACCTCCCTTAAGTTATCCGTTAGAAATGCTAGCAGCCCATGGCTTATCGATCCAATAAATCCCAGTCTCTAAGGACCTCCCGGCCACTAAGGACCTCCATGAATGGTCACTAAACAAGGACCATCAGAACTTTTATGATTTTCGTCACCTAGGGGATTGCGCAATCCAAGGGTGGGCCACTAGCACTGGAATTCTGTACTAGCCTATTAATGGCGAGACAGTAATCCCCTACTATGTCATACCCCAGCGTCTGGCCTTAACCATAATCAAAACCCTAGATACCAATTACTTATCCTTATCCCGTCCAGCCATCTAGTGGCTATGCTCGATTACTCGTGAGTAGAACATACAATCAACCAAAAACCAACACCACACCCCCAACCTTCACCGAATAAACCCTTAAGCTTGAGGTAACTATAAATCGTAAAACTCTCACCTTACTCCGATGAAACCCTAACACAAATCCATTCCTGATCTTCCATTACAAGAACTCTGCAACCCCGAGCTATCTCGCTCCACTAGAAGAGAAAAAGTCAACCTGAGAACCATTGACAAAGGAAGATCGATAAGAGATTCGCTTACCATTTTGTGGAGATTCCCACTCTTGGAATCCAATCCAACCACTTGATGACTGGACGGTGTACTGTTGCTCCTCCTCTGAGGAAACCCCTCTCTTCCTCTCTCTCTATTGTCCGACAAAACCCTAATTTCCCTTACTCCCAAAAATTTGATTAAAACCTTAAGTATAAATTAAGTTTGCCGCCTCTTGTAACGACCGTTGCTTCTTTTGTAACGACCGTTGCTCCTTTTGTAACGGCCGTTGCAACCCACAAGAAATGTCTGTTTTAGGGATGGTAACGCCCGTTCCACTACTCAACACAACGACCGTTGCTGACCACGTAACGACCGTTGCTGACCACTGTAACGACCGTTGCTGACCACTGTAACGACCGTTGTGTCCATGTTTGGCCCAACTTGAAGACTGGCCCAATTTGAGGGTTGGGTCGAATGATGCACATAAATTATATAATTTCCCTCTGCACTTAACCACATTTTCTAGATGTTTTACACCCATTTTCCACGATTTTATTCCATTTTTGTCTTGTTTTGACATTATACCCGATTATAGTGACTAGGGACTTTCACAGTCCATTTTCATTTGGTTTTGAGTGTGTTTAATGTTGTTTCAGGTCACATGGTTGGAGAGTGACGCGATAGCTTTGACCTGGTTCAAAAGGTTTGTCATTTGGAGGTCTGAAGCTCCTAGAGTGATTGCGTGAAGTTGGCACCCGGGAAGGACTACAAACCGAGCCCCATTGGCCACCGCGACCGCGCTTTAAATACCCGCGGTCACCGCCGAAGGTTTTTGGGCAAAAATGGTGACCAAGGCCCTTCTAGCCCACGGTACCAGCCTCCACGCCCGTGGCCACTTGCTGTCACCCAATTCCCGTAGTGCCCCCTTGGTTCAACACTATATAATGCACGAGTTCAACCCTTTTTAAGGGAGTTGACTTTTAGAGTGCCTCCAAGGCTTCTTGACGAAGGAAGAAGGTCTCCACCCTCCCCAACACCATTCCCGAAGGTCTCCATTCACGATCCATACCAAGACCCACTACAAAAAAACACCAATTTAACAGTGGCATAATTGTAATTTAACAGCGGCCATGACCGCTGTTAAAATAATTTAACAGCGGCCACATGCCGCTGTTAAATGCGTCAATGCTAACCTCATTTAACATCGAAAAAAGCTGGCCGCGGTTAAACTAAGAATTCTAACAGCGACTTCGGGCCGCTGTTAATATGAGAAGACCGCTGTTAAATTATACCGTGATATAAAAAATAGTCGGAGCTCCGGCAACGACAGCCGAAACTCCGACGACAAAATCCAGTTTCGAATATGATTTAAATGCCAAGATCTGGAACTCCTAACACATTCAAACGCCATCAATAAAACAATATGAAACAAAAAACTCAATCAATGAATTTCATTCCATAAAAAAGTTTCTGAAACTCTTAATACATTCAAATTCCAGATCTGAAACTTAAATACATCTAAAATTCTAGATCTGAAACTTTGAAGCTCGTTTTTACGCTTTTGTTGATGATCGCTGGATGCAGAAGCTAAGGGAAGAGAACAAATCGTGATGGAGCGTCGATTGGAGAAGCTGGAGAGCGACGATGGCGGCTTCGACGGTTGGCTGGAGAGCGACGATGGCGGCTTTGACGGTTGGTTGGAGAGCGATGATGGCGTCAACTGAGAAAGCGACAGCGGCGTCGGCTGAGCTAGACGACGGCGTCGATGGAGGCATGGCGTCGACTTCGACGGTTGGCTGGAGAGCGACGATGGCATCGACTGAGAGAGCGGCAGTGGCGTCGGTGTCGATGGAGGCCTTGGCGTCGGCTGCAGTTCAGTTTATGAAGATGTTGCCTTGGCTGAGAGAATGAGAGGAGGAAGAAGAGAGGAGAGAATGAGAAGAGAGGAGATTTTGTTGAACGGAGTGAGAGAGAAGAAAAGAGAATAAGAGGAAGAAGAAGAGAAGTGGTCGGCGGCATAAAAGAGAGAAGAAGTGCCTTTAGGGTTTGTTGAATGGAGAGAGATAAGGACTTTAATCTCAGCCATCCATATCAAATAATCTGACGGTGTTAAAGTGATCCGTGTGCTTTAATTTAACAACGGCCAAGTGGCCGCTGTTAAATTTTTTATTTTAACAGCGGCCACTTGGCCGCTGTTAAATTGCCAATGTTAAACAAATTTAACAGCGGCCACTAGATGGCCGCTGTTAACTAGGCGCCGTTAAATATATGTTTTTTTGTAGTGACCATTCAAGAGTTAAAAATGTCTTCTTCTTCTAGTTTCTTGATTAGGAGTTGTTGTATTCTTCTCTCTTCCATGGCACACTAGACCTAGGGTTGGGGAAAGGGGTGATTCCATGGTGTAAAGGTAACTATGGGGTGTAATTGAAATGGATGAGGTTTTGTTTGTAATACTTTAACACCTCTATGCTTATACAAGTCTTGGTTCCAGTTTCATTCTCTTCTTGTGTTTGGGATGTTGATTATGAGATACGCATCTTTATAGCCTTGAGTGTTGATTGATTAGTACCTAGCTCGTTCGATGCTTGTTAGTGTACTGATCTATATGTTCTAAGTGAGAGTAGTTGCGTGTAGATTGGTCTTCCTTAGGTGAATTCTTCACTTAGGCATTTCATCGAACATGTGGCGTGCATTGTTGTTTTGGCTTGGTTAGCTAAGTGAGAGTAGTTAGCTTGCTTTGCTTTGGTGTTTTCGCGTTAGGAGCTCATTAGAGACCATAAGTCGGTGATTCCTTGAAGTGATTAGAGGGGCTAGAGTTGTGTAAGCTTACTTTAACTCCCTCATTAACCCAGTTTCCCCCATTCAAGTGGCCCCCAATCTATGTGATGAACCCTTATTGCCTCTCCCGTTCTTTTCTTGTGAATCTTCCTTCGTTGATTTCCTCCTTTTTTCGTTCTCTTATTTTGCATGCTCTTTGAGTCATTGTCGACTCGTCTCTTTAAGTTGACGTTTGTTCCTTGTTTGTTGAGTTGTTGTTCCATTGTTGTTGCACCCCTTTGATAGCACCTCTTCCACTCTGAGTAAACTTCATTGAGAGGACCCTCACCCTTCGTCCCTGATAAAATTTTAGTTCCGTTGCCGAGACCCTTCTTTTGAAGTTTGAAAGGATTGGAAACATTACTATCTTCTACGTCGCTTTATGTTTTTGCTTCCCCCTTTGTTTTATCTTGTTTTGTGTTTGTTTTAGTTATTGTTTTGCTTCTTTTGTTAGCTTGTTTTTTGCGTGTTGTTAGTTTTAAGAGGCGGAATAATCACCTTGTTTGTCTTCTATAGCTTGCATGTAGGGAGACTTGGAGGTCTTCGAGAACGAATTCGCGGACGAATTTGAAACCTTCTAGGAATCCTCTCTCTCAGACTCAGAAAGTGACAGCGAGGACACTTTGAGTGCTTTCTCAAGTTCTCTATATTCACAGATGGCTTAAGAAAGAAGGATTCTAGCGGACTTCACCAAGCCGCTAGTAGGAGAGTGAAGTGTCATACACTACAAGAAAACAGTCAATTAGTCACAGTTTTAACCGTGACTAAAAAATTTAGTCACGGTTTAAATATCCGTGACTATTTCAATCAAAATTTGTCACGGTTTACTCCAAAACCGTGACAAAGGTTGGCCACGGTTCACAACTGAACCGTGACTAATATTTGTCACGGTTTTGGAGTAAACCGTGACAAATATTAGTCACGGTTCACTCTAGAACCGTGACTAATAATTGTCACGATTTCTTGTCACGGTTCACTCCAGAACCGTGACTAATAATTGTCACGGTTTCAGTGTAAACCGCGACAAATATTGGTGATCAAAGTATAATATCCAGACTTTCCAGTGACCCAATTTTCAGTTCCTTAAATTTTACAACCAGACCCTCAACTTCTTTTATTATACAAATCAGTCACTCCAATTTTAATTGTCAATTTAGTATTAATTAATGACCAAATCAACAAATATCCCAAATTAGTCCACAAATTTCAACAACAACCCCTCAACTTTTCCAGTTATTCAACTTGATCAATTAAATTCTCTTTATTTTTCTTTGGTCACTCAAAGTACTGTGGTTTGCAGATCAAGTCCCTCTTCTTCTCCGATCAACCACAGAGCTGCGGGTGAGCTTTGACCGCCGTCGTCGTTGCTAAAACTCTCGGAATCATCACCACCGTCGTCAGATTTGGCTTTGGTTTTAGACGCCGGCGTTGAGAAAGAAGAAGAAGAGGTGCGACGGATCTGGTGGAGGAAGAGGTGACAGATCTTACTGTAGTTACTTCGGCGGCCACGACGACGGTGGTGGAACTAGCGATGAACTTGTCTGACGGGAGGCGAAGAATGAGTTGAGGAAGAGGAAGAAGAAGAAAGAGTGGAGGAAGAGGAAGAAGAGCGGAGGAAGAGGAAGAAAGAGTGTAGGAAGAGGAAGAAGAAGAAGAGTGGAGGAAGAGGAAGAAGAAAGAGTGCAGAAAGAGGAATAAGTAGAAGAGTTAAGAAGAAGAAGAAGAGAGAGAGAGAGAAGGCTTGGCACGGATTGGTGGTGGGGATTGCTGATGTGACTTTAATCAGTGCATTTTAAGCTTATGAATGACCTATGATATGCCCGTATTTATTCGCGAAATGACATGATTTATATGCGTTTATTGAATTTTTGTGCTAAGTGTCATTTTGTTGTCCGGTTGCCACTTTGGAGCCAAAATTCGTGGGCTATTGGAGCTTCTCTGTGCATTTTCAGGTTCTGGCTTCAAAGTACGGATAACAAGGAGCGTATAGGAGCAAACGGGAGGTCATTTGGAGGCCGGACGAGGGAGATGTGAGCCTTGCAAGATTGGGTCTTCTGCAGAGTGCAGGGGGTGCACGCCGTGCAGGTGTGCACGCCGTGCATGATGCACGCCGTGCACCGTGCACGGTTGGTGCACGGGCTGTCCAGGAGGCTCCGAAAGAAAATTCAGCTCCAAGGTGCACGCCGTGCAGCCTTGCACGCCGTGCACCCTGCACGCCGTGCAGGGGTGCACGCCGTGCACTTCCCCCTGCACTATAAATACCCACGTTTTTCACTCTTTTGGGGAAGAAGGGATATCTCTTGAACCCCTTGTACATACCCACGAACCCTAAAACCCTAGAACACATTTTGGGAGCAATTTGAAGCCATTGGAGCTAGGATTGAAGCCAACAAACCTTGGGAGAAGTGCTTACAAGTGGAGAAGTGAAGATCATCTCAAGGATTCATCCATGGTGTTCTTGGTGACCATTCTTCCTTCTTTTCTCTTTACTCCCTTGGCCATGTGTGGCTGATTTTCTAGGGTTCATCTTGGATGGGTAGATTAGTTGTGCTATGATAGAGGGATGATTGAATAGAACTTGCCATGATTGATTTTGGATTGTAAGAAGATGGTCTCTATGACTTGTTGTTAATTCCATTGATGGCTATGGCTTGATTGGTCTATTATTTGTAATGTAATGCATGAGAGTGCTTGGATTACATGGATTGTAGGTCTAGGGATTGAAGAGAGTGTGTTCTAAGAGATTAGATCATCTCAATTCAACCATAGTTGCATGATTTCTCACTTGTGCATTTTATCGAACACTTGGTGTGCATTAGGATTTTCACTCAATTGAACTTTGATTAGTCTTTGGATGATTCTCTTAGTGTTAGGACATTGACATGAGAGTGTGATGTCTAGCCTAGTGGTCATAGAGTCATAGGGGAGGGTTTTGTAGCTTGGCATTTCATCAAACACCTAGAATGCATCCTTAGTTACTTAGCTTGAGAGCGAGAGCCTAGGTTGAGTGGTTCTAGGATAGGGATTTAGTGCGACGAGAGTGCATTGAGTCTATAGAAGTGAAGTGCGTGGTCATTCGATTGCTTCCTCGAACATGTTTGGCTTGTTTGTGCATTTGTACCTCTTGAGCATGATGAAACTACCCACCAAGAGAACCCCCTTTGTCTTTGTTTTGCACCCTTTTGTTTTGCTTTGTTTGTTTAGCTTTCTTTATGTTTTCTTTTGTTATTCTTTCAAACCAAATCTCCTTTCAAATGAATAGACCGTCTACGAGGAATGTGAGTAGAGGCCATTGAGAGAACCCCGAGGAATACGACCTTGGTAAACACGCTTTTATCAAGTTTTTGGCGCCGTTGCCGGGGACTTTCTCAATCCTTTGAAAGCATTTAGTAGTGGACCGTTCTATTCACTTCCTTCCGTTTTAGTTTTGCTTCTTTTTTGTTTGTTTTTGTATTGGTTTGTGTAGTTTTGTTTTCCCGCATTGTTGTACTACTTGGTTGTGTTTGTTGTGCGTGTTTGTAGGTCCCTTATCCACCTATCTAGTTCATGGGAGCAAGGTTGCAAGTAAGATGAACTCGTGGAATGGAAATCAAGGTTATGGTCCCTATCAAGGGTGGAATCCATCTCCTAATCCATATCATGGTAATCCTACTTCATCCAACTACTACCAAGGAACTTATGAGGGAGATAGCCAATGGTGGGATCAAGAACAACAAGCTTCAATGCCAATGTGGAATGAACAATGTCCCTATCCATCTCCACCCTACCATCAAGTCTTGCCGGAGTATTATCAAGAAGATTTCACAAGTCAAGAACAACATTCTCCACCGCCTTCAATGTTAGAGGAGCTCTTTAAGATGGTTAGAGAAAGCGAGCGCCCTCAAGAGGATTTCACAAGCTGTGAGCAACCCTCTCAACCTCCTTCTATGTTAGAGGAGCTCTTGAAAATGGTGAAGGAAAGTGAGCGTCCTCGAGAGGAGTTTGTAAGCTATGAGGAACCTCCTCCACCTCTTTCCACACTTGAGAAAGCTTTGAAGATTGTGGAAGATAATGCGAACCAACTCAATCGTTTAGCTAAAGGCGTGACACTCATCAAGGAAGCTCTAGAGGAGGAACAACAGTGTCCATCTCCCCCCACAATTGAGGAGATGTTGCAAATTGCTGAAGATAATGCGGCTCGATTGGATCGTTCAACTCAAAGTATGAAGCTCATCTCCGACAGCCTTGAACCGGAAGTGCTTGACATGAAAGAAGAAGAAGGTGAGTTCCCCCAAGAAGAGTTCATGAGCCATGAGAAACCTCTTCCATCCCCTTTCATGCTAGAGATCTTACAAATTGCGGAGGATAATGCAAATCGAGTTAACCGCTTATCCCAAAGCATAGAGCTCGTCACGAAGATTCTTGAGAATGAGCGACATCCCAATCATTTGGAGAATGTTTATGATGATGAAGAAGACACTTGTGAATCCGAGGAGCTTGACACGGAAGAAGAGTTGGTAATGGAGGAGATTGAGGAGCATACTCTTCCCATGGAGACGCCATATGACAATGATGTGAGGTATGGAGAACCAAGGAGACTTGAGGATGAAAACCCTTTAGAGGAGGTGAGAGATGATTTGGAGACGCTTCAAGAAGAGGTGGCACCGAGAGTGGAGCACGAAAGTGAACAACACCACCCTATTGAGGTCCCACCAAAGGTTGTGAGTACTCTTCAATCTTCTTGCTTGATCATGAGGTACTTGTGTCAAGAGACGGACACAAGCTTCATAACCTCCCCTAAGGTGATAATGGAAGAGAAGTCGTCCATGTGTGAACCGGAAGACTCCTTGAGTGGCATCACCAACTTGGAGACAATGGATCTCAATGGAGGCTCCCTACCATACTTTCTTCCTCAAGCTTCGACACTCAAAGGTAGCAAGCCACCCCAAGGTCTCAAGTGCTATACAAGCATCAATGTGCATTGGCTAGTCTACCATTCCTCCAAGATGCTACTTGGAGCTCAACTTTCATCATGGAAGAAGCTTCTTGACATCAAGGAGGTACTAAGTTGGACACCATAACACAGGTATCGTCGAGCTTAAGACGGTAACCAAGCGCTTCTTGGGAGGCACCCCATGTTATCTTTACTTTTATTGCTCTTGTTTGCTCTTTTTAGTTTTTGTGTTGTTTTAGCTTTTTGAATAAGGTTTGGCAAGCATTTTGGATCACTCTTCACCAAGGATCATCATGGAACTTTTTCACCTCTATCACGTCCTTTGCTCCTCTCTACCAAGGCGGTAACTTCGTTCCACCTTACCCTCTCTCTCTTGATCATTGAGGACAATGCTCATGTTAGTCGTAGGGGAGTTTGAGGTTTGGTGTGATTATTTGTCGGTAGAAGTCTAAAGCTATGTTCTGATGTGTTGCATGATCTTAATTGAACGTCGAATTCCTCTATTGTAGAATCGTTCGGTTCTTGACGTTTAGTGTTTAATTGACTTCAAGCCTTCACAATGATGTTTAGATTGTTCCACTTAGAACCTATAACCAGCATGTTAGCACTAATATCAAATGAGTCTGGGCCAGAACTGAGATCTTATCACTCTTGTATGTTGGTTGATTGGTTGGATACGTGTTTTTATACCACTCGATAACACCGGTCTAGGATGATGAAGGCAATCAGAATTTCTTCCCCTCTTCCATGTTTTTCATTCTCTTTTTGATCTTTCGTGATTGTGGCTTGAGACTAGACGGAATCCAATTCGAAATCTTGTACGGAAGTTGTTAAGGGGCTAAGGATCAAGTGGCTAAGTTGTGAAAAAAAAAAAAAGTGCTCAAAAGAAAAGCTAGGCAAGCTCGGCACCTAAGCGAAGTGTCGGGTTGAGCACTAAGCAAAAGGGCAAAGGCTGTGAGCTAGGCAGGTTCAACACCTAAGTGAAGTGTTGAATCGAGCACTAGCATGCAGTAAGAAAAAAAAAGAAAGAAAAAAAAAAAGAAAGAAAAAAAGAGTTCTCAAATGTAGCCCTTGATCCTAGCCAGAGTTGTAAAGTGCGGATCTAGAAGCGGATGAAGTCGAGTCGATAGCCACATTCACGACTCACGATCCATGTTCCGATTTCAAGTCCTTTTGATTAGAGTCGGTGTTGTCGTGGTCGGTTTTGCTGTGTCCCAATCAACCACTACTTGAAGTGTGCAGAAATTAGTGAGGTTTAGACTTGTTTGGTTGATGTTCTTGCATGTGTAGGTTTAGTTTTTTCGTGGAACAGTTTAAGCTAAATTGTGATTGCTTGAATCTCAATGGACCGAACTTGTCATTTGTGAACTTGGATGTTTTCTAATTCATTTGCTTGAGGACAAGCAAAGCTTAGTCGTAGGGGAATTTGATGTGACTTTAATCAGTGCATTTTAAGCTTATGAATGACCTATGATATGCCCGTATTTATTCGCGAAATGACATGATTTATATGCGTTTATTGAATTTTTGTGCTAAGTGTCATTTTGTTGTCCGGTTGCCACTTTGGAGCCAAAATTCGTGGGCTATTGGAGCTGCTCTGTGCATTTTCAGGTTCTGGCTTCAAAGTACGGATAACAAGGAGCGTATAGGAGCAAACGGGAGGTCATTTGGAGGCCGGACGAGGGAGATGTGAGCCTTGCAAGATTGGGTCTTCTGCAGAGTGCAGGGGGTGCACGCCGTGCAGGTGTGCACGCCGTGCATGATGCACGCCGTGCACCGTGCACGGTTGGTGCACGGGCTGTCCAGGAGGCTCCGAAAGAAGATTCAGCTCCAAGGTGCACGCCGTGCAGCCTTGCACGCCGTGCACCCTGCACGCCGTGCAGGGGTGCACGCCGTGCACTTCCCCCTGCACTATAAATACCCACGTTTTTCACTCTTTTGGGGGAAGAAGGGATATCTCTTGAACCCCTTGTACATACCCACGAACCCTAAAACCCTAGAACACATTTTGGGAGCAATTTGAAGCCATTGGAGCTAGGATTGAAGCCAACAAACCTTGGGAGAAGTGCTTACAAGTGGAGAAGTGAAGATCATCTCAAGGATTCATCCATGGTGTTCTTGGTGACCATTCTTCCATCTTTTCTCTTTACTCCCTTGGCCATGTGTGGCTGATTTTCTAGGGTTCATCTTGGATGGGTAGATTAGTTGTGCTATGATAGAGGGATGATTGAATAGAACTTGCCATGATTGATTTTGGATTGTAAGAAGATGGTCTCTATGACTTGTTGTTAATTCCATTGATGGCTATGGCTTGATTGGTCTATTATTTGTAATGTAATGCATGAGAGTGCTTGGATTACATGGATTGTAGGTCTAGGGATTGAAGAGAGTGTGTTCTAAGAGATTAGATCATCTCAATTCAACCATAGTTGCATGATTTCTCACTTGTGCATTTTATCGAACACTTGGTGTGCATTAGGATTTTCACTCAATTGAACTTTGATTAGTCTTTGGATGATTCTCTTAGTGTTAGGACATTGACATGAGAGTGTGATGTCTAGCCTAGTGGTCATAGAGTCATAGGGGAGGGTTTTGTAGCTTGGCATTTCATCAAACACCTAGAATGCATCCTTAGTTACTTAGCTTGAGAGCGAGAGCCTAGGTTGAGTGGTTCTAGGATAGGGATTTAGTGCGACGAGAGTGCATTGAGTCTATAGAAGTGAAGTGCGTGGTCATTCGATTGCTTCCTCGAACATGTTTGGCTTGTTTGTGCATTTGTACCTCTTGAGCATGATGAAACTACCCACCAAGAGAACCCCCTTTGTCTTTGTTTTGCACCCTTTTGTTTTGCTTTGTTTGTTTAGCTTTCTTTATGTTTTCTTTTGTTATTCTTTCAAACCAAATCTCCTTTCAAATGAATAGACCGTCTACGAGGAATGTGAGTAGAGGCCATTGAGAGAACCCCGAGGAATACGACCTTGGTAAACACGCTTTTACCAATTGCCAGCCTGGCGCCGAAACATTAGTCACAGTTCCAAAGTAAACCGTAACTAATTTAGTCACGGTTTCAAAAAAACCGTGACTAGTTAGTCACAGTTTATACCAACCATGACTGATTTGTCACGGTTTATATGTAAATCGTGACAAATCTGTCACGGTTCATATAAACCATGACTAGTTAGTCACGGTTACCTAAACCGTGACTAATAAACCATGACTAATTTCCTTTTTTCTTGTAGTGATACCACCGGCGATTGGAGCCGACCAATTTGAGCTTAATGTCCAGAATCGACATTTCCATGGGAGTCCAGAAAAGTGCCCCGCCACCCACCTCGAGACGTTCTCAGATATTTGTGACACCTTCAAGCAAAGAGGGGTCTCAGAGGACGCGTTCAAGTTTCGACTTTTCAACTTTTCACTTATGGGAGCGGCTAAGATGTGGTTGAGTAGTCGTCAACCAGGAGGAAGTTTCAGAGATTGGGCCACTCGTTCTCAAGCTTTCTTAGAAGAATTGTATCCTCCTTCCAAGACCTCGGCATACAAGGCTTGGATTGCTAGATTCATGAGATGACGAAAGCCTTAATGATTGTTGGCATCGCTTTCAAGAGCTCCTAAGAGTTTGCCCGCATCATGGTTTTGGAGAGGCACAATTGGTGGAGTTCTTTGGCAACTCTTTGAATGATGCTACTACGATGATTGTCAACCAACTAACCCAAGGTGACATTACTCAATTAGAACCGGATGCGGCCCTTGAACATTATGCGCAAATGGCCAAGCAAATTCGAACATGGAACCGGAGGGCCACTCCAAGGGTTGGTACCGCGGTTGAAGACTTTGAGATTAAAACCTTGATGGAGAAGCACTTGAAGGAGATGAAAGCCTTGCAAACCAAAGTTGACAAGCTCACTATGGGAAGCTCTAGCTCCTCTTCATCTTCGAACTCCTCAGATGTCAAGGGAGGAGGTGCGGAGATCCAAAGCATCCCGAGAGGGAGTGTTACAAGTTCGAGAGCAAGAAGAGTGGTGTTGAGCCTTGTATTGGGTGTGACTCTTGCATGCATTATATGGGTGAATGCAAGAACTTCAGAGCCACATACCCATGAATGAAAGGGAACTTCACTACATCTCTAAGGGGTACCCCCAAAATCAATCGGTCTATATAAAGGATATCGAAAAGAGGGACTTTACAACCAAGACTACAACTAAAGCAAGTCTTCTTCCGGTAACCCTATCTATGAAGGGGGATCAAGGCCAACCTATCAACCTCCAAGAGCTCAAGGTGAAGGGTATCAAAGCCAATATCAAGGCCAAAGTTCTTCAAGTGAAGAGCCTACCACTCGTGACATCTTAGCTCGATTGGAGAAGATAGCAAGATCGACATGAGATTTGCTAGCCACGAAATGCAATTGAAGGGCCAACAAGCTAAAGGCCAATGGACCGAGACTTAATTCAATGAGCTAGTTTGGATGTTTCACCAAAATCAACAAACTTCCGAGTCTCTCCCAAGCACGACCGAGACAAATCCTAAGCAGGAGACCTGGAAAGCGGTGACAACTAGAAGCAAAAAGGAAACAGGAGAATCGAGTGGGGTCACACAAAAATCCGCCTGTTTAGCGTCGTTCACTGACCGACGCTAAGGGATTTCGCGTCGGTAAAAAAGCGACGCCAATTCTTCCGACGCTAAAATTTAGCGTTGGTAAAAAATCAAGCGATGCTAAATCTGATTAAAGAGCGACGCTAATACCTTGACCGAAAGGGGTCGCTGACCAACCCAATTTTTTTTTGTTTTCATTTTTAATATTCATTTTTTATTTTCGTTTTCAGATTCGGTCACTCCATTTTCCAGTTATGCAACTTGGTCACTTAGATTTATTAGGTCACCCTTTTGGTCATTTAAATTTGATATGTCAAACCCGTGATGGTGGCGGCGGTGGATGACTGGAGACGGATGGCTGGGGAGAAACAGAGAAGAGGCGAAGAAGAGGAAGAGGAGGAAAAAGAAGGTGGATCTGGAGATCTGGAAAAGGAAGCAGAGGAAGAGGAAGAAGAAAGAGGAAGAAGGTTGGAAAAGGAAGTAGAGGAAGAGGAAGAAGGCTGGAGGAGGAAGAAGAAAGAGGAGGAAGAAGAAGGTGGTTGGAGAAGAGTTTCAGAAAAAGAGAAGAGGAAGAAGAAGGCTGGAGGAGGAAGAAGAAGAAAGAGGAGGAAGAAGAAAGAGATGAGATTAGGGTTTAGGGTGGCGGCTGAGAGGTTTAAATATGTACGTGATTTAGCGTCGGTAACCGATGCCAAAGCTGGTTTTTGGGTACGGGCTTCGTTTCTGGCCAAAAATCAAATTTAGCGTCGATTTTTGGTCAGTTTTAGTTTCTGGTCAAACGCGAGTCAAGGGTTTAGCGTCGGTTTCTAATCGACCGACGCTAAACTCTTCCCCTTCAAGCGACGCTAAAGCGTCTTTTTTTGTAGTGGGTTGCTAGGGCCGCAATGGTGTCGGATGAGGTTGTATAGAAATACCGGTTGAGGACCCGAGGCATGGGCCACCATCACCTTCTAGCCCACAAGTGGTGGTACCGCCTTTGCAAGTACCAAGGATACCAATCCTAAATCGCATATGGAAACATACAATGGATGATCAATTTTTATGTCAACATAATCAACAAAAAATACTCGAAAAGCAGCAAATCAACATTCCTTTCTTAACCCTGCTTATGAATATCCCGAGTTACTCCAAGTTCCTCAAAGATATCATCACTAGGAGAAGACCAATGAGTGAGGCTTCACTTTGCTCCCTGAACCAGGACAACTCGGACTTCCTCAGCACGAAGAGGACCATCCGAAAGCTTAAAGACCCAAGTATCTTCACTCTCCCTTGCTCGGTTGATTCCGTGTTGATTGAACGGAGCCTAGCGAATCTAGGTGCTAGTGTGAATGTCATGCCTTCTTGTGTTTTTGAAAGATTGAACCTAGGAGAGCTAAAGCCTACAAGAATGACCATTATCCTAGCCGATAAATCTGTTAGATACCCTAGGAGAATAACATAAGATGTGAATGTGAGGGTGGGGTCGTTTAGGCGTTTATGATCCCAACAGATTTTGTTGTGATAGACACCGAGGATGTCACTTCTATCCTCATCCTTGGTAGACCGTTTTTGGCTACCAGGTGAGCCGTTATAGATGTCAAGGGTGGCAATCTCACCATCAAAGTTGGAGGCGAGAGTGTCATCTTTCGACTCACCGATGGAATGAAGAGAGCTCATGAAGTAGAAAGTCAATAAATGCAAACCAAGAACAAAAAATATGAACAATATGAATGAACAAGTTTTTTCGTACGAATGAAAAAGTTATTTTGTAATGGGTCACAATCGTATGAAAAAATTATCAAGAACACGAAACACACGAAAATCCATAAAATGAAAACAAAACCTACGGAATCAATCTTTGGTACCCTCCAACAAGAAAAGATCATGAAGAACACGAAAACCCATAAATTTCAACTAAAAATATGAAAAGATTCGTACACATTATGAGGTTTGTATGCACTCCCCCGATGTTTTCATGCGTAGATCCAACTCCGACATGCTATTTCTCGGCATAATGAACACGAAATCTCTTCTTTGTTATAGTGACTTTTTAATGATTCGTATTGTTTTTATGTCAAATTCGTATTTTTTCTTGCCCAAAATACATCTGTCCGTTTCTCTCACCTCTCCATCATTTGATTGATCTAATGGCCCCTATAGAGTTCAACACGGTATTGAATAGGGTCATTCAACACCTGACGCTTGGCCCTCTCATTGCAACATTGCATCCAATGCAGTGATCTGAATTTCTTTGGTCAAGTCAAGAGTTCTTAGGCCAATCTTTGTTTATAAGTTTTAGCATCGTCATTTTTCTTGTTATAAAATCCCACATTATCTTATAGTTTGATTCTTTTTTGCTCGTTGATTATTACGAAAACAACACTTTATACTTTTCTACTTTCCCAACTTAACATATCACTCTTTTTATTTCTCGTACTTCAGCCACTTCGCCTTTTGAATATTTTTGTATCGTCTTCTTAACATTAAATTTGGACACAACTGCACACTAACGAAGAGAGATATCGAAGGTAAGAGACGGAGATTTAGTCAGAGAGGTAAATTGGGGAGGTGTCGCGAAAAGTATGAAGAAATAGAAAAAGAATTTTAAAAGCACACGTTTTATTCCACGATTTCATTCTATCTAATTATATATATAATGATGAAAGTAACTAATAGTCGAAATTTGCATAGAAGAGTGGAACACAAAGAGCTGGAAATCACAACTCTACTGATACAGTCTAAACCCTCCAAACACAAATTTGACGTTACTATTTTGATTCATTTTCATTTCCCCAGCAAACCACCAAAGCACAAAAGTGTCCCCTTCACCACTTCACCTTATATATGCAAACTACAAACAACACAACCTTACACCATGTTACATCAACCATCAACTGCATACTGGGTGATTGATTACCACCTTGCCTCACTCTTACTACCCTTGTTATTGCTGTTGTACAGCCTGAAGAGTCCGAACGCCGAGATGCACGAAACAAGTACCATGCTAAGGCATGCCAGGACTCCACTTACCACTCCTTCTCCAGCTCTGGTACAGAACTTTGCATACATGTCACATGTCTTCATCCATTGCAGCTCTGCCTGCCCTGTTTCCGCAAACACCGATGACTGTATTGTTGCTGCCACTGCTGCCACTGTCAGGTATGCCATTACCTGTATCATCCAAATCATCGAAACTCAAATCGAAGTAAAACTTCTAGATGAATGTGTCCACCACAAAGCTCAACTCAGAGTAAATCGTTTCACTTGGCTACAGTCTCCATTTAATGCCACTAGTTGGGGACTACTATGCAAGTTTTCTATGCTTTCCCATTGAAAAGACCCTTTAACAGCATAGTATTATAGGAACCCACAAATCAAGGAAACCAAGACTTCCTTTCCTGATGCTATAGCGACTTAGAAGCACCATTGACAGGAAAATACAGAAGAGGGTTATATCTTATCTATCCATTGATAGATGCTAACAGTAAAACAAGCCATGAGAAGCACGTCTGAGTGAAATTGTACCGATCATTTATGACACAAACCATGTAGTACCACGTGTTGGCATCACAAGCCAACATACCACGTCCCTCAAGGAAACACTGACACATAAGAAAACATCAACTAACATCAACTAAGTACGTCTACAAGTGGTCCTCTTGAAGAAGGAACATGTTTTAAATTCAAGCACAAGGAGGAAAGCTAGCTCCATACGCAGCACCTCACTTAGCAGAGACTCATATAATAACATTGAATGGTTTTGTTTTGAGTCAGCTGGTCACATTAAATGCTCTCAACCATCAAATTCACTTTCAATCCTCATCTGCTTTACTAGTGTTTTAACTCAAACACTGCTACAGACAAGGGTACTCATTAAAAACACCCTCTTTTACGCATACATTAAAGATATAGTTTTGGTGAAAACTCATATATTCATTTAACAGGGAGCTAACAGTAATAGTAGCTGCCAATTTCCATGTCACATTGATTTATGGTAGCAGGTTTCAGACTAGTGAGAGAGACTGGGGAAAGGGGAAGAGGCATTTACTGCATTAGTTGGAACGCAAACCTAACCACTACTGCCCAACTAATTTTCAAAGTTCAAGATCCTCCCAACACAAAACAACAAAACACGTCTTAGAACTTCTGAAGAAGTCACAAAAAGGGGGGAAGACCAGAGCTTTATTTGTCGTATTACCTGATCTCCAGCAAAGATGATCCAAGCCAAGGGCTTGTTGAAAAGCACATCCCCTCTAACCATACTCACAACACACCTCACTAACTGCACAAATGAGTATGCTGCTGCTATGGCATTTGCTATCACCAGAAATCTGCCAATAGACCAGAAGAAGAATACTTTGTAAGAAGAGTAATGTTCATTACAAAGTTACTAAGTAGAAGCTAGCTTTCTACTTACACCATGGCTTTGACATCAGTGTAGCTAGCCCTCTTCTGAATGGAGAAGAACTCCTTAACTTGAGTATCAGTAACAAGAAGAACAATACAAATCACACCAAGCACACAAGTCAAGCACCTCAGAACCAGCTCTGAAATCCTCACTCTCCTATCTATCACCTTAAGACTTTTGCCATGGTAAACTGGAACATTACCAGGACTAACCCCAACTCCCAAATAACTCATGTTCTCTCAGCTACGATGAATTTGAATAAGAGTAGAAGAAAACCCTGATTCTTAATTTGTTTCTTTTGTAAATGAGAGAGAGCTTTCCCAAGTCCCACCACCATCATCAGTACAAAGTTGGAGGCTTTATATAGAGGAAAGGAGAACCCACAAAACCCATTTAGGAATTTTCCATTTTATCAGTTTGTGGGATTTTTCTTAGAAAGAGTTTTCCCAGAAAAAATAAATTAATCAATGATGGCTGACAGTTCTGGCATGAGCCTGTGAGGCTGCCATATGTTTGAAATTGCAATGAGGGAGAAGGCCAATAGGGGCATTCAATGGGATGGGGTCTTATCTTCAATATTTAGTACTGCATTTACCCACTCGGTGGACCTTTCGATTGTGATTATGTATAACTTGTCCATGTATGTTTTAAGTGTTTTATTTTTTATTAACCATAATGTGTTGGGTTCTTCATTGCATTTTTTTTACAAAGATAGATCTATACTATTGGAAAGAGTAAAGCAGAACTCTACCACAATGCCACCATTGTTTAGGGGAAACAAAAATTTGTTAGTTTTGCTCATTCATTAATTAGGCAATTTTGTTTCTCTGTTTTTCCTACTACAGCGTATGATATCCTGATTAGTTAGTTAATGCCATAAACTAGCGGTATATGTTGACTAATTAGTAATGTTGTCAAAATTGGACCAGACATCAAACTAGTTTAGTGAGAGATTCCAAGATTTGAGGTCCGACTGGGATCAGACCATAAAAATCGGTCATTGAATATAACACAAATATCAGGATTCATAGTGCATAGTCCATTCATCATTCAAAGTTTATAATCATAATTCATAATTCATGGTGCATAACATAGTAACCAAATCTCACCAACAATACAACACACCAATGTTCGATAAGTTTGAGGTCCGTTGCTTCATCGTAGAGCTTAAGTCCTTCATAGTTGTCATTGAATCACTACATATTGTTGGCTTCTCAAGCAGATTAAGAACAACTGACTTCGCCAGATCTCCTGGGTGTCCACGTGTTTATATGTGCAAGTGCTAGATTGCCTCCCTATGCATATCTCCTTTGAAATACTTATCACATCGTTCGCCAACAATGTCAATATTAGGTTTGTACTTCGATTTATTGTTCTTTTATATTTCCTTGATCCCTTTCACAACCAATTTCATCCCCTCATACACATAACCAAGTGAAGACTTCACATCCGAATCAACAAATCTCATCAATACTTTATTATCTCCAAACAATCACCCCAAAACATAGACTCTAGAATGATTTCAGTCACGTTCATCCATTTTGGAATACTTGAAGATGAATTAGATTGAAAGAAGTTACTCACAAACAAAACCCACAAATAAGCCTTGTGAACAAATGTACTCATCAACACTTCAAAGTGAGTTGCAAACCTTGTTACAGCAGGTCGTACATTATCTCCTTCCAATCTGGTCGCGCCTTTAACCAATTCAAAATTGGTTAATGGTTATGTACAAAAACTGAGTTGCAAACCTTGTTACAGCAGGTCATAGGCTGTCTTTTTCCAATCTGGTCGTGCCTTTAACCAATTCAAAATTGGTTAATGGTGTACAAAAACTGAGATCTTAGATGCCTTTGCAAAAATCACACTAACATGCGACAAAGTTAGAATATCCTTCAAAATCAAGTTGATGGAATGTGCATCACAAGGTGTCCAATAAATGTGTGGGTAATTCTTCTACTACTATACTTCTTGTAGTTCGCCGCATTATTAGTCACAACTTGAACAACATTATTTATTTTAATCCACTTAAGCATCTGATCAAACATCTTGAACAAATTATTTGCAGTTTTGATCTCCTTTGTTGCATTAACAGAGTTAGTGAAACACAATCATCTAGAGCAACAAACCAAGAACTTTATCAAAGTTCTACCTCGATTATCAGTCCAACCATCAACCATTAAAGTGCACCCACGTTTCATGATTTAGGTTTTTTAAAATAAACACCTTAAATAGTGCAACCTTGCACGGTTTCTTGGGCTCGTTCCGGTTAGATCTCAGTCTAGCTTAATTAGTCTTTTTTTTGTTCTTGTGGTTATTTTTTGTCGCGTGTTTTACTATGTTTTTGTTCATGAGTTCCTAATGGGTTTGATTAGGCGAAATAAAAATTAGGTTATTCGCCTCTTGGCTTAGCGGTTTCTTTCTTTTGAGTTACCTCTATTAGGTACTCTTCTCCAGTGTTGGGCTCTCTTCTGGACTATGTGTACTTTGATTCCAATTCTTTAATTATAATTAATGCCACTTGAGTAAAAAAAAACAACCTAAGTAGTGTCCTGACAAGTTGATATTAATACATTAGAGATGTATCCTACCAAGTTCTCAAAATCTATCATTGCATCGACTAGATAAGAAAATAAGTTAACCTGACATTAAATTTGGTCTACTCATTATATGGTGCGACTTTATCACACAATATTGATATGAGCATAAATGTACATGATTACATAACGTAAATTTATTTAATCAAGAGCATTTATAGACAGAAGAAGTCTAGTGGAGTATTCTTCTAGCTTTGTGAAAGTTTCAGTTTGTTTGTACTTCACAGGGCAAAACTCTATATCTTGCATCGGATGAAATAATATTTAACCAATTCATAAAAAACTGAATTTATGTAAAAATTAAACTAAAAAATCTATCTTTCTTGCGGCTCAGTAAACCTTGTTGTTCCGAATGCAAGAAAATGACAAGCCAACAACGGATTTTTATCAATCCTAACAGCGGATAAGCCGTTGTTGGTATTCCTAACAGCGGATAGCTATTCGCTAGCTATTAGAATGAGTAATGAGGAAAAACCTAACAACGAATTCTGGTATCCTAACAGTGGATTCTGGTATCCTAACAGCGGTTATCCATTGTTAGGTTTCCGGTCATATTATTTTTTTTTTGCAGAAACCTGCTTTGGAGCATTGTTAGGTTTCTTCCTCCTTGTACGTCTTCTCCTTCTTTCTTCTTCTTCCTTATTCTAATAAAAAAATAAGGAAGAACAAATAAGAATGAAATAAGGAAGAATAAATTAGAAAAAGGAAATAAAAATAAATATGAAGGAAAGAATTTCATTGGTTGAGGGTCACAAGGATTGCTAAATCACCTAGTCCTAACAGCGGTTATATAAAAATCGTTGTTAGAATTTTCCCAAAAAATTCAAATACGAGTTACAGTGTGAAAAATTTGGCGCAATACGAATCGAAAATTTAACAACGGATTTATATCCGCTGTATGCTAATAGCGGGTATATACGTATCCGCTGTTGAATAAGAAATCCTAACAACATATTTTTTACCGTTGTTAATATTTTGATGTTTTTTTAAGTAAGAGCTAGGTATGTATTATTAGATTTTATGCGTCACAAAACAAATGTCGGCCAGAACATCAATCAACTAGTTGGGTGTGCTATCACCCTCTACTAGCACAGAGACGGATCGAGAATGTCTAGCCAAAGCATGGGCCACCCCGTTCTATTCTCACCTAACAAACTGAACAACAAAGCCCGATTTTCGGTATAAAAATGCGAAGCAACCATTGATAATCTCTCCGAACTCCGTATGCGTCGGTTGGCAGTCACCACTTTTTGACCGTCTAACTCCACAATAGCTTCATCATAACCCCTTTGCTCCAAGTAGACCAAAGCCATTTTTTGAACACATTTTCCCTACACGTTGTAACCATTTGCATAAGCCAATCCTCAAAACCTTGCCTTCGCCTAAGTCACTGTTCAAGTTCTCTCCACAACCCGGCTACTGCCCAACAAGCTTTAGCAAACGGACACATGATAAAGACACGTTGATATGTTTCCAGCTCATTTCAACAACACCCACACTCCCCCATAACCTGGATGCTTCTATTCTGAAGAGTTGATCTTGTTGGTACGAACCCTCGCCCAAGCCACCAAACAAAGTGTTTAACCTTCGGTGGTGCTTTAATATTCCAGATCATTGACCACTCTCCAACAACATGAAGATGCGAGCGTCTAGCCACTTTCTCCATTGCCACACGATAAGCTGATCTGACGGTATATTGCCCATCTTTACAGTAATGCCACACAAGTTTGTCACTTTTGTCAAAGCAAGGGAGTGACATACCTAGTATGATTGTAGCGTCTCCAACATTAAAAATTCCTTGAATATGTTCCTCATCCCACTCTAGTACTCCAGGAATTAAAAGATCGGCTACCACAATTTCCTCGTAGCCACGGTTGGTTCCACACTCCAAATTCAGTCCTATCCCCAATTCTCCATCAGATTCCATTCTTGATAACAACCTGAGAAGCCCAAACGCTTTTCCAAACAAGGCTAGAGTTTGCACCGTCTTTATCCGTAAAAAATACCTCTTTAGGTAATATTTAGCTTTGAACACCCGTGAAACTAAAGCGTTAAAGTCGGAAAGAAATCTCCAACCTTGCTTCCCAAGTATCGGGAAATTGAAACCATTCAAGTCCCGGAACCCCATACCTTTGTGTTCCTTATCGTAAAAAGTCTCCCATCTCATCCAAGTCACCCCTCCACCATTGTCCTTCGTAGCCTACCAAAAGATGTTAATCATTCTTTCGATCTCCTCAAGCAAAGTTGAAGAGAGCAAGAAGGCATTCATACTAAACGTGGGAATAGCTTGCAACACAACTTTAACCAAGACCTCCTTACCTCATTTCGACAAGAATCATCCTTTCCAGCTCTAGATCCTTTTCCAAACATGATCACGAACATAGGCAAACACATTTTTTTCCTTTGTCCCACCATAGAAGGAATGCCGAGAAACTTGCTGGTATCTAACCCTCCTGTGATGCCCAAAATTGCCCGAATTCCGTCTTTCAACATGTCATGGGTATTGTTACTGGCATACCCAACTTGGCAAAATTAATTTCCTGACCAGATGCCTCGTCATACTGCATCAGAATCTGTTTCATCCCCCGAGCCTTCGTAATATTCACTCTGCAAAAAAGAAAACTGTCGTCATCAAAAAGTAAGTGAGAGATGCAGGGTGAGCCTCACACCACTCGGACTCCATGTGTTTTCTCCTCCTTCTCCGCTCTTCTCAGAATTTCTGTAAGGCCCTCCACTCAACGAATGAAGAGAAAAGGCGACAGAGCGCAACCCCGACGCAACCCCCTCTACAGCGTAAAATGTCCCACTCTCGTTGCATTAATCCCTACCTCATACTCCACCGACTTCACACACATCATCATCCACCCCACCCACTTTGAATCAAACCTAACCTTGACAAAAACCTCCTCCAAGTACTCCCAAATCCCAATGGATTCGATTGTAGGCTTTAGAGATATCGATCTTGATAGGCACCTCACTATACTTAGCTTTCTGCAACCGCTTAAAATGATGCAAGGTTTCAAAGGCTGATGACTCGAAATATGTCACATTTTATTCCCCATAATTGAAACACATTTGCGTGGTATTTGAGTTTTGATGTTGCCTTTTGATTGGTTTTTGATCAATTGATGATAATTAATCTTAATTACCCTATTGGGATCCTTGTGGTCCATTTTCACGTTTCTTGAGGTGTTTCATTAGTTTTCAGGTCATTCCATGATAGAGCACGTTAATACAAAGCCATAGGTTCAAACGGTGATCAAATTGGAGTCCAGACCCTCAAGATAAGATTGAAGTTTCAATGCAACGCAAGCACTACAAGAAAACAGATAATTAGTCACATTTTTTAAGGCCTATTTGTCACAGTAAAAACCGTGACAAATAATATTAGTCATGGTTTGGAAATCCGTGACTATATTGGCCTAAATCTGTCACGATTTTCTACAAAACCGTGACTAACAATTTGTCACTGTTTTTTTGGCAACCGTGACCAATATTTGTCACAGTTTTGCTGAAAACCGTGACTAATATTTGTCACGCAATTTGAAGGGCTTGCGATATTACAACGCAATGCAAGGAGAAAATAGGAGTCTGCGTTGCGTCAGATGCGCCATCCCTGTGCCAGCTATGCACCCAGCACCTGGAAAACCCTCTCGGAGTCCAGAAATCATCATCCTTCCTCTCCTACACAAAAATGGAAGACGAAGATCATGATTCATCCGGACACGAAGAAATCAGTGGAGCTTTTCATCTTCTTCTTCTTAGGTTGTATTTATCCGATCTCCACTTTGTACTGCTGTAACTAAACACCCTAGGGTTCGAGTGAGTGAAACCTTAGGGGGATTGATGATTGATTACACTCGCATACCTTGGATTTAGTTCGGTTTAATTCAGTTTCAGATGTGATATAAACCTGTTTTTTGCCCGATTCTCTTATTTCATTCTTGACCGATGTAGTCTTGTATTCAGAGGGTGGTTTTGTCATAGAATTTAGGATTATTCGCTTGATTAATCGTTAACTCGAGAGAGGGGCGAGAATTAGGTCACTTTGGGTGAAAATCCATTGAGGCATTTTATCAAACACTTGGCGTGCGTATTGGATTTTGTCAATTAGTGACGAGAGTCTTATTGGTTTGTGTTTGGCCTACCCTAAGGCTTCATTGGAGTCTTAGGACCTGTGTTTGGTATGTCTATTTGTTTCAATGCATCGATACGAGTTTTGTTCATCCTAGATTCACCAACTTAGTCATTTGTCATGATGCTTAGAGGGGAACTTATCTACGTCCTTCCATTCTCATCCTCCTTCGTCTTGTTTGTTTTGTTTGCTTTGCCTTAGTCGTATCCACCCTTTTCCATGCGATTTGACACCATGTTTGAGTTGTGAATTGTTATAGCTTGAGCCTGCATTGATTGTGTTGTTTGAAGTGTCGAATTGTGAACGGTTGATGACGTTAGATTTACCGCGTTTATCTCGCCACATTTGACAAACATTCCCCTCATTTGACTACTATTTGTCGTAGTTTTTAGGAATTTTCAAATCGCGTTGGCCCTCTTTAGGTCCGTTTCATGTCGTTTCCAGTTGTTTTTGATGAGATTCCAGGTTAGCATATTATGGAGGACCTTTTTCACGAACTCGACGCTTCAAACGAGGACCGATTTGGAGTTTGGACAGAGCGGGAACCATTGAAGGAGCTGAAAGTCGGTACCTAGCAGCAAAAGTGCACCTTTTTCAAGCAAAAGTGTGTTGGCACACTTTTTAAAGGCTGCCAGGCACACTTTCAAATCATCACGTTGGAAAATTTTTATCGACCTAAAAAGTGCGCCTTTTACAAGGAAAAGTGTGGCAACGCACTTTTGGCCCAATCCAGATTTCATCAAGATTTGATTGAGTTTTGAGCCAAAACCTAGTTTTTGGTTCATCGGGTCGTTCATCCATTTTTCGTCAGGATTTTGGTCTTGCTACTTTGAGGTAAGTTGTTCTACAGTTCACTACGGTTCTTCTGCACTACTCCATGTCCATTTTCATTGAGATTTACAGATTTGAGAATTTTGAGCTTTGAACCATAGAATTCGAATTTTGGGTTTTGTTCAATTGATTAATCCTTGATGAAATTGATGATGTTGTGGTGCTTTGTTTGCAATTTGGATTATTTTGGATATTGTTTGATGTGAATTTATGGCTTAATGTGGTTTGTTGGTTAAACTTTAGTTGTTAGTGTGTTTAATGCTCTAAGTGTGGGGTTTCTAACCACATCCCTGCTATATTATCTTAATTTGATATCTTGGACCGATTCGACAAGGGTGAGTTTTGTATCCGATTTCTGTATTCCACTTGCTTGATGTTAGCCTATAATAGACATGTATGATCAATGCCATTGTTGTGGATGGTAATTTGAATATCTCAGTGTGTTTGCTTTGTCCTGAACGTTTTTAGTGTGGGGTAGGGTTTTCTTGCGTCTGACTAAGATGCTACTAGTTGCAGATTATGGACAGGGGTAAGTCACAAGTGAGATAAGTTTTTAAGGAGGAAACTTCATCCTCTACACCGCCACACGCCACCCCGCAACCGACTAATCCCGAGCATGATTCAGATAGAGAAGAATCATTGCCTATCCAACCGTTGATTCCTGCTGTCGCAGATAGACCGGCCGACCTCCACCCTTTCCTCCCAGGTTGTCCAAGGAGCATTGGCAGCGCTTTTGGAAGATTCATCATTTTCCCCCCACTATAGGAGCCCTAATCGACTTTGGCGAGATTCAGGAAGCTTATCCTGAGTTCTACAATACTTTGGTGTACAGGTTGCGTCGGGGCAATCTCCTTGGTATTACTTAAATCGCAGATGCAACACTTCTTCTCCCGCTACAAGAATTTTGGTCGACATTCAGTTGGGATTCCCAGGTAACTGTTGTTTTCACGCAGCATATATGATTCTCTTTGGCCGGGAGGTGGTTTCATGAGTCTTACGACTCATTTGGAGCTCTCATCGGTTTCCCACCTGAGTTCCCCAGTGGGCTTTGGGAATTCTGGAGCCATCAGCGATGAGGGTTATTGAGTCCACTGATACTTGGTTCAACCTAACTGGGATCGACAGAGGTTTGGTTACTAGTCAATGCAGATATTGCGCCATTCGGTGTTCGGTATGGAGGTTTGTGCATATGGTGTTCCAGCGCACATTTTCCATAAAAGTACGAGAGGGCACCATTTTTATAATGGGGAGCTGCAGTTGTTTGGGGCCATGAACAACAACGTTAAGCTCCATTCGGGTTACGTGATTGCATGTTTCTTTGTGCGACGAGTAGGGAGATTGGCTATCTCGCGCTCTCTTCCTAGTGGGTGGTACGTTTCGAGGATCATTGCATCGACTAGTTTAGACGACCGCTGGCCACCTGAGGTTTTCATTGATGTCGCTCCCCCAAGGACTTTTGATGCCCACTACTTGATCTCCCACAAGTAACAAGACCGGTGGTACCCAAGAAAGCTAGCCGTGCCCGTCAGGTTGATGATGGAGCTCTGCCTGATCCCCGGCTGCCAAGCCACCTCATCCTCAGGCGGCCGAGCCACCTCATTCATAGGCCGCCGAGCCACCTCATTCATAGGCCGCCGAGCCACCTCTTTGACAGGATGCCAAACCACCTCAGCCCCCTGCCTTCAGCGACCCCACAAAGGCTTTTGACTTGCAGACATCTGTCTTGTAGCTACAGCAGTGGCAGACCACCTTTGGCGAGGGAGGACACCCGTGGTAGCGACACCACAAAGCTAGGATGTCGAGCTGGGATGCATGGCGTGCAGATTTTGTTCAGGGTACTCTTTCCGGAGAGCAGGAGGTGATCCGCCACTAGGATGAGCAGCGTACCTGGAACGCTAGGGAGGCTCAATGTAGAGTGCAACAAGATGCCCGTTATGCTTTATACCAGGAGAAGCACGATGAGCAGATGGAATTACTCCAGCAGCTCCTGGATCACTAGCCGCCCCTGACAGCTCGACAACGAGCTCAGCGAAACCGTGCCCGACGAGACTAGTGTTCCAGATTCGACTTCATGATTTTTTTTTCTGCTTTGCTTTTTGAACTTTACTTTGTTTTGGATTTAATGTTAGTTGTCGTGTCTCGAGTCTTTGTTGACTTTGTTGTCGCGTTGATGTCGGTCGGATATTTTGTACTCTAGATTCTCTAATCGTGTAGTACTGTTCTTCTCTACTGTCTAAGGTCGAATCTAGCTTTCTCGATATCTCGATGAGCCTTTTGCCAGCGTTTCACACATGTTCTACTCGACATCTTGATGGTCATCTTTCTGTAACCCTGTACATCTTTCTACACTTTTCTTGAGGTCCATTGAGGACAATGTCCAATTTAAGTGTGGGGTGAGCTGATATTTCTAAGGGTTGTTACTTGTGTGATTATCAGTGTTGCTTTCTCTGATTGGAACATGCTATTTTCTTGACTTGCAATGCTTAATTGGTTTTCAATCTTGCACAATGACGCTTAGACTGTCTTATTTAGAACTTGTGACCAACATGCTTGAATTGATATTAAATGAATCCGACCAAAACAGATTATATAATCACTCTTGTAGCTTCACCTTGAAATGTGCATCATGACTTGAGTTTAACTAGCAGCTGTTTGTGAGAATTGTGCCAACCCGGTCATTACATCCGATATGTCTTTTTTTTTTTAGTGGTTTTCTCTGACTTGTAATTTTAAAACTTGCAGGATACCTGGTTAAGATTGTAGGGGTAACACCGCTCTAAGATGAAAGGCACCTAGTTAAAATACTTGTAGCCAAACAGCCTACCCGACAATGTTTTCCCGTAGGATAACCCCGTTGAGCCTTGGCCTGTTTCTTGGGTTACACACACTTTATACATCCTTACTCCATGCTTTTTTTCTTTCCCCCGTTGATCCTGTGATTGTGGTATGAAACTTGATTGAGTCCAATTCGACAACCTGCGCAAACTGTTAGACTAGGATGATAAGTCTTAAAAGACAGTCTCACTAGTTCCATTCCCGAAAAAAAAGAGAAAAATTTTCCACCCTGAATTTCGGAATTTAGAAAAATATATAGAGAAATATAGATAGATGATAATAATAAGTGCTGTAAAAAGAACTAGGTCGATATGAAAACTCCAAAAAATGTCTAGGGAGAGCACTAGTAGAGGCATAGTAGTATAGGAAGGGATCTCATTTTTTCTAGGATTCGAGTCTTATCTTGGTCGTAGCTAGCAGTACGTCAAGTCATGGGTCTAGAGGTGGATAAAGGTTGAGTCGATTGCCACTTCACACATTACTCACTACTTCCATATGTTACCCTACCTTCACCTAAGCCCGATTACAACCCGTTTGAAAAGATCTTTTGATTAGAGTTGGTGTTATCACGACGGTGTAGACTGAGGTTGAAATGCCTATGGTAAGTTACTTGTATTTGAAAATGAATGAGTGCATAAACACCTCCCTAAGCACGGAGAGTGAGAGTTCCTCTTATTACTAAATATGTCTATGTGAGAAAATCAAGTCTGCTTAGTCGGCAATGCGCATGATGGGTGATTACTATTTGATGTGTGCAGAAAGCAGTGAGACCTGGATTTGTTTGGTTGACATTCTTTCATGTGTAGGTTACGCTTTCTAGATGAAACTGTGTAAGTTGAATTGTTAGAGATTGAACTTCAATTTGGTTGATCTTGTCACTTATGAATTTGAGTGTGATTCCAACTTTTATTTGTTTGAGGACAAACAAAAGCTTAAGTGTGGGGTGATTTGATGACGTTAGATTTATCGTATTTATCTCGCCACATTTGAGCGACATTCCCCTCGTTTGACTCCTATTTGTCGTAGTTTTTAGGAATTTTCATGCAGCACTACAAAAAACCCAATTTAACAGCACCCATTTAACAACGACCCTAAAAGAAGCCGCTGTTAAAACATTTTAACCAAGACCATTTAACAGCGGCTTAATGTCACTGTTAAATTATCTGATTTAACAGCGGACAATGTATTAGCTGCTGTTAAATTGAAAACCCTAATTCCCACATATCAAGTGAACTGCCTTTCTCTCTTCTCTTATTCAATCTGCCAACAAACTCTTTCCTCCTCTAATTCTCTCCTCTCTTCTCTCTATAACCTAATTCCCATATTCCATCGCCGCCACTTTCTCAGCCGACGCCGTTTTCTAGCTTCTTTATTGACGCCGTCGTCTAGCTTAGCCAACGCCGTTGTCGCTCTCTTAGCCGACGCCGTCGTCGCCCTCTCATCCAACCCTGGCGTCGCTCTCTTATCGACGCCTCCATCGTTCCTCCTTCCTGTGTCAGCGTCGCTCTCTCAGTCGACTCCTCTATCGTTCCTTCTTCTAGTGCCGGCGTCTAGCTTGTCCAACCGACGCTCCATTATGATTTCTTCTCTTCCCTTAGCTTCTACATCTAGTGATCATCGAGAAAGGGTAAAAAAAACTTCAAAGTTTCAGATCTAGTGGAGAATGACGTTTTAGATGTATTTTAGTTTCAGATCTTGAGTTTGAATGTATTTTAGTTTCAGATCTTGAGTTTCAGAAGCTTTTTTTATGGAATGAAATTCAATGATGGAGTTTTGGTTGGATTTTGATTCAAATCTTAATTGTTTTATTGATGGAGTTCCAGATCTTAGATTTTGTTTTACTGGAATCATATTTGAGTATTGTCGTCGGAGTTTCGACCATCATTGCTGGAGCTCCGACTATTTTTTATATCACAGTCTAATTTAACAGCGGTCTTGTCATATTAACAACGACCAGAAGTCGCTGTAAGAATCCTTAGTTTAATCGTAGACACTTTTTTCCACCATTAAACGGCGTTAGTATTGGCTCGTTTAACAGCGGCACATGTTAAATTGACGATTCAACCGTTGTTAAATTGGGGCTTTTTTTGTAGTGCAAATCGTGTGTTATTGCCCTTTGGCCCTCTTTAGGGTCGTCTGATGTCATTTTGAGTTGTTTTTTATGAGATTCTAGGTTAGCGTATTATGGATGACCTTTTCACAAACTCGACGCTTTAAGCGGGGATCAATTTGGAGTTTGGATAGAGCTTGAACCATCGAAGAAGCTGAAAATCGTTACCCAGCAGCAAAAGTGGGCCAACGCACTTTTTAAGGGCACTCAGGCGCACTTTCAAATCATCATGCTGGAAAATTTTTATCGACCCAAAAAGTGCGCTGGCGCACTTTTTAAGTGCCGCCGCCAGGCGCACTTTTGGCCCAATCCGAATTTTAGACGAAAGAAAGGGTTTTTAATCCCTAGGAGAGACAGCTTTTTCAGACTTCATTCTTCATTCGATTTCCGATGAACCATACACTCTTGGGAGGAGATTTTGGAGCTTTGAAGACACGATTGAGCGGGAGGAAGCTAGGATTTGTTCAGGAGTTTCATTGAGTCATTAATTTGTTCCAGAGTAAGATGTCTTTCTCCTCGGTTTTCTTCTTCGTTATATCTTTGATTTCTTCCAAAGCCAGGAGTAGCTAAGCTCTTTAGTTTGTTCAGATTAGATGAAATCCTAGTTAGATTTTGTATGGTTGATGTTGGGTTTTTAACCCGTTTATGTTTATTGAGGCTAATTCAGGCATAGACGCGATTTCTCCTAAACCCTAATTTGAAACTGCTTAGAATATATTGATTGACCATATCATAGAGTTCTTGTTTCATCTTTGATTTTGCGGTTCTAACCAAGAACGTGAGTCGTTATAGAGTCTAGAAAGTTGTTAGGATATGCCGGTATCTTAACCATAGGACTGGTAGAACTAATCTCTTTGCATTATCTCCGTGGCATTTCACCGAACACCTTGTATGCATTCTTGAGAATTCATAGGTTGTCTTTGTAACATCCCCGCCCAACCGAACGGTTCGAAACTCAAGTTTGGGCGATTGAGGCAATGGAAACAGTGTTCTTGAGGGTCCCTCGAAGTCCGAGACGTCCGAAATGGAGTTGGGTTGAAGTTACTTCAGAGCATGCTGTGCAGTGAAGAACAACGCCATGTGTTGTAACACACGCCGTGTATATGTGATACACGCCGTGTATATGTGATACACGTCCGCACTCTTTTAAGTTGAATTCTCGTCGAAATGGGCAGGAAATAACACACGACCGTGTGTTATAGAAACACGCCGTGTAGTTTTATAACACACGCCGTGTGTTATGAAACACACCGTGTGTTGTTGTCTGCATATAAAAGATGGGTTTTTGACGGGTTTTCTCAACTTTCCCTTCTTTCTCTTTCCCCGAAAATTCCTTTGACGGACAAAAAACCCTCAAGTTTCAATCCTTGATTCCGGGAGTTGTAGAGCTCCGATTGGCGATCCGTTTCTTGCTATGCATTCATGGCGACGAGAGGAAGAGATCACACATTGTAGTTCTGGGTATTTCAGAGTAGGATGATGTCGGTGAGAAGGAGAAGAGCTACGTTTTTTGTGTCTTAGAGCTTGACTGTTCGGGTTCCTAGAAGTGTTTAGAGCCTCATCTTCTTGTCAGGTGAGGGTTTAGCGTACGATAGGTAGTATTGGTCAGTGTGAGGAGTTGCAACCTTGACTTAGATGAATATAGGTTCTGGCACGAAATTGAAAGAGAGTAAAAGGGGAAACTATTCTGCATTTGATTGCTATGTAAATTGTGATGAATGATGATTGTCGTGTGAAGGTTAATTGATGCATTGATTTATGGTTGTTGGCTGTTGTGATGTGTTTGGATTGGGGGAAATGATTGACAATGATGTTAAATGGATCAGACTTAGTAATGAGTGTAGGAGGGTTGGGATATGATTCTGGTAAACTGTATCTATACCTTGTGCTTTTAGTTGTGGTTGCAGGAGGGTGGTTCTGCCAATGTGGGGTCTCCCTTTAAATGATGAACAGGTGGATGGCCCCGTCAATGTGGGGTCATCCTATGAAGGATGGACAGGAGGGTAACCCTGAGACTCACGACATGGCTACCCCTATACTTCCAGGTGGGGGTGGCCGGTGAGCTAGCCGTTTACCCTTAAACTATTTGTCCTATGTGTGATGTTGAATGGTTTGTTCTGTGTTGGTATATGTGATGTTGGATTGAGATGATGCCTTGTGTTGATGTATGGATGTTGTTATGTGTGATTGGGTGAAAGGGTACAACGAGGGATGTGGGTTAGTATGAGATTAATGATAGTATTAGTGATGGGAAACGATGATGAATCTTGATGGTTGGAATTGGATGATATTGATGAGCAATGTGATGGGTGGTCTTGATGTATGGATTTAAGTGATGGGTGTTTGATTGTGTTTGATTAAATGATAGAACCGGTAGGAGTCCACACTGCCCACCTTGAGTTGTGACGAGTTGTATCCGGTTCACATTGAGTGAATCACTCTGGTTAGCTACCAGGGATTCATGTTGTGTAAGTCTACGTCGAGTGGATCACCCAGGTCAAGTACCAGGGATTATTGGTGTTATCGGTCTACGCTGAGTAGATCACCTTGGGTTGTGTTACCAGGGATTGTTGGCCGGCAGTGGTGGTGTGGAGCAACTCCTAGGCGCCTAATAACTCACCTAGAATTAAATGTGATGTGTCGTGTGGTGATTGTGTGTGTTGTGCTGAGTCTGTGGATTAGAGATTGGTTGGGTTATGTTTTGATGATGCCTCTAACTGTGAAGCGGTGAAACGCGAGTTGTGTGATCGATATGTGAATGTTAGTGTTATTCGTGTTATGGGTTACATTTGTGGCTAAATGTCGAACCGTGTGCTTGATGACCTTGTTGATGTTGTTGTTTTGTGCATCGATGACTTGACTGAATTTATAAACTGTGTGCGTTGGTTTGAGGGATGCATCTGTGTGATCGCCTAGTTCACTGTTAGGAACTAAAATATGTTGGTTGTGTCAGATTTCATTGTTGTTTGTGTGCGGAGTTGGAATCACTTTTCAGGTTAGGTTCAGCGCATAGTTAAACCCAGTGGGTTCACTCAATTTCATTAGGAAATTGATCCCCCCATCTTCCCCTTTCAGGTGCTCGTGGCTAGCGCTAGGTTGGAGTTGCGGTTGATAGTTGAGTTTGAGAAGGTTGTCTTTTGGAGCCATGAGGTGAAGATCAGCGACTTACTTGGAGTTGACTTATTCTGCTTTTATTATATTTCAGTTGGCCGTTTTATTTTTGGGTTGAAGAACTTTTGTAAACTTTGAGGATTGGTTTGGATTTGACTTTACGATTTATGTTGGAGGCCTCCCTTTTATTGTGGATTTAATGAGAAGTTTTACTCTTTCCTTTGTCGCTTCACGTTTTTTGTTAAACCTGTGCTTAGAGTAACGTTAGATCTCGGTTCAACCTCGGGTAACCTGGGCTGATTTGGGATGAGTGTTACAGTCTTGACCATAGGAACCTTTGGATCTGATAGGATAGCGTCTCTACGACCTGACCAAGGAGTAGAGATTACCTAAAGGAGTTTCGAGTCATCGAAGTCTGAGTGGATGAAATTGCATTGCATCTCCATCTTAACTGAGCTAGGGTTGATTAGAGTCTGGACAAACGCCTTAGTCATTCTTCCAAACCATAACTTGTTACTTGCTTATTTGTTTAATTTTGCATTCTTAGCATAATTTAGTTCATAAACTAAACTCAGAACCAAATGACAAAACCTCGAATAGCTTAACCCACAATTGTTGAGTTATAGAATCAGGAAGACCCAAGGGAAATAACTATCTCTTTGGAGAAATCCATTGAGTAAAACTAGTGTGCATTAATTTGTGCATCAACTGTCCAATCCAACCCCCCCCCCCATGGAGAAAACTCACTCTCTGTGAATAAGAGAAGTGAAAGGACCTTGTGAGAATACGACCCTGGCCAAAAGCCAAGTAACTTTGTTGAAGGAGGTTTTCCTCCCGATCAGCCACAATGGCATTATCAATAATCGTCTTCCTTGAACAAATGCAGATTGTTCCATAGACATCGGCATAACTCCTCATAAACGGTTCACTAAAACCTTCACGATGACTCTATAGATCACATTGCACAAGGAGATTGGCCTTAGATCCTTTATGCTACATGGATTATCAACTTTAGGTATCGAGACAATATGTGTTAATTTCATATCTCTTCTAGCATGCTTCTTACTTCTAGCCATGTTTTACAATGTCAAAAAATCTCTACTCCAATCTTCGGCAAACTGCCTAATAAAAATCCAGATTAAACCAAATCGAATCTGGAGCTTTATTGGGTCCATAGAGAAAAGCGCCTCTTTAAATTTTGCTAATGTAAAAGGTAATGTCAGCTTCACATTATCCTCCTCTCCAATTTTTCTCTCCAAAGCATCAATGAACGCTTGTCGGTCTCCATTTTCTCGGCGGAATTAATTAGCAAAATAAGCACAGGCAACCTCCCCCATTCCTCCATCTATGTCTTACCATCGACCATCATCTCTTCCCAGCTTCACCAACCGTTTACATTTCCTCCTCCCATTTGCAACAAAGCGAAAAAATCTTGTATATCGATCACCCTCCTTATGCCAATATTTCTTTGCACGTAGCCTATAATGGAGGTCCTTTTGTTTCAGTAGCATAAGGAGACGACTGCAACATGTATTATACTCCTCTGCACCCTCCGATCTGTTGTCTTCTCGCAACCGTTCAAATTGTTTATTGGTATGTCTAATTTCCAACCGCTACTGTTTGTCCAAATTCCTTCCCCATGCACCTATCTTTTTTTCGCAATCTGCCAGCTTCTCCCTAATAGGACGTGCATAATCTCTCGGCCACGCTTCATCCAACCGGGCTCGAAAATTATCTCTCTTTAACCCATTTATTTTCAAATCTAAACCCTCACAACTTCTGGTTCAAAACCCTACCTTTCATTTCGAGAAGAAGAGGTGAGTGACCTGACACCGGTGCAACAAGATTCGACAGTTTAGCATATGGAATATCGGCCAACCAATCTTCATTGGCCATAGCACGGTCAAGTCTCTCTTTCACATGATTAGGTCTTGATCTTGATCTTTCCCACGTAAACGGGTAGCCGTGCAATTGCATGTCAATCAACCTGCTATCACTAACCGCCTCTCTAAATCCATCAATCAACGCTTATGGGTGGGCATGCAAACTTCTTTTATCTTCTAGATGTAGCATATTGATGATCGTTGTGAAGCGGTCAATCAAATAACTACCAAGCTAGAAGCTAGGGTAGATCATATTCCACGGGCCTCTTCTACTTGCTTACTCAAATATGTTGACAATTTTACTCAAGGTTGAACATGTAATGCGTGGTGTGGGTTTCACGACTTCTATATTAAAAATGCACGGTGAAATGAAATTTAAATGTAGAATGATTGGTTGTTTGACTTAGACAGACGACAGGCAAGCTTAGACTTCGAATCCCCCTTAGATCACCAGAGCATTGGTAGTCAACAAACCATCGATTTTCAATTCTAGTTCATTCAGTTCACAGACACCATCATAACTCCTTACCCTTAGGTTTAAGACTGGCGAACGTTCGCTCTATCCGATCTAACTACCATGATTAATTAGTCGCCCAGGTACGGTCGCCTCTTGCGACGACTAAATAACTGGTGCGATTACTAGCGATTTATGAGTTACTCTTGCAATGGATTAACCCTAACTGGTTCCTACAAAAGGCATAATCCAATGAATAGGTTAATTGTTTGATTTGTTGTTTTAAAGTAAGGCGAGCATTCGCTTCTATCCTTAGCTTAACAAGAATCTAATCTAGGTGGCCAAACCAGACAAGAAACACAGAGAACAAAGAACAAATCAAACATGAAGGAGAACTGAATGAATTTCGAATCTAATCACCGCCGATCCGTGACCGCTTTAAAGCCCTGGGTCACTTAGGGTTTATCTAATCTAAGCTCTACGAGTTTAGCTAGTCATATTCAATACATGACAATCGAAGATGAATAAAGAATACATCTCAGGTAGGAAAGACAGAGAAGAACTGTAAAACCTAATTTTGACGAATCCTTGAAGCTTCAATCTGCTGGATCTTCAACTCCTAGCACTGGTTCTCCGAGATGGAAGGACGGCGTCACGATCCTTTCCTGGCTCCTCAAACTCTGTTCACTCTTTCTCTCTCTAATCTAAGTCTTGGAATTTTCGTCCAGAGTGTAGGTATCTCCCTTTGTTCAGCCGCCGATTTCAGTATTTAAACCTAAACTGATTACTGCCGGATTTGCCTGGAGTTTTCGGCCAAAACTTCTTTGAAAAATGGTTGGCTTTCGGTGATGGTCTCCTGTGATTTTCGGACTAGGAGTTTTCGCTGAAAACTTGTACTTTTCGTCGAAAACCTGAGGAGTTTTCGCCGAAAACTTGAGGAGTTTTCACCAAAAACTGTAGTGTAAAATAGCTGACTTCGCCTGTGAGTTTCTTAAGGTATTTTCGCTGAAATCTTTGTAGTATTTTCGGCGAAAACGTTGTGTTGGGCAGTTGGATCTTCGGTTCTGACTCCGGTTTGATTTCTGGTTTGATTCTGGTTCACTCCTTGAGGTTTTGAACACGTCCGTGGTTACGTATTTGACGGCAAAAACCTATGCTCTTACAAAAACACTAGAAAACCATAAAATAGACCCAAAAAGGGCCAAAGTAACCAAATCGGTAGGAAATAGGGCCTTTGAGTGAATATTCGCTATTCTACCCCTAAAATCATGTTTCAAGCAAGGAAATGTTGCTTAAATGAGGCTGAAAATCACGTAAATCGAGTATCATTTGAAATCACGAATGCACACCCACAAAACATCCACCTTCAAACCTCGCAACATCTCCCAAGAGTCTCGCCTTTACGGAAATCCATAAAAACCGGTCAAGCAAAAATTCCTACCATCTTCTTTAGTGGCTGTCAAGTTGATGAAATTTCTTGTATAGTTGACTAATGTCACTTGGTCAGCCTTTCTCCAGAGCACACCTAACCCATCACTATGCCCATTAGCATCCACCGCAAACACCCTTCGAAACCAGCCTTTGTACTCACCTCATCCAGCCTTTGTCGTAAACAAAACATCTCAATTAAAATAAAAACATAAGACCTGTGATTTTTAATAAACTCACCCACCACCTGAACCGTTCGGGGTTGGCCAAGTCCCCGACAGTTCCAACATAAGACAATCATTGCGATGGGCAGGTCCCGACTTCCAAGCCTGCCAATTCCATGTTTTTTTGGATCGTGTAGTCCATTGAATGGTACTTGTAATTTCACTATGCTTCCTTCTGCTTCCACATCTCCTGACCACCCCTCCTTCTCTTTTTATCCTCAACGAACTCCACCCCTGTCATACTCTCCACCTCCTAATTCATCATAAAAGCATGTCGAACCGGATGTACTGGTTGCACCAGACTTATTCCCAGGTGAACAGTCAACACCGTCACATTCATCGGTACCTCCTTCCTTGTCGTAACTCTATTTGAGTCCAAGGCCCCCAATGGAGTCCTAGGCGCCACGGTTGGGCCTTTCTCAGTAACTTTTGCCGTAGGGACGAGCCATTGTTCTCCTCCTAAAGTGGTTGAGTGGAGATCTCTACTCTAAGTGTGGCATCCCACTTTCGTATTATCTCATTCTCCGATATATTATAGCATATTTCAAAGTGCCTTTCCACATGTCCTAGCCGTCCGCAGACATAGCAAAAAGTAGGCAACTTATCATACCTGCACTTCCCGGTTAGCCACTTGCCTCCAGGTTTTCTAATCTTTTTGTTGATCTTCAGTGGTTTAGTAACATCGTGTTTGACACGTATGTGCATATAAGGTGAATCCATAGAGTACATCAAGATCTCATCATACATCACAAACTCCCCCACATAGTCCTCGAGATCTTACCCACCTTCTCTGTGCAGAACATCGGTATGAGATCATGAACCTGTACCCAAAACTCAGCATTAACTAGCGGTACAAATACTGATGTTTATCCCTCCTTCATCTCATGCATCACCAACAACACCCCATCAAAGTTCTAAGGCCCATTGTTCAGAACCCATCGTAGATCATTCTCGTGGTAGAAACGAAAGACAATAAGTTTGTTGACCAGGTCTTCAACAGTCATTCCCTTTCCTAGTCTCTAGATTGTAGCGAGCCTATTTTGGATTACGTTGAAATTGAACATTTTTGATGTCATGAACATGCCCACGAGACAATACCCACGAGACAAAGGTCATACTCGTACTCCGCTTCTACCTCTTTCAGCCCCTCAATTTCGATGTCAGCCTCCTCTCCATCATAAAAATGGCCAATCTTTGCAAATCTTGCTCCATCTCACCTCAACCGGCGCAACAGTCTTCGCTTGGATCTCACTCTAGTACGCTCTCCAATGTTTCCAAGTTGTAAGGAAAAAACAGCGACGCCACCAAAACCCTAAAAAATTCTAACAAGAGGGTAGACTCTACAAAAATGAGAGAAACTCTCATGAGCAGAGAGAAAAATGATTTTCAGATGTTTTATTAGAATATTAGTTTCTTGTAGTGGAATTTCTGAGTGATATAATGAAAATAGACTTGACTACCGAAACACGGATCAACATGAGTGTAAGAACATTTCTCATGCCAAATGTTAACCACCAAATTATTAGAATAGCCAAAAGTTAGTACAATATTTTAGTGTGTTTGCAATTACTAAAGTTGTTAAAGTTTCCTTATATATTTCAGTAAGTATTTTTGTGGTTAACATTTGGCAAGATCAAATTCACAATTAGGTTTAATAAAAAACACACTCATGTCTAGAGCTGCTGACGAATCGTGTCGAGCATAGCTTTGCCCAGCTCCAGCTCAACTTGTTTGGTTTAAAATCGAGCTTGAGCTCGGCTTGACCATTTTTTTTTGCTAAGGCTCATCAACGAACTTAACGAGCTCGATAATATTTACATGCAAATCTTTAAGAATAAAAAAATGAATTGAGTTTCTAGTAATGGAGCTAATTTCAAACTCATAAGCGAGTTGTAACTCGAGCCATTTCACGACCTCGGATCGAGCCAACTTGCGAGCTTCAAAATCGAGCCATCTTAAGTGCTTCAAAATTAAGCCATCTCGCGAGCTTCAAAATCGAGCCAATATACGAGCTACAAAATCGAGCCATCTCACGAGCTTTATATTCGAGCTGCTCCACGAGCTTTATATTTGAGCTGCTCCACAAGCAATATAATAAGCTTTCACGAGCCAGCTTGCGAGCTCCGTAAAATGAGCTAACAAGTCAAGTTGACTCGCGAGCCAACCAAAAGGAGCTTGTATAAGCTCGAGCTTGGCACATTTGTTAACGAGCTGACTTTCGTGCCAGCTCGTTAAACGTCAAACAAAGTTTTAGTTAAGTTTTTTTGTAACATTCCCGCCCAAGATGGCTTGGAACTCGAGTTCGGGTAATTGAGACATTGAAAACAGTGTTCTTGAGATCCCATCGAAGTGTGGGACGTTCATGTATAAGTCGGGTCGAGGTTACAATCGAACATATTGTATAGTGGAAACAACACGCCATGTAGTTCAACTGCACGGCGTGTATCTGTGATACACGACCGTGCCTTGATTCCAGACGAGCTCGACAAAAGTGAAATTTAAAACCACACGATCGTGTAGTTGTGCAACACGCCGTGTTTCTTCATGAAAAACGCCAGTTTGTTTGAGCTGCATATAAAAGGATGAGGTTTGGCAGATTTCTGCAACTTTAATCTCTCTCTTTCTTCCCGAAAATTCCTTTCACAAACCAAGCTCTACCAATGTTTAAATCTTGATTACGAGAGCTACAGGTGTCCGATTAAGGCGTCATTTTCTCCTGTGGTTTCATGGGGACAAGGAGAAGAGATTGCATTTCTCAAATTCTGCTGATCTGGTGTTGAGTACTGTTGATGAAGAAGGGGAAAAGCCACATTTTTTAAGAAGGTTATTCGTTCATCCGAGAATCTAGAAGATGATTAGAGCTTCGTCTTCTATTCCAGGTGAGGGATTAGCGTCGATAGGTCAAGATGAGTAATGCGAGGATTTGTAATCTTACCTAGACAAAATTAGGGATTTTGCATGAATATGAAAGAGAGTAAAAATGGGATAACTATTATGTGATTGTCTGTTGATTGATTGAAATGTCTTGTTGTATGTTTTAGGGATTATGATAAAGTGAATTAACTAATGAACTCGAGTTAAAAATGAGAGATGGGGGAAATGGGTTCAGTTGTATTTATTCGGGTATATGTCATTGTCAGATGTGGTTGTAGGAGGGAGGTTCTACCAATGTGGAATCATCATATGAAGGACGAAAAGAGGTAACCCTAGACTTGCGACATGGCTACCTCTCTCCCTTGTTATGTAGGTGGGGCGGCCATAAAGCTAGCAGTTTAGCCTTGTGTGTTTATGAATTTATGAAATGATGTTGGAAATGGATTGGGATAATTGATGAATTACTGTGATGGGTGATGGTTGTTGGTAACATGAGATGTTGTGATATGTGATGTGAATGTGACATTTGGATTTGAGTTAAGTGATTAATGATTGAAATTGTGAAACGATAGAACCAGCAGGAGCCTACAATGTCCCCTTATCTGTACTACAGGTGCTAACTACCTCTCCAAGGGAGAGAGGTGTAGGCAGTACTTCAAGAGAAAAACATGATTTTGTTGTATGTGAGTCTTGTTTACGATTCCTTCAAGGGAAAGGTTTCATTGTACCATTCAAGGGAGAGGATGCGTCGGCTTCTGCAGGGGAGAGAGATGCAACAGTCCGACAGGGGTGATGCAGAATAAACTCCATGAAGCCTAATTAACTTACATAGTTAAATGAAATGCAAACTATTGTGTGTGTTGTGCTGGATATGTGATGTTGTGCTGGACCAAGTTTGGTGTTTGTTTCATTTTTGATGATGTTGATGTTGCGGATTATTATTATTGATGAGCTGATAACTACACATATGTGATCACCTAGACCGTTTTATGATTAATAAACTATTTAGACTTAAGATTGGTCCTAATGTTAGTGTTGGACGTGGAGTGCTGGAACAACTCCTTGTGTTTTATTTGGCGCATAGTTAAGCCTAGTGGGTTCATTCAGTTTGATTAGGAAGCTCATCTCCTCCTAGTTCTACGTGGTTAGGTGTTGAGTGCGGGAGTTGTAGTTGGAACTGAGGAGCTTGAATTGCAGCTGGTGCGAGTTGAAGTGGTAGCAGGAAACTTGAAGTGACAATTGGAAGCATGGACTAGGAGTTAACTTTTCTTTCATTTTAGTACTATTTTGGGTTGGGATGTTTTGTATCGAATTTATTATATAGATTTCGTGTTGTATTATTGTTTTTGGATTTAACCATTGTGGTTGATGGAATTTTTTTTAATTTAAATTAATGAAAGCGCTTCCAATTTATCTTTGGTTTGTGTTATTTTATTATAATTTAAGCAGGTCATTTCTCGATTCACGTTTTAAGTCAAATGTGGCACTAGTTCCTGGTCTAACCATGGAGAATTGGGACGGGTGACACAAGGGTATCAAAGTCTGGCTGGTCTCTATTGTGTGGAAGTGTAGTCTTCTCTTATCGCGGATTGATCACCCTCTTAAAGAGGAAAGATGACACACCTATGCAATGCAGACCTTCTAGGGGTCTTTCAAAATATTTTAAATTGGGTTGGGATTTTGCAAGTGAAAGTGAGTTTTAAGGAAAGAAAGTGATTTGAAAGAAAATTTGTGAGCTGAATTTAGTTTGTCCTTGGTCCTCCTAAGTCACGATGAAATCCATGCGATGAGGGGTTTGTAGTACTGAGCAGTGGTTTAGGCTGGGATGGAGTGTCGAATATGGAGATGTGAAGGAACTGTGGAGTTGGAAGTGTAATTTAGGATGCTAGCATGGGGTAGAGTTTTAGGTTTGCGTTTAATTGTTGAATTGGAAGTCGATTGAGGAGAGGAGTCGATGAGTGCTACAAGAACCTATCTTGATGGTTGAAATGGAATTTTAAGAGAAAATTTAAATTCATGAAAAATTTAAGGGGGTTCAAAATTGTTTGGAGAAAAGAGGTTTAAATTATTTGAAACGTTGTGGAGAAGGTTGGTTTGAATTATATTTAAAATTCTTTAAGCTAGTTGGGTTGAAATAAATGAGTGGGGATTTCGACATGCTCTAATTCCAAATGTGATTTGAATAAAATTGTAATCTATTGAGTGAAATTTGACATTCGCTTTCATGTTGAAGAATTTAGAATGTTTTAAAAAGAGGGAAACTATATTTAGGATTTGAGCTTTTGAGGTATGAGAATTTTATGATTTTCTTGAACTGTCAATGTATTTTGTTGTCGAGCATTGGTATCAATTTCCTTTGAGTAACTCGTGGTGAGAATTTGAAAAGTATTTTAGCGAATTAATATTTTAACCAAGATGAAGTTGGATTTTACTATTTTTGGTTTTAAATGACAAGTTAGTGCCTTGAGTTTTTGGTTGATTCAAAAGAATTTTGCAAACGCTTTCACCTTTTCGAAAAACGAGTCTTGGGATTTTATGGTTTTAATTTGTTAATGTATTCTCGTTTTGAATGTTGGTGGTTGATTTCACTGAATAACTTGTGTTAGGGAAATTGGAAACATTGGTATTTTAATCAAGATGGAGTTGATCTTATCAATTTTGGTTTAAAAAAAGAAGTTAAAGATTCTGAGTTCTCGGTTGGCTTGAAATAAAACTGCAAATGTTTCATAATTTGGGGGAAACGTTCTTGGGATTTGAAAACTGGATGAAGAAGAGTTCCTGTAACAATGAATTTTGGATGATTCACCAAGAATGATAGGAGAAGTTGAGATTGTTAAAGGAGGCTAAAGGGTCGTTATGAGAACACATTAAACGTTGTAAAAGTGTGAGCAACAGTCATTGCCTTTATGCATGAGCTCAGAAATGTAGACTGGATCATGAATGGGTTACAGACAGCACGAGGCCTTCAATTTTGTTTTCATAAATGAAGGAATTAAAGGCAACGATGAGAAGGAGTTGTAGAGATTGGGCGGGGAAGGAAAGGTTTCAATGCGAGGTAGGAGAGTAGAAATGGAGTTGAAGGAAGTGGTATTGAGAAGGAGTACATGAATTAAACCGAAGTCGGGTAATTGGTTTTTCAAAAGGGGATTTAATTGATTAGTGTTTTAATGAGTTTAAACTTTTGGATGCGTGTCGATAATTTGAAAAGTTTTAGGAAAATAATTATCTTGAAGTTTCTAAGATTCTTTGAGTTAGTGGGTTGAAAGAGATGAAATTTTGTTTTCTCTTTAAACAAGCTTTAGATTTTGAATGAGGGTGTGTTGGAATTGGAAGTGATGGAAAAACTTTTGACTTTTGAGTTTTCACACTTGAGTTTTGAGCCGTTTTAAAAAGGGAGAAGACGTATTTTGGGAATTTAACCTTTGGATGAAGTGATAACTTTATGATTTTAGATTTTAACGTGTATGGTTTGGAGGTTGATTTTAGTCTTTACATGATTAAAATTGTGTTTAAGAATGTTAAAATGATTTAGGGAGTAAACAAATGTTTTGATTCTATCGGGTTGGGTTGAAAGTAAAAGATTTAATTCTATTGATTTTGATTTTAAAGGAAAGGCTTAAGTTTTATCTTTTGGTTGATTTGAAGAGAATTTGCAACTTTTTGACTTTTGGAAATTGTATGCTTGAGATTTCGAAAGCCGGTGGTTAAGGGGGTTATTGTTGGAACGAGACTGTAGTAAGTGGGAACGAATGAGTAAAGTGGAATCACGAATAGTTGAATTGGTGAGTTGGTACACCGTGGAGAAGGGGGTTTTAGAGGGTTCTTACTAAGGTCACAAGTGGTAATGGGGTGGAGGTGTTTGAGTTTTTCTTAGTGATGCTTCTTTGTAGGCTGGGAGATGCTTATGTGGAACAGAGGAGAGGTGTTCTCCTTTGAAGTTGTTAAGACACAACCCGTGCAGAGAGGGGTTAAGGATCAGGAGGGTTAAGGATCAGGATGGGTCACGAAAGTCTCAAGTCTTGTCGGGGTAAGAAAGAATTGTTGGATTGTGAAACTGGTTTGTGGTGCACTTGGGAGTATGGTAAGATGGTGTGAATAAGGCTAAAAGTTTAGTTGTGGTTGTCGGTCTTGGTTGCTAGTTGGCGTGTTTTGCTCTTGTGCCTTGTCGGTTTAATTGTGGTGTTCGGCTATGGGGTTGTTAGAGGTGTGTGTTAGGTGTGTTGAAAGAGTTAATCTGGAAGTTGAGTTAGAGGTAGAGAACGTGAAATTGTGTAAGGAGATGAAACTCAGTTTTGGGGGTTTGAGTTGGAGGTTGGAATCGATGTGTTAAGGGGTTGTTGTATGCTGCTATTACGTGTGGGTTTGGTTGAACTAACGTGGTTAGGTAGTAGTAGTGCTTTTGTGGTTCGTATAGTGTTGTTAAGTATTGGTAGCTTGTGCACTTGGGAAGTAAGGAAAGGGGTGCTAGATGGAATGATGCTTGAGTTGGGTAGTTACCAGTTGTTGCTTGAGGGCTTGTTGCAGGTAACTAGTTCACTGATGCTTACCTGTAGTTCTCCTTGCTTGGAAGTTTGGGTTGTTTAACTTGATTAAGCCTTGTGAGTGGTTGTTGGTTGTGAAGTTCGGCTTGTGTGTGTGCCTTCGGTTTGAAACAAGTTCATAGTAGTGAGAAGGAACGATGGGGTTGCGTTGTTTCTTGGACCGTTGAAGAAGGAGTTGGGTTAGATGTTGTTGGGTTTGAGTTAGAAAGGAATGTTGCGACTTTTACTGTTTTGCTGCATTTTTTAGGGAGGCGTGTTAAGTGTTGATTTCGGAATGAAGCTTGGTTGGTTGGAATTATATAATTGTTTTCGAAGTGGTCTATGGAAATGTAGCTTGCTAGAATTGTCAATGCGAGTGTTTCAGGTTGGAAAATGGATTTTAAACTGCTGCGCTTTGCTGTGTTTTTGTCTGCAGTTTGTTAGAAGGAGATGAGTTGTGATTTCGGGGACAAAATCCATGAAGTTGTGGAGACTTGTAACATCCCTTCCCAACTGGACGGCTTAGAACTCGAGTTCGGGTGATCAAGACATTGGAACCTATGTCCTTGAGGTCCCATCGAAGTCCGGGATGTTCGTATTTAAGTCGGGTTGAGGTTACAATCGAGCATGATGTACAGTGGGAACAACATGTCGTGTAGTTCAACTACACGCCGTGTGTCTTCATGGTACACGTCGTGTATATGTGATACACGACCGTGCTTTAATTCCACGAGCTTAGCGAAATTGGCAGTTAAAACCTCACAGTCATGTAGTTGTACAACACGTCGTGTTTCTTCATGAAACACACCGTGTAGTAAATAACACACCATGTTGTTTGACCTGCATATAAAAGGATGGGTTTTGATGGATTTCTGCAACTTTAATCTCTCTCTTTCTTCATGAAAATCCATTTGACGAACCAAGCTCTGCCAATCTTTGAAGCTTGATTCTAGGAGTGCTGGAAAGCTCCTTGTGGTTTAGTTCGACGCATAGTTAAGCCCAGTGGGTTCACTTAGTTTCATTAGGAAGCTAATCCCCTCCCTGTTCTCTAAGGTCAGATGTTGAGTGCGGGAGTTGTAGTTGGTATCGAGGAGCTTGAGTTGCAGCTGGTGCGAGTTGAAGTGGTAGCAGGAAGCTTGAAGTGACAATCGGAACATAGACCAGGAGTTAACTTTTCTTTCATTTTAGTTGACTATTTTGGGTTGGGATGTTTTGTATCGGATTTAATATATAAATTTCGAGTTGTATTGTTTTTGGATTTGAACCATGGTGGTTGATGATATTTTTTTTTGAAGTTTAAATTAATGGAAGCGCTTCCGATTTATCTATGATTTATGTTATTTTATTATAATTTAAGTAGGTCATTTCTCGATTCACATTTTAAGTCAAACCATGAAACCAGTTCCTGGTCTAATCATGGTTTCAACCATGGCGATTTGGGATGGGTGTTACATTTTTCAAATCGATTGTTGAGCTGTTACGAGCGGCTTTGTTAATTAGTCAACAACCCTACTCATGTCTGAATAAACATCAATCACAATCAAGGATTTAAAACCCCGTCATCATCCATACAAAATCCAAGTTAAGCTTCATCTAATCTAAACAATGCAAGAATCTTAACTACTCATGGTCTAGAGAGTAAATACAAAATAAAAGATGAAGAAACCATCTTACTCTGAGAAAACTTTCACGTCGTTGTAATCAGAACTCTAGCCAATCCTTGTTGAATTCCTTGTTTCCTTCCACCCGATCTTGCTCCAAAAGCTTTGAGGTCTAGCTCCACATGGTGTTTTTTTCGTGCTCCAAGTCGAATAAAATGAATTATTAATTTCCCCTCTTCTTCTCCAACTTGAAAAGGATCAAGAGGAGGAATTTCTGGCTGCTTACTTCTAATGTTGGTTCCTGCCATTCACGTAGGCTTTTGAAGTTAAGAAATCTCATTCGCCCTCATATTTTAGTTGATGCAAATGGTGATTTGTTATGGGACAATGGCTACTCTTGCAAGCTAAGCATAATCTGGGAGGCTTTAAGGCCTCTGAGTGACATTGTGAACTGGTACAATAGTGTCTGGACAGGTTTTCATGTTCATCGGAAGGAGGTTGTTGTGTGGATTATTGTTACGAATCGCAGCACAACAAGGGACAAGATCAAAGCCTTCGACCCTTTAGTCGATACTACATGTGTGCTTTGCAATGAGGAAGGTGATAGCAGGGGAGCACCTGTTTATAGAGTGTCCTTTTTCGAGTGCCATCTTATGCATATTCTACCCTGAATTTAGTGGAATGAGGTTGGATAATATGATCACTCGTTGCTAACATTTTGGGGATGGGATTGAAAGCAAGGCAAAGAAGCTGCTCTAGAGACTCGTCCTTAGCAATATCTGGCAGGAGAGATGTGACAGCTTTTTGGAGATGGTAGAATTAGTACAGTTACAGAGATCAAAGATCATACCAAGAGGGAACTATTAGCTTTTGCCATAGGTCATAGTCATGAGGGTAGAATAGTCAATATTATATACATAGGTTTCTTTCTTAGTTGATGTACTGTGACTCCTTGTTTTGGTGAATATAACAAGCTCAATTCATTAAAAAAATGGATAAATTTTTCGCCTGGCCAATTACACGATATGTAAATAGGCAGTGTAAATAATCTTTTCAACATAATTGTGTTTTTTCTCTTGTTTCGGCCACCTCATGGGCCTTGTGAGTAAGTTTTCTAACTTCGACAGAAATCGCTCTTTAGGGTTTGGAATCATACTCCAACCATTTCTTAACTCACGGTTCGAACTCTCAACATTGCTTATTTCCTAAAACACGCAAAACAATGTAAAATGGCCCAAAGGTTGAGGGGGAATGAAAGTCATACAAAAATACCTCAATCATGCCAGGAACACTGCAAAAGAATATCGTCTAGGGAGAGACTACTATCACCAATAATTAGATGTATCACCTAGCTAATTGTCCCCAATGGCCATCAATTATTCATAGCGCACTCTAGAACCTTCACTAGTGACATTGTCTTTAAGCTCATTTGAGCTATATAGCTTAGAATGTCAATCTCCTAACATCATGGCACTTTAGACCAAAATTATTCGAGTTTATGTTATCTAGGATTAGTTTAAGATGTGCTAGGTTAGCTAAGATACAGTTGCCACTTTTGCTAAGCAAGTATTGCTTATAACTGAAACTAACCTAGGCTAATCTACACAAATTTTATGTTATCTTGAACTTCAAACTTGATACGAACATATTATGAACACGAACATGCCATAGTCAAAGTTAGAACAGTGTATAGACACAAATTCTATTGAATATTCAAGCACAAACACGAGCACGAACACGAACACGAACACACCAAGTTTGAACACATTATTACATACATCTTAACAAAACTGAAAATAAAAGGTTAGAGGGAGAAGAAACTAGAAAGGAAAATTGGATTCTGATTCCTAGGCAGGAGGATGATGGGTATGATTGGGAAGCCATACCATAATGTTTGTTTGGAGCAATAATATGATTGAGATGAGAAGATTGAAAGAGAGCCCGCGAATTTAGGGAGCATGTGTCTCCCCATTATCATCAATTTATGTTTAAAATGACAATTGACAAGTCTTCTCTATCATCTTCACACTGCCCAATGATGAGCTGTGTTTCTACTACCCGAAGAAGAACCCATGAGTGAGCTACGTTCCTAGCGTAATCACCATTAGGTTCACGAACCGAGCCGAGCCGAACTTAACTATGCTCAAACTTGGTTCGTTACTTTTTAGACGAACTCGAGCTAGAATTTTTAAGCTTCTAACGAGCTCTAGCCTACTCGAGCCTGACTTGTTAAGTACACTTGACGAGCCAAACTCGAGTTCAAGTCCAACTTAGGTCATGAAAATAACTTGATGCATCTAATTTTAGCTCAATTTGAAGTTTGTGGGACAAAAAACATCAACGGGTCAAGCTAAAAAAAACAAGTTATCCTAAAATTTACAAGTTTTTATCGTATATGACAAACCACATGTTTCAATATTGAGTTTATAATATATTAGAGTGGGCTCTCGAGCTCGAGTTCGAACCAGCTCGCAAGCTTATCGAGTCTAACATGTCATGTCTCAAACTTGGATCGATCGTTTAAAATGCAGCTTGGTTCGTCAACAACCCTAATCATCATATTTTATATCGTAGTTTTATTATGATTTTCTTTGAATACACGATTTTACTATCTAAGTCTTCAACTTATTATTACCATGATCTTGCATGTCCAAGATTTCAGAACTAAGAAAGAAGTTACGTTTTGTTAAGGAATGTGTTTACAAAAAGGGAGGGGTTTTAACTAAAATAAATAAAAAAAATTAACTATTAACCTAAATAAATACGTTTCAAAACTATTTATTTCTGTAAATATAATCGCCCACGCATAGGCGATATCGCCCAGGCCTAGGCGATATCGCCCCAGCACCGAGGATTGCTGGTCAAACCGATTCTAAACTGCCCAACCAACCGAGTAAATGCTGTCTGGCTGGACACATGGCAATCTCGCCCCAGCCATAGGCGATCTCGCCCCAGCCACAGGCGATATCGCCTAGGATACGGGCGATCTCGCCTAAGGGTTGGAGACCGGGCAATCTCGCCCCAACCCCTATAAATACCCCATTTTTCAACTCATTCTCCCACAGTACTCGGTAACCCCCTAAGGCAAAGGTAAGTCTCATTTCTCCTTTTTTTTAAATTACATTATTTAGTTTAGGGTTTTAGGTTAGAGAATTAGTTTAGGGTTTTAGGTTAGAGAATTAGTTTAGGGTTTTAGGTTAGAGAATTAGTTTAGGGTTTTATGGTAGATATTTTTTTCCAAAGTGATTTATTAACACTGTCATATTGACGTTGTAGGATTTTTATAAAACGGAGAGGACCTTTTCTCGCACCATTACACAAGGTACGTAGTACATACATTATTTATTGTTCTTATGTCATTGTGAACCATGTCATTATTTATGGATAGTTTAGAGAATTAGTATGATGTTGAGGTTAGCGAATTAGTATAATATTGAGGTTAGACAATTAGTATAATTTTGAGGTTAGACAATTAGTATAATTTTGAGGTTAGAGAACTAGTATACTTTTGACAAAGAGAATTAGTATAAAATAGCTTTTCTAACAATTTAGTATACAATAGATGTCGAGCTATGGATGGGATGAACCGTTGGTGGATCGGATTCCCGAGAGCGTTAGGCCTCAACCTGGTGATTGTTCTCTACTGTGGGGGGAGAACAAGCATAGGGCTACTTTAGTGTGGCGTGACCCACATGCGTGCAAGGCGCTGAAGTTGCGACAGCGTAGTTCTTGCTTAGAGTGGAGTTCAGAGTACGAGGCATTCTTGCGAGAGTGTCGACTCCTCCCTGTTGTTCGTTTACTCGGTTTCACACCGTGTAAGGAGCTCGTCACAGCATTGATTGAGAGGTGGCGGCCAGAGACGAACACATTCCACCTGGTACCGGGCGAGGCGACGATCACCTTGGAGGATGTTGAGGTGCTTACAGGTCTTCCTATCGATGGAGTTCCTGTTACCGTAGCAGTGGACCGACGTGACCCGGGTCTCATATGTGAGGAGTTGTTGGGTGCCCGACCCCCAGCTGGGAGTTGTACGGGACAGTCAGTGAAGATCTCGTGGGTTAAGGGCATGTTTGATCGTCTACCGGCTGGTGCTCCAGCAGATGTTGTTCTCCGCTATGCACGAGCCTACACTTGGGTTCTTATTGGCGCCATTCTACTAGCTGACCGGACTGGAGACTTGATACCGGTTCATCTACTCCGGCTTGTTGGGGACTCTGCGGTTGCATCCACGTTCAGTTGGGGTAGTGCGGTACTAGCATGGCTGTATAAGGCCATGGGGAGGGCGGCCTTCTTCACGGCTGGGAGTCAGAGGGGTACAGGTGATATCGGAGGCTTCACCTTGCTGGTCCAGCTGTGGGCGTTGGAGAGATTCCCGAGCATAGCCGAGCGCTACGTAGCAGGTGGTGACCCACCAGATGCTGACACCGTTCCTCGTGGTGTGCGCTGGATGTCTGTCATCCGGCGCCACCAGCATCGCGTGGCTATGAAGCTGGAGGAAATACGCTACGCACTTGATCGGAACACGGAGTTCGTGGTTAGGAATCTTAACCTCATGTACATACTATCTCTGATTTTCTTAATTCTTCCTTACAATATATTTATTAATTCTCCAGTGGATGCCGTACGCCTTTCGAGAGGAGGACTATCAGTTGGAGGACGATGTGTTCTGGCGAGCTGTTTGCCCCATGCTGTGCATAGACTGTGTCTCATGGCACCATCCTGATCGTTGCATGCGTCAGTTCGGACATGGTCAGCGTATCCCACAGGACGCCGAGCCTGCTGCTCGCGTCGAGGAGTTGCTGGGACTGGACTTCAGAGCACCAGTACATGATTGGGGTGCTAGGTACCTACAGTACTTACGTCTCTGGGAGGAGCGGGATCAGCACATTGCCGAGGGCGAGGTGAGAGCAGATCCATTGATCCACCACTTCCATGATGAGTACGACGAGTGGTACAGGAGACGGACACGCCTGGCCATATCACACGATGGTGCACAGTTTCAGGGGATGGTTAGTGACCACCTACTTCTTTCCCCATGTGTGAACACCATAGTGTGACCGAGGTGGATGGAAACTGAATTCGAAAAATTGAAAGTAGTGGTGTGTGTTTGGAAGCTGGTGATGGGAGGGTTTTATGATGCACACTGCCCCCTGTTGTGGCACAGGCGATATCGCCCGTGACCCAGGTGATCTCGTCCATGTCACAGGCGACATCGCCTATGCCTAGAGTGACTACTATTTTATTAAACGAACCGAGATAAAAACGTTACAGATACACTATTTTATTTCACGCTTGATTACTAGAAGACGCCCCAGCACTGTCCCGTCTCCTTCCACATGTCCTTGCATTATGACCCACGCGACCGCATGTCCTGCACTTACTTGGGCGACCCTCCTCACGCCAATCCATCTCGTTTCTGATTCGAGAGTGTCGTGGACGACCCTGTCCACGAAAAAGATGAGGTTGCGGGATCACTGGTAGGCCTGTGTGTGGGATCCAGTCTTTAGGACCCAGTATTGGTTGGAATGACTGAGCATACACTAGCTGGGTCTTGGATACCAGATAGAAGGGGCTGACGTAGTTGTGCCAGTTAGCACCAGCAAATGTGCAACAAGCTACAGCATGGGAGCACGGTACCTTGTACCCCTGGAACTTCCCGCATGTGCAAGTCCCCTTACGATTCGACTGCCTATCGAACCGAACAACGTAGCTATTATTACCGCTACGGTTCTGATTGTTTGGACCAGACTTAACCTCGTAAACCCCGTTAGCCGCATCGTACGGCAGCACGTAGTGTCTGACGGAACTTGACGTAGATTCTTCGGTTAATTTCTGACAGTACTTCGTATACGCGTTCCCTTCTGCCAACATTCCCTGGTATTCCCCACGGCGCCTATGCCAATACTTGACCATACGATGGAATGTGTGCTCGATCACAGAAGACATGGGCAAACGTCGCACGCCCTTAAGTACTCCGTTCACGCATTCTTGCGCGTTGGTCGTCATGGTTCCCCACCGAGCACCGCCTCCCTCAGTGTTGTCATAGGCCAAGCTCCATAAGGGTAGTTCCTCATTCACCCATTTTGGCTCCCGTACGTTTTGTTCATCATGGATCGCCAACCATTCTGCCTTCTTTGCCTCAAACTTCCGCACATTCCCTTCTATTCCTGCGGGTAGCGATGAAGACTTCTATGAACATCTAGTTTGTATGAGAATATTATATTAGTTAAGTTCAAATATACACCGTAAACAAGTTGACAAATACCTAAGTTCCAAAGGCGAGATTTTAAAGTTTGGTTGCGGTGTTTCTTGTTGAAGTTGCTTACGTAATGGCGTAGACACCACCTCCATACCCACCCTCGATCAATGTTGCGCATTGCCGCTGCTATCCCCTTGTGTCGATCACTGATGATTGTGATGTTGGCCCGATTGGTCACATGTCTCTGTAGATTCTCCATGAACCACTTCCAATTATCGTGATCCTCTTGGTCAACTATGGCGTACGCCAATTGAACAATCCGATGTTGCCCATCGAATGTACTAGCCATCAACAACACTTGCTTGTACTTGCCCGTGAGGAATGTGCCGTCAATGATCATGACCCCAGCGCAGTGCTTGAAGGCTTCTATGCATGGGCCAAACGCCCAAAACACACTCTTGAACATCCTACTGTTACCCGCCGGGTTGGTTCTGATCTCGTACCGTGTCCCGGGGTTCGTGAGACGAATAGCATTCAGGATTGTCTCAATGTTGTTGTATGATGCCACCCAGTCTCCGTACAGCTTCTCGACAGCACGTTGCTTGCCAAACCACGCCTTCCGGTACGATATTTTGCGGTGGTACTTCTCCAGAATGCAATCAATAACTGTCTCAACCTTCAACCCCGGCTCTCTGCGCACAATGTGCATGATTGCATCTGAGATCAGCGTGACATCGAGCTGTGGGTGGGGCCCTAGTATCGTTGACCGGTCACAACTGTGGCCGTTGTTGAGTTGTCGTATTATCCAGAATCCATATCTGTTGCTAAGTGTAGAACGCATCCTCCACGGACACGTCGGGTCGATGCACTTGATGGCCCATTCCTTCGGGTTGGAAGTGATTACCCTGTACTTATAGTTGCGGATGACTGCTTGGCTCTTCGTTAGGGACACCAGTTGACCTTTGGTAGAGAATGTCTGACCCAAGAAAAATTCCATCTCCACCGACCAGTACGCCTTCGCTGGGATCTGGAAGCGCCTGTCCATGGAGTAGGTGTTGGAGATTGTCATAATGTCGTCACAGTCGTCACCCTCGCTCGTGGCATGTTCCAGTGGCACATGAACTTCCACGCTATTTGCTGTGGCTCCCCCTTCTTCATCGTCGTCTTCCTCGTCGGTTTGGCCAATGTCATCGTCGACGTTTGGATTCCCTTCGTCCGCCGAGCAATGGCTCCTTTCATCTCCAGAATCGTCAGTGCTGACATATTCATCTCGCGCCAACCCCTCTTGGTCAACCTCCTCCTCCTCCGGACCGATATGACTGGTCGCCATGTATTCCCCATCATACGTTTGGCTCTGCTCTGCCATCTGATTTGGAATGACCCCGAGAAATCGGCGAACTGAGACGGCTCCTCTTCCATCAAGGCGTACAACTCGGCAACTTCGAAAAATGGGTTGACGCGAACTAAGTCGTATATGACTTGTACGCCGTTGTCGTCCGATATCGGCCTAGAAACGAAATGCGACAGATTTCCCTCAGAACTGTATATCGGCATTCTCCAGACAAATGACTGGATTATCTGATCCGCTCCAAGACCCATTTTCCGCCGAAACACGGTAACCACACTATCATAGGTCGCTCGCTTGGTCATCTTCAGACGGACATTATTTCCCCCTTCGTAGGATAAGCCGGTCCAATCCTGAACGATACGGCCCCCCCAGAAAACTTGGATTCGGAATTCTCGTGACAAAGTGTAGTCGGCCATTTTAGAATGTTAGTTCTTTCGATTTGGTGACTAACCCCCGAAACTAACAAGGAATTTATAGGGTGGTTAGTGATCCAAGATGTAGGCGATATCGCCTATGCATTAGGCGATATCGCCCATGCCCTAGGCGATATCGCCTAGTCCTTGGCTATTTTCACACCCGTGACTCAACCGAATCTAATCATGAGTCACGGGTGACAATCCTCGGTGCTGGGGCGATATCGCCTAGGCCACGGGCGATATCGCCTATGCCTGGGGCGATTATATTTATACAAATAAATAGTTTTGAAACGTATTTATTTAGGTTAATAGTTTATTTTTTTTATTTATTTTAGTGAAATGCCACAAAAAGGGACAACGCACATTATAAGATTTGTGAATAATAATCCGAGAATCGTTATATAGTAAGATAATAAACTAGAGTCAAATTCGTCTAGTTATAGAATCTCGGTATTATCTATCATTGTTAATCAATAATCATCAGTGAACTTGCATGCATTATAGCCTAGCCGACCCATGATTTCAAAGATATGAAAGTGTTTACATGTGTGTTTGACCTAAATTGAACTTAATAGTTTATCTGATTTAGATGAACTCATACACATAACACATAATATAAAAGACAAACATACACAAGCAAACATTGTCTTGAAATGTAATTGTAGTTTACCTTTTTTACTTCAGAATTACATGCATGCATGGATACGTCTAAGTTTATGAATTCATAAAATGATTAGTGGTCGAAACCTCTAGTCCTCTCTAGTTTCTTATGTCACGGTATTATATGATTTCAATTGAACAACTACGTTAGGCATTTAATATGCAAAACGATGCATGGAGGGGAGACAGTGTGAGAGAGAGAGAGAGAGAGTCATGAGTTAGATCACTTTCAAATGAATGAATACACATACACTACATCAACTACAACAGATGATATAGCGATAACACAATTTAATTGTTGCTATTTATAGCTATGGCGCCCATTTTGCTCACCTCATCTTATGTTATGACATTATACATATATATATAGATGCCATTTGGGCAGAGTTGTATAGTCGGTACTCGGTTGCCGCTTCAAAAAATATGGCCACCGATCCACTATCTCACCCTTTCTTATTTATCGGTAGACATACATATTAATGTTTTTTTTTGTGGTGGTTTTACGTATAACTCTAATTCAATTATGATTTAATCACAATTCAATTACAGAGTTTATGATGATTTTGTTGGAAGAAAAAAGTACAAGCCTTCAAATAGATCTCTCCCATAAGAGAGATCCTCCTCTATCTCAATAGGTGATCCAAATTCTCTAACTTATGGGCCTAGCCTCTTTTAGGCCCATTAGGTTATTAACCCTATTAGGGTTTTGTATCTCCATCCTATATATACCCCTTGTTAGCTGTAGGGAAACTCAAGCCGCACTTTGTAAAATCCCTACATCTTGTATTCTCTCATCTTAGTGGAGCTTTCGTCGCCGCCGTGCGTTCGTGGTTTTTTCCCGCAAGGGTTTTCCACGTTAAATCGATGTGTCGTCTCTCTCGATCTTATTTCTATTTCCGCTTATTGCTTGTCCATTTCTAACAAGTGGTATCATAGCTCTTGGTTTCTTGAAATCAGGGTTTCATCGACATGGCTTCTCTGAAATATGATCTTCCCCTTTTGGAGACAAACACACGATTTTCTCTATGGCAAGTGAAGATGCGAGTTGTTCTATCAAATAAAGATCTGGAGGAGGTGCTGGATGGATTTGGCAAAGCTTCCACGGAGTGGACAGCGGAAGAGAAGAAGAAGGAACGGAAAGCCCTCTCACAGATTCAACTTCACTTATCTAATACTATTTTGCAGGAGGTTATGAAGGAAAAGACTGCTGCTGGATTGTGGCAGCAACTTGAAAAGCTGTGTATGACGAAAACTCTTACCAGCAAGATGAATCTCAAGCAAAAGTTATTTTCACACAAACTGCAGGATGGAGGAAGAGTGCATGAGCATATTTCTGACTTCAAGGAAATTGTGGCTGACCTAGAATCCATGGAGGTAAAATATGACACAGAAGATTTGGCTCTTATTCTTTTGTGTTCTCTGCCGAGTTCTTATACAAATTTTTGAGATACAATTTTGTATAGTAGAGATACTCTCACCCTTGATGAAGTTTATGATGCTTTAAAGTCTAAGGAAACAATGAGACAGATGGTTGGTGAGAGTTCTAGCTCTCATGGAGAGGGCTTATATACTCGCGGAAGACAAAAGGAGAAAAGTTCTAGCCATGGATCTAGAGGCCAAAGTTCGAGCAATTACAAAAGTCGCTCGAAATCCAGACCAAAGTCTAAGTCGTGCAGATATTGCAAGAGAGACGGTCACGACATATCCGAATGTCGTCGCCTTCAATATAAAGAAAGGAGAGACCAAGGTAAATCAGAAGATGGAGGTAAGGCCTCTGTTGTTGCTAATGACATTTCTGATGCTAAAATGCTGGTGGTGTTTGCTGGCTGTACTAGAACCGATGATGAATGGATTCTTGATCCTGCCTGCACCTTTCATATGTGCCCTAACAGGGATTGGTTTTCCAGTTATGAATCTGTTTATGCTGGTGGAACTGTTTTGATGGGTGATAACTCATCCTGTAAGGTTGCAGGGATTGGATCTGTTCAGATTAAGATGTTTGATGGTGCAGTTAGAACTTTGACAGATGTCAGACACATACAAGATTTGAAGAGGAACCTAATTTCATTAAGTACTCTTGATTCGAAAGGGTATAAGTACACCGGTGAAGGTGGAGTTCTGAAGGTTGCCAAGGGGTCTCTTGTGGTCATGAAAGGTAACATGAAAGCTGCAAATCTGTATTATCTAAGAGGTAGCACAGTTGCAGGTAAAGCTGCTACATTTTCAAATTCCTTATCTGATTCTGATGCTACTATTCTTTGGCATATGCGTCTTGGGCATATGAGTGAAGCTGGTATGACAGAGTTGAGCAAGAGAGGACTTCTTGGTGGATGCAATGCTAGTAATCTGGAGTTCTGTGAGCATTGCTTGTTTGGTAAGTATAAGAGGGTGAAATTTAATACTTCAGTTCATACTACTGAAGGTATTCTTGATTATGTGCATTCTGATTTGTGGGGTCCATCTCGAGAACCATCTTTAGGTGGTGCTCGATATATGCTAACAATTATTGATGACTACTCTCGACAAGTGTGGTCTTATTTCTTGAAACACAAATCAGATGCATTCTCAACTTTCAAGGAGTGGAAAACTATGGTTGAGAGGCAAACTGAGAAGAAGGTGAAGAAGCTTCGCACTGATAATGGGATGGAGTTCTGTTCTGACGAATTCCAATCTTATTGCAAATCTGAAGGTATTGTGCGACACTACACTGTTCCTCATACCCCTCAACAGAATGGTGTAGCAGAGCGAATGAACAGAACTATCATGTCTAAAGCTCGCTGCATGTTATCCAATGCTGGGTTGCCTAGACGTTTCTGGGCAGAAGCTGCTTCGACAGCTTGTTATCTAATTAATCGCTCTCCCTCTATTGCGATTGACAAGAAGACTCCTATTGAGGTATGGTCTGGTTCTCCGGCTGATTATACTATTTTGAGAGTATTTGGTTGCACTGCTTATGCTCACGTTGATAATGGAAAGTTAGAGCCTAGAGCAGTTAAGTGCATCTTTCTTGGTTTTAAATCTGGTGTCAAAGGTTACAAGTTGTGGAATCTAGAAACAAGAAAGGTGGTGATTAGTAGGAATGTTGTCTTCAATGAATCTCTGATGTTACTTGACAAGAAGTCTACTAATGATCCTGTTGAGATTGAGCAGGAATCAACTGTGCAGGTGGAGAAATCTATGGATTTTGATGAAGGTGGAGTGTTGAAGTTAGGTGATCCAAATTCCCTAACTTATGGGCCTAACCTCTTTTAGGCCCATTAGGTTATTAACCCTATTAGGGTTTTGTATCTCCATCCTATATATACCCCTTGTTAGCTGTAGGGAAACTCAAGCCGCACTTTGTAAAATCCCTACATCTTGTATTCTCTCATCTTAGTGGAGCTTTCGTCGCCGTCGTGCGTCCGTGGTTTTTTCCCGCAAGGATTTTCCACGTTAAATCGTTGTGTCGTCTCTCTCCATCTTATTTCTATTTTCGCTTATTGCTTGTTGATTTCTAACATTCTTTCTTTCTATTTCTGTGTTTGTCTTCCTATTTGATTGCAGGACACAAAATGAAAGCATGATCAAAGGTAAAACTCAATCAACATTTAAAACCAAAATCATTCCTCCAACGGCTAGTTCCATACTTGCTATATGAAGGGCCGGACTGCATACTCACAAGGTAGAACTGTGGGATTACACCTCGGGAAGTGTTTTGCTCTGTTTTGCCGGTGAAGTGAAAAAACAGAGGGTGTTACTCAAGAGTGTTTTGTCTTGAGGGTTGTAATAGAAATCTATAATAAAGTGACTCCCCAAGCTTGCTTGGGCGTGGAGTAGGGTAATACCGAACCACGTAAAAATCCTGTGTCTTTCTTACTCTCTCTTATTCTCTCTGCCTCATCTCAATCCTTACCACTGACTTCCACCAAGTTCAAAGATTACTGAACACATTCAGTAATCCTGCAAACGTGGAAAGCTTCATCATCACAATCTTCACTGAAGATTTTTCCCTACTCTCAACTACAACTTATTTCTTCATTCTTAAGTTTATTCTATGATTAAGTTGGTGATCTCTTTGTTTCAGTTGGTATTAGAGCAGGCCCGTGATCAACCTTAATCGAGACTAGACGTCTGCCATCCACTTGAAAGAATGAACACAGGTACTGGAAGCAGCAAACCTCCAAATGTGGAAGGACACTCTAGTACAAGACCACCATGGTTTGATGGAACTGGATACCAATTCTAGAAAAGCAAGATGGAGGTATTCTTTATGAGTCTTGATATTTCAGTCTGGCAAATGGTAAGATCTAAAACCTTCAGACCTCTTGCGAATCTTGATAATATTTCTGAAGAAATAAAAACTAAGGTTCAACTGAATGCTAAGGCAATGAATGTTCTTTACTGCGCTTTATGTGATGAAGAATATAATAGAATATGTGCTTGTAAAACTGCTCACGAAATATGGAGGATTTTGGAAGCAACAAAATTTTGGAAGCACGAAATTTTTCGGTTAAGGACACAAAAATTGACTTATTCGTTCATGAATATGAAATGTTTAAAATGAATCCGGGTGAAACAATTTCTGAAATGTATGGTAGATTCAATTTGATTGTAAATCGTCTGTCTACTCTAGGAAGAAGTATTGAAAGGTCTGATCTTGTTAGAAAAGTTCTTAGATTACTACCTAGAGAATGGATGGCTAAAAGAACTGCAATTGAGGAAGCTAAAATCCTTAATACTCTTAGTCTTTAAGATCTTATGGGATCTCTGTTAATCTATGAAGTTGTTCTAAAATAAAACGAAATGTCATATAAGAAGGTTGAGCTTGAAGAAAAAGAGAAAGCAAAGAAGAATAGTGCTTTTAGAGCAACACACAAAATTGATGAAAGCTCAGGGGAAGAAGATGAACCGGAGAATATTGAAAAAGAGATTGCTTTCATGAGTAGTAAACTTCGTAGATTAATAAGATACAAGAAAGAAAATGGAAGAGAAAATAGCCAATCTAGATCTTCTAACAGATTCAAGCATAACAGAAATAACAGGGGGTTTTCAAAATCTAAACGAGATGATGATAGAGTTTTTGATGATAACAATGTTACTTGCTATAAGTGCAGAAAAACAGGGCACATAAGGTCAGAGTGTCCTTTGATCAAAGGATCAAGAGGATAAGCTTTGAAGGCATCTTGGAGTGAGTCTGACACTGACAGCGAAGATGATAAAAGCATAAAGAACCAAGCTTTCATGACAATGACTGATCATGAATATTCTGATGATGGCCAGGTGAGTACATGCTCCTTCGATGATATTGAATCAATTTCTAAGACTGAGTTGATAAATGCTTTTCTGAGTCTTGAAAGTTTTGTTACTGATCTTAAATCCAAAAACCGTCACCTAAAAGATAAAAATCAAGTTTTGAGATCTGAAAAAACCAAGCTTATATGTGATCATCAAACTAAAATGACAGAGCTTCAGAAAAATCCACCTAGACCTACTATCATTGTTAAGGCTAGAACCTCTGCATCTTTTATCCCTCCCATTTCTTCTGAACCAGGGATTTTAGGTCCATTTCCAAGGAGCCTTGGTCCTACAAATGACAAACTGGAATTCGAAAACTCAAAACTAAAAAGAGAAGTTGCGCTTCTTGAGAATTGGAATTTCTTACTTCATCGAAGATTAAAGGAATTTAAATGCTCATTTTGTGGAAAACAAGAGTTTCCTAAACAAGATTTTAACTCATCCTCTAAACCTTTTTCTGCCACTGAAACCAGCAAGGTACCCAAGCAGGCCTGGGTACCAAAACATCTAATCACTGCTCATGTTTCAGATAACTCAGGATCAGGAGACGAAAATAAATCAGAAAGACAATGAGTGGGTACCAAAACATCTCATCACATGACAGAAAATTCTAAACTCTTCAGCTCACTTACCTTGAAAAAGGGAGGTAAAGTTATGTTTGGTGATGATAGTTTTGGAAGAATTCTTGGTCATGGTTCCATTGGCTCTTCACCTAATCCTGTTTTCTCAAATGTCATTCTTGTTGATTCTTTAAAACATAATCTTCTCTCTATTAGTCAGCTCTGTGACTCTGGAAAGAAAGTCTCCTTTGAATCAAATTTCTGCTTTGTAGAAACTTCTGACACAAACAAACTTCTGTTTGTTGGAAGTAGGAAAGAAAACATTTATTCAGTGAATCTTCTAAACTCTGAAGCTTTCAAGGAAAAATGCTTTTCTGCAATTGAAAGGAATCTTGAATTTCTGTGGCATAGAAGACTAGGTCATGCAAGCCTTAGTAGACTCGCACGACTGTCGAAACTTGATCTTGTTAGAGGGCTACCAAAGCTCAAAGAAACTAAGGAATTCTTTTGTCATGCTTGCTCTCTAGGAAAACAGACTTGTTCCTCCTTCAAAACCAAAATGATTTCTTCAACCTCTAAACCTCTTGAACTTCTTCACATCGACCTTTTTGGCCCTAGTAACATCATGAGTATTGGTGGAAAATTCTATACCTTGGTGGTTGTCGATGACTTCAGTCGGTTTACATGGGTTAAATTTCTCGTTCATAAGAATGAGGCACTCTCCTCTCTCCAAAAGCTGATTTCTGAAGAAGAAAATCAAATTGGTCTAAAAGTCAAGGTCATCAGAAGTGATCACGGTGGAGAATTTGAATCACATTCTTTCGAACAATTTTGCACCTTCATGGGCATACGCCATGAGTTCTCAGCTCCCCGGACTCCTCAGCAAAATGGAATTGCGGAAAGGAAGAATCGGGCACTACTTGATCTCTCTAGAACAATCCTTGCTGATCATGACACTCCAAAGCATTTTTGGGCAGAAGCTGTTGCCACTGCTTGCTATGTTCTGAACAGAACATTGATTCGAAAGGATTTCTCCAAAACGCCTTAGGAAATGATCAAACTAAGAAAGCCTAAAATGTCTTATTTTCATCCTTTTGGATGTAAGTGCTTTGTGCTCAACACAAAAGACACCTTAGGAAAATTTGATCCTAGATCCTCTCCAGCCATTCTTCTGGGCTACTCTACTCATAGTAAGGACTTTCGTGTCTTCAACCTCAACTCTTGAAAGGTTGAAGAATCCATAAATGTCATCTTTGACGAGCAAACTCCTTCTGTCCCCTCACCTTAGTCGGATGATGACGAATCCTCGATTGTTATTCCTTCTCTACCTCAAAATCCTCCCTCATATGAATCCCAACCTCCTCTTCCTTCCTCTCCAAACCAAAATGAACCATCCAGTGAGGCACTTGCTCCGCCTCACATTCTCAAAGGACATCCTCCTTCTCAGATCATCAGAAATCCTGACGACCGTTTGGTAACACGATCAAAGAAACACCTTGATTTTGCAAATCAGGCTTTCTTGTCAACATTTGAACCAAAAACACGTTAAGGATGCTCTAAATGATGAATTATGGATCAAAGCCATGCAAGAAGAACTTCTTCAATTTGAAAGATGTGATGTTTGGTAACTTGTTCCTCTTCCTCCAAACAAAAGTGTTATGGGCACTAAATGGGTGTTTCGTAACAAAACCAATGAAGATGGAACTGTTACTAGAAACAAAGCACGTTTAGTTGCCCAGGGGTACAATCAGGAAGAAGGAATTGACTTTGATGAGACTTTTGCCCCGGTTGCTCGTATTGAAGCAATTTGAATTCTCTGTGCATTTGCTTGCTTCAAGGGCTTCACTCTACATCAGATGGATGTGAAGAGTGCTTTTCTTAATGGACATATAAAAGAGGAAGTTTGTTAAACAACCTCCCGGCTTTGAAAATCACTCTCTTCCATCACATGTCTTTCGATTAAAGAAAGCTCTGTATGGACTTAAACAAGCTCCGAGAGCATGGTACGAACGACTTACATAATTTCTCATCTCGGAAAAATTCATTCATGGAAAAGTTGATACCACTCTCTTTCTCAAGTACGATATGTCATATATCCTCATTGTCCAAATCTATGTGGATGACATCGTATTTGGTTCCACAAATCCTTCCCTTTGCTTTGAGTTTTGCTCCCTCATGACTGACACTTTTGAAATGAGTATGATGGGAGAGCTTACCTATTTCCTTGGTCTACAAGTTACCATGCTTGACAAATTTGGTTTTGCTAGCTCTAACTCATGTCATACTTCCATGGCAACCTCACTCAAGCTGGAGAAGGATGAGCAAGGGATCACTGTTGATCCAAAACTATAGAGGGGTATGATTGGCTCTCTTCTCTATCTAATGACCAGTAGACCGGATATCCAATTCAGTGTGTGTCTCTGTGCCCACTTTCAATCCTCTCCTAAGGAAAGTCATCTTAGTGCTGTCAAACGAATTTTCATATATCTTAAAGGCACTGCATCAATGGGACTTTGGTATCCTAAAAATGATTCGTTTGATTTGTTAGCATTCAGTGATTCAGATTATGCAGGATGCATTGTTGATCGAAAGAGCACCACTAGTTCTTGCCAATTTCTAGGAGACAAACTGATTTTTGGGGCAAGTAAGAAGCAGAACTATGTTGCTCTCTCCACTGCTGAGGCTGAGTACATTGCTGCAGGACAGTGCTGTACTCAAATTCTTTGGATTAAGTCACAACTTTGAGATTACCTCATTCATCTACCCACTATTCCTGTTCTTTGTGACAACACGAGTGCCATTTCAATCTCCAAAAATCCAGTTCAACACTCCAGAACTAAGCACATTGAGGTTCGATTTCACTTCATTCGAGAATTAGTTCAAGATCAAGTTGTTTCTCTCTCCTTCATCTCCACCAATGATCAGTTGGAAGATTTATTTACCAAACCATTAAAGGAAGATAGGTTCTGTGAAATTCGAACCAACCTTGGTATGGTAAGTGAATCGGATTTGGAAAATCTCTAATTCATTGCCTACCTTCACCCTCCACCATAATAACTACAGAGTAGGAATGGATTTGATGAATCTTTTCCCCACATGCACGTCCCTTCAATTTGGGGTAATAACTTCCCTTATTTCCTTTCTCTGACGATCCACCTTCCTTTTCTCCTCACCATATTTTCTTCATTTAAACAGCAGTCTTCACTAGGTTTTCTACATCCTCGCTCACAAACCCAACCCCTTGTTCACCTTCGATCCCGCTCGCTCGCTATGTTGATATTCACCCAATGCCCTCCTTCTCCCATGCCTATGATCACTCCTTCCGCACTAAAGAAATCCTGGATTTCTATCAAGTCGACACCAATGACTTCGTGAAATACGGGGTAAGCCCATCTCATCTCATTTTTATTCTCGGATGGCACACTCTAGCGTTCTGAGCTCTAGGGGTCTACTGCGAAGAGGCGGTCAAACACTTTTACTACAATCTTTGAGTCCACACCTTTGATCCTCCTACAACTTCCACTGTAGTCTTTGGCAAACGGATTCCGGTCTCACCTTCTGTGCCTGCCTCGGTTCTTGGTGTCCCTGTCGCTGGCTCTACAGTTCACACCGTTGCCGAGCTGCATCAAGTTGGATGGGACATCCTACTACAGAATCGTCTTCTGTGCCAGGTTCCTACCAATGCTCGACGGATTGAAGTCTTTCAGTTACCAGAAACCCTCCGACTCCTTCACTGGTTTGTCACTCGAATTTTCCTTCCTCGCTCCTCTGATCTTGATCTTATCACTCTACTTGATGGTTGGATTCTGTTTGGAGCTCTCCGCTCGAACCATCTGAGTCTACCCCATCTGGTCCTTTCCTCCATCATTCAAGCTGCTTCCCCTCAGTTCCCAAACAAGCTTCATTTTGCATATGTCATCACGTCCCTCCTTCTTGAGGCTGGTGTTGACCTCTCTGACCATGTTCTTAAGAACAACTGCCGTATTCTCCGTCCTCAGCATGTTCTTCACCGTATCGGCTCCTTCCGTGCTCCTTTCCACCCTACAATAGGGGGAGAATCCTCTAGCTGGAAGACAGGTATCTCAACCCACATTGCTCTTTCTTCATTCTCTCCTAACGAGTATTATGTGAAGCACGTGCAGTCTCCAACAAGATGAAGGTTCTCAAAGCACTCATCAAACGAAAGGGGTCGGTTACCAAAATGATCACTAGACTTTGGCCCAACTAACCCGGCAGTCACTGGATTCGAAAAAATTCTTTAAACATCACCAGACTTCGGCCTCATTATCCAAGCAGTCACTATCGTCTACGGACATCCAAAATTCTGTTAGTTTGCTTACGTGGCGATGTTAAGTCAATTGCCACGTCATTTGAAATTGCCACGTCATTTATAATTGCCACCTCATTTAAATTACTCCCTACCCAAAATCAAACCCATACACCCAAACCAATCTACCCACTCACCTCACCCAACCAACCGATGTCTTCTCTCTCTCTGCTTGCTGCCGACCAACCCCGGCTACCGCCGCACCTTAGCCCAGCTGTCGAAGCCCCTACGACCACTCCTCCAATCTGCCGCCAGCCATCATTCTCCACCCCATTGAACACATAAACCCTAATTTTGAATTGATCACTATTTCTAGAAGACTCAGAAGCTTATTACCAGACCGATTTTGCCGACGAGTTTGGGATCGGAGATGAACTCCTTCATCTTCTTCGTTCTCGGGTGATGAAGCCACATTGTGGTGTCCATGAACTGCACGACGTTCCTCTCGCAAGCTTCCAGAATCTTCTCCAGCTCCACCAAATCGAGCTGCTGCCCCAAATCGAGCTTCTTCCTCTCGGCGACCGCCAAATCGAGCTGCTGACCCAAATCCTTCTCCACCAAATCGAGCTCTCCTCCGTCGACCGCCTCCCCCGCGAACGCGTCCACGCTGCCCACGGGAACCGGAACATAGACGGCGTCCACCTCCAGATCATCGATTACTTCGTCGTGGCTGCTGCATATCTTCACCATCTCTGGAAGCTCGTTGGCGTCGGAAAATTGCTTGGCTTCTTCAGGGGACGATGATGAGCTAGAAATTGAGTGGATGGTTGTGGTTGGGTTCAAGAGTATTGCTCTGGAGAATGATGGCTGGCGGCGGATCGGAGGGAGTGGCCGCAGGGGCTTCGACGGCTGGGCTAAGGTGCGGTGGCAGCCGGGGTTGGTCGGCGGCAAGCAGAGAGAGAGAAGACGTTGGTTGGTTGGGTGAGGTGAGTGGGTAGATTGGTTTGGGTGTATGGGTTTGATTTTGGGTAGGGAGTAATTTAAATGAGGTGGCAATTTTAAATGACGTGGCAATTTCAAATGACGTGGCAATTGACTTAACATCGCCACGTAAGCAAACTAACAGAATTTTGGATGTCCGTAGACGGTAGTGACTGCTTGGATAATGAGACCGAAGTCTGGTGATGTTTAAAGAATTTTTTCGAATCCAGTGACTGCCGGGTTAATTGGGCCAAAGTCTAGTGATCATTTTGGTAACCGACCCCAAACGAAAGGCGGGAAACGATCAACTCACAGAGCTAGCTGATCTAAATGCAGCAGAGTTCTGCCTCCTTGCCAAACAATGGATGATCAAGAAGCTAAACAAGAAAATTGATGAGATGGTTGAGTTTCTTCAAGGAAGAATGGACTGGTTCATGGCTGATCTAGAACAGGTGGATTTTGGTGACTCCGATCTTGCAAAGGAAGTAAAGAAGAATCTGGTTGCAATGCTTGACAAGCCACCAAGCATGAGTGACATGTTCGACTATGAAGAATATCCCACCTTTTTTTTAACTCTTTGCAGCTCAATCATCTTGTTTCTGGACTTTTGATAGTGACCCTTCAGGTCCCTTGATGTGTTGTCTCGTTCTTTTGTTTTTCTAAACTCTTTACGAACTCTGGCTTTGGACTGTGTTTCTACGGAGACAATGTGTTTGATTTAACTTTACTCCTCTTTGATTCAGTTACTGCTAATCTTAGGGTGATACTATGTCTTCTCTGCTAAAGGATGTGTGTGGTTGCGGGACTCGAACTTAGGGGGAGATTGTTGGAAGAAAAAAGTCCAAGCCCTCAAACAGATCTCTCCCATAAGAGATCCTCCTCTATCTCAATCAAATACTTTCTTTCTATTTTTGTGTTTGTCTTCCTATTTGATTGCAGGGCACAAAAGGAAAGCATGATCAAAGGTAAACTCAAACAGCATTTAAAACCAAGATCATTCCTCCAACGGCTAGTTCAATACTTGTTATATGAAGGGCCGGACTGCATACTCACAAGGTAGAACTGTGGGATTACAGCTCGGGAAGTGTTTTGCTCTGTTTTGCCGGTGAAGTGAAAAAAACAGAGGGTGTTATTCAAGAGTGTTTTGTCTTGAGGGTTGTAATAGAAATCTATAATAAAGTGACTCCCCAAGCTTGCTTGGGCGTGGAGTAGGGTAATACCGAACCACGTAAAAATCATGTGTCTTTCTTACTCTCTCTTATTCTCTCTGCCTCGTCTCAATCCTTACCACTGACTTCCACCAAGTTTAAAGATTACTGAACACATTCAGTAATCCTGCAAACGTGGAAAGCTTCATCATCACAATCTTCACTGAAGATTTTTCCCTACTCTGAGCTACAACTTATTTCTTCATACTTAAGTTTATTCTATCATTAAGTTGGTGATCTTTTCGTTTAGATTTGACAAAATATCGTTAAACTCATCCGTTCAACTTTTCAATACAATAATAAAGACAATGATTTTTAGACTTTACAAAAATTAAAGGCTTTGAATGTGGGAAGGTCCCTTAAGACAAAATCACAAACTTTAACACATAAGATTTAATTGCCTCACAATACTTGTATTTTAAAAAATCACCCTCACATTTGAGGGCTCTGAGAGTAGTTTAGTATATGGGTGGGTGAGAGATTTGCAGTTTTGGGGACAAAATTATGTAACAATGTATTATCGGCAACACATTGTTCAACATAATCCAAAATAAGACAATAAGAACACCTAGCCATAACCGCACCAACTGGTTTTGTGCCGTTAGTGGTTGACCTAACGAATGATTGCCCAGCTAGGGTTTAGGGCAACCAACACGACGCTAAAAAAATACAGGCGTGGAGCCTAAACAATCAAGAAAGAGGTTAGTTGAAAAACCTAAAGCTACTTATCATTAATACGATCATACACATGTGGCTTAGTAGAATTGTTTACACATCCACCTCAGAACTTATGACTGTTGTTGCTACAAAATAAAAGGTTGTGATGGGGGATGATAGGTAGGTTGTTCCTAATAGACTTCTGAAGGACTATGAATATTATCCTGCTATGAAATCCCCTAGTATATGAAAGAGTGGAAAATAGAAATTTCCAAAGTCCTTCTAAAGGTTCTTGGGCAATAAGTAAAGAAACTCCCGGTAAAGGAATAAATGTAAGACGTGTAGGCAAATCGACTCATCAAGTTCCGATTGAAATAGGATCCACACAAGAAAAATCACTTGTAAATCCGAAGAGGATCGCTTAACGGTAGCAAGAGCATGGAAAATTGAACGTTTCTTATCACAACCCTTTTTCGTGGCATAATATATTATTTTTATTGATTCCTACAAATTGGATAAAAAACAATTCTTAAATGAGGTATTCAACTCCATTCCTTAGCCTGAAAGATATGTGGCCATGAAACAAGGATTAAGTGGAACATAATTGATTGGGTGGTAGAGTCCTGGAAACACCTCTTTCTTCCATATTTTGGACAATATGTTACTGCTGAAACTTGGCAAAATGAAAATATTGATGGGACAATCCCCTGTATTGAAGCTCCAGCAGGTGGGAATTGCAATATTTTTATTCCACCTCACATGATCAACATTATCTAGGGGGAATAACAATTCATTCTCTAGAAATCCGGATGAAAACCCCAATGATGACATACATAATTTACTATGTCTAGCAAACACAATTTCTAATACTGGGGTAGACCATAATGTGATTAAACTAAACTAGTCCTTTTATCATTAAAGGGACACACAAAAGAGTGGTTATATGAGCATCCAACCAATTACTTCATCACTTGGGATTCTTTGGAAAAAGAGTTCCTGGAGGAATTCTTCTCTCCATCTGAGACTGAAACGCTCAAGGCATAGATCTCCGCTTTTCAAAGTGACCCAGGAGAAACCTTCTATAATACTTGGCAACAGTTTCAAGGGTTTTTCCGCCTATGTCCTCATCATAGTCTAGATGACTTCTCTAAGTATACTATATTCATGAGGGTTTGGACTGTGAAAAGAAGATTGATTTTAGTATATATGTGATTAGAGACATTGCTGATTTGACTCATGCACAAGATTTGGCATTATGGAAAGCCTCCGCCTAGAAGATCAAAACATTCATCCATACTAACCATGTGAGGTATGGATATTAAGCAATCAAACAAGATTCTTACTTGGAAAAAAGAGAAGGTTGAGATAGATGAAGTGCAACTATTCAATCTCTAGACAATATGACTTTGATGATGCAGATACAACTATTGTCAAAGTAGCTAAAATTTACACAAAAACGTAACTAGTGAAGCAGTTAGGGCCAAAGCCAATAATCCACTTGTGAAATCCATAAATTTTTGTGAGTCTTATGGGGGTACAGATCATGAGTCATCAAATTACTAGTGGAGGAATGAGACTAATATGTGTATGCACCGAGAAGAGGTTGACTTAGTAGGTGGTCAAAATGAAAGGAACTGTCATAACCAGAATAACTATAAGAAGTCAAGAAATTACTAAGGCCACAGGAACTAACAGAATCAACAACACAATTTGGCAGCCCACACTCTAACTATCTCTATCAAAGAAATCAACGTGGTGCTCCAGAAGTGGCAATCAAGGGGGCTATCAAAATCAAGGGAAAAATCAGTAGTTCCAGGTAAATAACTAGCGGTTCAGTGAGAACCATAACTCTCAACGGCGGAAAAGAGGGAACTAGGGTGCTAACCAGTAGTAGAACCAGCATCAACAAGGATATGAAAATCGTGGAAATGGAACCAAGAGCAGAATCAGGGACCACCTAGATTTTCACGTCACCCGACATAAAAGTCTTCTACAGACTTACTCTTGAAGCAACTCATAGCATATAATCGAGCTAAAAAATAGGGATCAGTACATTTCCATTAGAAAGCTAGATGACCATATTTTTGTAATGGCCATTCTGCTAGAGAGAAGGGTATGGGTTCTTTGCAAAGTATGATACTTCCTTATCCTAATCGTAATGAGAATTTGGGAGTGATCGAGACTAGAAGTAGGAAGAAGCTGCAAGACCAACCAATGAAGCAAGTTACACATCTTGTGCCGCCTCTACCTTTCATAGATGAGGAAGATGCCAAAGAAGGAAAAACCAATAGAGCAGATGAGCCAGAAACTGTAAAGGAGAAACCACTAGTTACTTCTTCTACTCCAAAACTAGTGAATCCTACACATCTTAATAAGAATTTGTACAATGCTCAGTTTTAGCATTTCGTAAAGTTTTTGAACACGGTGCACGTAGATATCCCTTTCATGGAGGTGGTGACCAAGATTTCCTGGTACGCCATGTTCATGAAGGATTTTCTCACGAACTAGAAGTTCTTGGAGCTTCTTGCTCTTATAAAGGAGGAGGCAAAAAAGATTCTTGAGTTGCTAGAAGATTTGGAGTTGCATGAGGAATGCTCTATAGACATGATCCCCACTAAATTTCAGTCAAACATCGTGATCCAGGTTCTTTCACTCTTCCTTGTCACATTGGTGAGTTTCATATTAGTCATGGCTTGGCTGATTTAAGTTCTAGCATAAAAATCATGTCTTATTGTCTAGCTTCTTACATAGTGATGCTTGAGTTTAAACCAACTCACATGAACATTAGCCTTGTTCACAAATCGTCCACTGTGCCTAGCGGTATCTTAGAGAATGTCATGTTGGAATTTGGTCCTTTCATTTTCCCTACTGATTTAGTTATCGTTGATGCCCATGCTAAACTGCCTTTGATTCTTGGTCATCCATTGTTGAATTCTACTAAGTCTATCATAAATGTTAGTAGTGGAACCATCACTCTTAGGGTAGGCAAGGAAAGTGTTACTTTTAGCTTGGTAGATAGTGTTCATTTTCCTAGCCATTTTGATTATTTGTGATCATGCGATGAAACTGTTGCCATGTTATCTACTGTTGTTTTCATTAACCTAGGCGACAAGACCCGTTAGAGAAGTGTATTGTTATTGGTATGCAGGATGTTGATGCAGGTATGATAAAAGATGACCATCTTGAATAATGTAACACACTACTCTAGGAGACTCGGTTAAACCACTAGTTTAACCCATACATTACTAATTCGGGTGTTACTGACTCAAACCAAGCATACATCACATACATCCATTCAGATTAAAAACCATAAACCAATAACTGAAACCAATAGAAAAGCCAAATCGAAAACATCAAATACCAATACATCCAGTAAACAATTAACCAATACCCAATGGAAATAAAAAAGAACATGTAATAAATCCAATAGTCGTTAAACTAGAAATAAAACCCCATAGTCCCGATCAAAACTTAAATGATGAAAAGTGGGTCCAAACTTCCTAGTTGTACCTAGCATGAATTGACTCGTCGATCTGCTGATCCACAACTCTCGCCATAGCTCTCTTAGGTGGTATGTTGACAGGCTCACCATACCCCACAACGAAATCAACAAAGAAACATAGGAAGAGGGGTCAGTAACATGTTCTAAGTAAAAACAATAAACCGAAATCCAGTAAGCTTTAAAAGCAAGTAAACTAGTAACTAGTAAGAGATCAGAACATTAAGTTTGTAGGTTTGTAACCCGAGCAATCCCTATATGATCCATAAGGATCCCAATAATCAGTATGTGTGACATCCTATGTAAATCCCACATCAATAAAGCACGGGAGAGATCCATGGGATACAAGGAATAGTTCAACCTTAACTGACATAACGCGTTTTGGGGTGTAATCATGGGGGTTTGATCTTAAGAGTAGGAGGTCATGGGTTCAAATCTTACAAACACCCAAAAACAAATCAGTGAGGAGTTAGGCCCAAAGCGGACAATATCTTGTCAGAAAAGGTTGGGATGTTACAAGTGATATCAGAGCCTCTCCGCGTCCCTCTTGAACGATGGTGGGGCAAACCTCAGTGAGGATGTTGAGTCCCGGGGGGTGTATGTGATATGTAGGAAAAATCTCACATCGACAAAGCACAAGAGAGATCCATGTGATGTGAGGAATTGCTCAACCTTAACTGGCATGACGCTATTTGGGTGTAATGTTGGGGATTTGATCTTGAGAGGAGGAGGTCATGGGTACGATCTAATGACCACCTGTATGCCACAAGGGCTCTATAGATGGTCGTTAATACCCCCTTAAACAGTATATTTCCTAGGGGATTGCGCAATCCAATGATGGATCACCTGTGCTTACTGCTATTCCAACCTGTATAATCAGTCTATCATGTACGTAAACTTTACCAATATCAACCAATAATAATCTATCACCCTATACCAGTATTGCATAGAGAAATGTAAATTAATAACACGAGAATTATCATAAAAACAAGGTATGGATCATTGCAATAAAAGTAATGATTTCAGTGAAAAACTCCTCACAGTTTCCTTGTTGAATTCCTTGTCCGATTATCCGAGATAGACTTCCAAGCTTGAGCAATCTGCACTACAACCTCCTACATGAGATTCCCAAGAATCACATTCATCAGAACTAATCTGATTAGCGAAGAACACAACAAAACCCCAAACAGTAGAACCCTAACTAACAAGGCTGAATTTTCTGAAACGGAGAGGGATTACCTGAATCCGAGCTTAGACGATCACTCTAGACTGATCTTTTAACCTTTCCTCAAGCTCTCTTGATAATACAATGATCCCAATTTCAAATATTGCAAAATCTCTCCTTGAACCCTTGTTGTTCTTCAAATATGATTGAGAGTAAAGAATGAGTTTATGTTTCAGACTTCTGACTACTGTCGACGATTCACTTAAATACAGAACATGTACAACGCCCGTTATAACACTCACAATGCCTATTGTCTTCTTGAGACAATGGACATTAGAGGCTTGACAATGCCCATTGTCTATTTATGAACACGTTTTGAGCGTGTGGTCAAATAACTACCTTACTAAAAGTAAGATAGATCGAATTTCTCGAGGTTTCTTCTAATCGTTTACTCAAAGAAGCTGACAATTTACTCGGGTTTAAACACTTTGTGCGTGGTGTGAGTTCCACAAATTTAAACTAGAATGCAAGGAAAATGAAATGTAACTAAAAGACAGATTGATTGATTGGTTGACTAACAAATTTGACAGATAAGCTTAGACTCGAATCCCCCTAAGATCACCAGGACATTGGCGATCACAAGACCGGCAACTTTCAATCCTAATTCATTCAGTTCTCAGACACCACCATAACTCCTTACCCTTAGGTCTAAGTTCCGCGAACTTTCTCTCTATCAGATCTAACTACCAAGATTAATTAACCGTCCGTGCGTTCACTTCTACAATGGAGAACTAACTGTGCAATTAATTAACTTTAATGAGTTACTCTAGAAGCGGATTAACCCTAAATGGTTCTACGAAAGGCACACTCCACTAAATAGGTTAATTCATTGATTTGATGTTCTTAAGTAAGGCAGACGTTTGTCACTATCCTTATCTTAACATAAATCTAATCTAGGTGATCAAGCTAGACAAGAAACACAGGAAACGAAGAACAAATCAAACATGCAAGAGAAACTGTCTTAATTTGAATCTAATTACTGCCGATCCGTGATCGCTTTAAAGCCCCAGGTCACTTAGGGTTCATCTAATCTAAGCTTAAACGAGTTTAGCTACTCATGTTGATAACAAAAGAATCGATAGAAACAAAGGAGTTCATCTTACAAAGGGAGAACAAATATAAACTATAAAACCTAATTCTGACGACTCCGGCGAAGCTTCGAACTCTAGCAATCTTCACTCCTAGCTCCGAGCACTTTGAGGTGGGAAGATGGTGTCAAGATCTCTCCGAGAACTTTTTGATGTTCTCTAAACTCTCTCTCTCAGCTCTGAAGTCTCGATTGTGAAAAGTATCTCCAATAGTGAATAATGATTCATGAATGATGCTCCGCTACTTATATAGGTATTTCCTCATCTGTGCCGGAAAGGCTGAAGTTCTCAGCGAGAATAGTGAAGTTCTCGCCGAGAACTTGTGTGTAATATAATTCCTGGAGCCGACAAGATTTTCCATTCTTTTCTTCATAAGTAACTTCTTTGCAATCTCCAATGCATCTCGACGAGAATTTTCCTTTTAAATATGAACATCTTCTCGCTGAGAATATTGACATTCTCGTCGAGCACTTGGTGCTGGGCAACGTAATTGATTTCTTTGATTCTGGATTGATTCCGGGACACTTCTTGAGGTTCCATCGCTTCCCGAACACGTTCGATGGCTCCTTATTTGACGTCGTAAACCTGTGTACTCATATAGACACTAGAAACACATCAAATAGATCTGAAACATGCCAAAGTAACCAAATTGGTAGAAAATATTGCAAAAGAGTGAAAACACCCTAAACTACCCCTAAACCATGTTTCAAGCAAGGAAATATCGCTAAACGGGATTGATAATCACGTTAATTCTAGTGTCATCAAAATACCCCACACTTAAGCTTTTGCTTGTCCTCAAGCAAACTGAACTAGAACACACTCAGGTTCACAAATGACAAGATCGATCAAATTGAGATTGAAGCATTCACAATGAATATTAAATTGATACACCTAAAACAAGTAACCTAACATGCATACATATCAGCCAAACAACCCGGTCTCATTAGTTCTCTGCACACAAACAAGGAGCAATCACCAATCATGCACAAATCCGACCTAACCGACCAAACTTCCTTACACCGAAAATATTTAGTACATGGTGGAACTCTCACACTTTGTGTTTAGGGACGTGTTTATGCTCTCAATCACTTTCTCGACCGAATTATGTCATAAGTTTGCATTTCGACCACATCTCCACCACTGTGACAACACGAGAAACTAGTCAAAAGGACTTTGCACGGGACTGTAACGATCCTACACTACAAGGGTTTATGCTGAATGGATGAAGGGATATATGATGATGATGGCTTTGGTGTGGCGTAGCAATTGACTAACTTCCCTTGAATCAGGACCTATGGATTCCTACCGTCTAACCAGACACGAAATGGAATGATGTACGCTCGTTCTATGATACCATCAAGCAACCTGACACTTTTTATTTAATTTTTCTTTTTTTTTCTTTCTACATTTACTTACTTTCGTTCTTCCATATGTAGGGAGAAGAACGTTTTGAACTATCGAACTACTACTTTGACTTGAACTTTTTTGAACTTTTTCTATGCATTTTTCTATTTTTCTATTTCTTCTTTTAGTGCTGATTTTTTTAGTTGCTAGAGGGGTTTACACGTCTGGACATAATAGCTAAGACCACCGGTTTACTGGCTACAGGCAAGTCACCACAGACCGACTTCCGGTTAGCTAATCTCAAGCTACTACCACATGGAATCAACGGGGTGATGAAAAACATGGGAATTGGATGTAATGTATTAACGAACCAAAAGAACAGGCCAACACAAGGGTTTACACCTAGAGGATTTAACATTGGGTTGGCTTCTAGTTTAAGTACCGATTCTAGGTGCCTCTATCCTCCTAGTACTCGTGTTATCGTGTGGTCTCGAATAGGTCTCATGAAAATTCTAACTCATTCAAGTTACGAGAAAGCCACTAAAAAAGAATACAAATTACAAGTTATGTGCAATGGAATCAAAAGTTCACAACTGGCTGCTAGTCGGATTCGATCATTTTCATGCATTTCAAGGTGACACTACAAGCGCGATTTAAATTTCTGTTCTAACCAGGTTATTTTAACATCAATGCATGCAAGTTGGTTACAAGTTCTAAGTTAAGCAATTGAAGCATCATTGTGAAAAATTAAAGTCAACTTAACATCAAAAGTCAAGAACAGAGTATTTCTATGCAAGAGGAATTGAAATGCACCACGAAATCACAGAAAACAAATAAGATCATGCAAAATTCTCTAGATCCTACCCCACACTTAGATTGTTTTGTGTCCACATAGACTAAACTAGAGTAGAGAGATACTGAGAACCTGGAAGGTGTGGTCGATGTCGAGGATGGAACGAAATGTCTGGAGCGGAGTGAAGCAGCTACAAAGGTCCTACAAAACAAAAACAACAAAAAGATCAAAAGGAAACCAGGACAAGTGTCACAGATCCACACGAAACAATGATGAAAAACTGACTCAATAATTTAAAACAGACTCCAGCCGTGGGTTGCCTCCCATGAAGCGCTCTTGTTTGCTGCCCATGAGCCGGACGATACCTGGTTATTGACCCCAACTCAAGAGCTCCTTGAAGTCAATCAACTTCTTCAAGGTCATCGATTGAGTGCCAAATAGTACTCCAGAAGGATGAAGATGCAGCCGGTGATGTCCAAGTAAATCGTGGCTCTACTTGACTGACCTTTTCCTCTCGAATTTTCCTACTAGAGGAGGAAAGAGATAGTATGGTGTGTTGCAATCATTGAGCTCAATCTTCTCCACCCAAGGGTTATCTAGGTTGCTCTCAGAGTTGAGCACATATGCCTCCAAATCCATGACCTCTTCAATTTTGGTGTCTAAACCATAAATGAGGTTGACACCTCGATATCCACGTGCTCATCTCTAGCTCGAACTAAAAGCGCGCTCGACGGAAGCTTAAATGAGGATAACTCCTCAATCTCCATATGCTCCTTTTCAACATCAACTACAAGATGGATAAGCTCTACATCTTCCTCAACCACCTCTACTATCAATTCTTCATTCGCTACCTTGATGACACTAGATTTTACGTGATTATCAGCCTCATTTAAGTGACATTTCCTTGCTTGAAATACGGTTTTAGGGGTAGATTAGCGTGTAATTCACTCAATTGCTATATTTCCTACTGATTTGGTTACTTTGTCCCTTTCCAGGGTCTATTTGATGTGTTTTCTAGTATCTCCATGAGTACATAGGTTTTTGCCATCGATTACGTAGCTACGGGCGTGTTCGGGAAGCAATGGAGTCTCGAGGAATGCCCCAAAATCGATCCAGAACTCAATCAGATCAAAGTCAGAACTAGTGTAGTCAAAATTGTGATTTTGATCGTAAAATCGTACGATTTTACGATCTTACCTATAAGAAACAATCATGATTTCACTACAAAATCGGTGGCCTTCGAAATCGGCTAAAATCGATAACAAAATCGTTAAAATCGTAAAATTACCAAATTTTACCAATTTTTTACGATTTTGATTATTTTTGTAACCCGCCCGAAATTTTGCTGGTTCTACTCCGGGTTGGTTGGTTTTTTTGGTTCAACCTACAACTCTGAACCATTTTCCCCAAAACCCAAATACGAAATCCCCCTTTGTTGAACCCTAATTCCAGCTTCCATCGGTAATCTCTCTCTGACGGCGCCAATCTACTCCAGTGATGAAGTGAGTCTTCTCCGGCGGTGGTGCTTCTCCGGCAGTGCTTCTCCTCTTCCGGCTGCTGCAAGTCTCCAGTTCACCGATTGATTCGACTCCAAGTTCAGTGCTTGATTCACCGATTCCGTCGACTCCAATTTCTGATTTTGGTCGCTAGCTCGTACTTTCCTGCCGTGCCGATTGATTCACCGGCGTCCCGCCACCATCGACTCCAACTCTCCAAGTTCATCATCTTCCCTCCTTCTCTACAAGTCAACAACCAGAAGTCAGCACAAGTCTCTCTTCTCCCCTAATTCCTGCAACTCTGCAACTCAGCAGGTCATTGCTTGCTGTCGATTCCTTTGCACTCGACAGCCTCACTTCCTCCTTCCCAGAAATTCAAGTCTCACTTCCCTGCTTCAATTCTTCTCCCTGGTTCAAGTAAGTGCATTAAATCCTCATTCCTCAGTTCTTCTCCCCTGCCTCTGTCGGATGTCTTGTAATCTGATGATGATGAAAGAAAGGAAGTAGTAAGAGAAGTTCATTTTGACACACTAACCTGTGTAATGTATGCATTTTCATAGGAAAGACTCAAGTGAAGTGAACCCCAATATTGGCAATCTCGAGCTGCAGTTGTCGTCTGTCTGAGAGTATAAAGCTTATACTCCTTGTGTGTTGGTGATTGGTGATACTAAGCAACATAAAAATGTCTTTCTTAATTTGTCGGATGCTTACTTGCTTGCTGATGATGTGTGTATGTTTATGTTTCCTGTATGTATATATACACACACACAAGATATGAATAAGAAGAAAGGAAGGAATGGGGGGTGATGAAATGGAATCAGAACTCAGAAGTAGTTGCTTACTTGCTTGCTTCCTCATTTGATATTCAATACGCCATCCAGCAGCCATGTACTGATTCCCTCTGTCCACATTATTAAGTATTAATTCATCAATTCACTCATTGTTTTGTAGGATATGTCTTCGGGTGGTGGACGTGCTAATGCTTCTGCTTCTGCATCTGCATTGAAGTCGAAACAACTCAAGAGAAGGAAAAATGCTCTTGGAAGTAGAAAAGATCCAGGTTGGGAATATGCAACAGATATTGAAGGTGATTCAAAGAAAACCTAGTGCAAGTTCTGTTCCAAGGTATTCTCTGGTGGCATTTTTCGCTTCAAACGTCATCTTGCAAGAACAAAGGAGAATGTAGAGCCATGTTTAAGTGTTCCCGATGATGTTCGAAAACAAATGTTAGACGTCTTGGATTTGAATTTAGAGGCTAAGGAGGCAAGGAAAAATTTGTTGCATAGAGGCATTAATATTACTACTGCAGCTTCTGCAACTGGATCTCAAGAGACTATCTACTCAACTCTTGGTGCAAGTGGTTCAAATAGTTTGCCTCCTACTCGTACTCAAACAACTATGAGTACGTTACTAAAGAAAGATCTTAGAAAGGATGCAGCGAAGAGTATAGCTAGATGGTTTTACTTGACTGGTACAGCGTTTAATGCTGCAAGAGAGCCTGAGTACTATACTATGTTCGAGCTTGCTGCGAGACATGGTCCTGGTTTTAAACCACCTTCGTATCATGAGATTAGGGAGACACTTTTGAAAGAAGAGTTGGAAGAAGTGGAAGCAAAACTCAGCATATTCAGAAATGAATGGACAAAAGTTGGATGCATCATAATGTCAGATGGTTGGATAGATAGGAAACGAAGATCGATTTGCAATTTCTTGGTTAATAGTCCAAAAGGGACTGTATTCATTGAGTCTCTTGATACATCTAACTATTCCAAGAATACAGAAAAGGTGTTTGAGATGCTAGATGAGGTTGTAGAGAAAGTTGGAGAAGAAAATGTTATTCAGATCATCACATATAATGCATCTGCTTATAAAGTTGCTGGAGCAAAATTGTTGGAGAAAAGGAAACACCTCTTTTGGACTCCTTGTGCGGCTCATTGCTTGGATTTAATGTTGGAAGATTTAGAGAAGAAGTTTCCCGTTCATAAGACAACCATTGCTAAGGGAAGAAAGATAACCAACTACATTTATGGAAGGACATTGCTTATTTCTATGCTTGAAGACTTCACTAAGGGAGGAGAGGAAATTAGGCCGGCTCTTACAAGATTTGCAACTGCCTATTTAACTCTAGGCTGCCTGAGCGAACACAAGGGTGATTTGATGAGTATGTTTTCCTCATAAACATGTAGGAAAAGCACATTTTCTAGCACTCGAGAAGGGAAAAGGATTCAAGGAATCGCACTAGATAGCAGATTTTGGACTAGTGTGCTCACATGCCTTCGTGCTGCTATGCCTCTTATGAAAGTTCTTCGCTTAGTTGATTCAGATGAGTCGCCATCAATGCCTTTTTTGTACTTGGAGTTGAACCAAGCCATGGAGAAGATCAAAAGTAACTTCAGCAACATTGAGAAGAGGTAACCATTTCTTAGTTTCTTAACTTTATTTGTTTAACTTGTTAGACATGAATATATTGAATGTTGTTATCTTATCTCAGTTAAAATGGTTGCATAATTGCAGATATAAACCTGTTTTGAACATCATTGAGAATAGGTGGAATGATCAAATGAGTCGTCCTTTGCACTATGCTGCTTATTGGCTAAATCCAAAGGTCCATTTCAATGCAAATTTCAACGATACTGAAAAGAAGCTGAAATTGGGTTTATTTGATTGTGTGGAAAGATTATCCAAGGATAGAGATGAGAGTCTTACAATAATGCAGCAGTTGGACACGTTTCATCATGCACGAGGTATGTTCTCTTCATATGGGTCTATGCAATTGTTAGATAGAAAGCATCCAGCAGATTGGTGGTCCTCCTTTGGTGATGATGTTCCCGAGCTTCAAAAATTTGCTATTCGAATCCTGAGTTTGACTTGTAGTGCATCTGGATGTGAACGAAATTGGAGTGTGTTTGAGAGGGTAATATTCTACTTTCTGAAGAATACATATATCATATTATGCATCTTCATGTTCTTCAATTTCTTATGTTTTTCATATATGTGGTATTGAAGGTGCACTCTAAAAAGAGAAACTGTTTGTTGCAAAAGAAGATGAATGACATTGTGTATGTGATGTACAACTCAAAGTTGTTGCGAAGATAAGCAAATGATATTGAACGCGTATTTGACGAAATTGATTCCGATGATGAATGGCTTGCCGGAGAAGATGGAGAAGTTGAGAATGAGGATGAGAATGTCGAGGAATTGGTGGGAGTAGAAGATGAAGCAACTTTTGAGAATGAATCTACTCATGAACCATCTTTTCCGAATGATGAACATGTAAGTTATTTCTTTATTTGATTTAATGTTTATTTAGAATCTTGTTAGTGATATTGTTATTCATGTGTGGTTATATTATTAATTAGAGGTTTGAAGAAGAATTTGTCGCGGTCGAGGATGAAGGTGGAGATAGAGGCAACAATGAAGAAGAGTATGGAGAGGAGAATGCATATTATGATGAAGATGAGGGAGATAAAGAAGATGAGGAAGATGAAGAATTAGATTTTAATGTTGATCCTAAAGATTTGATGTAGTATGTTGTACTTGTTTTCAAATGGATTGTAATGAAGTAATAGACTACTAGTGACTTAGTGAGTGGTGATTGTGAACTATGAACGATAAACATGAATGATGACTTTGTAGTGTGATGTGGTGATACGGTATGTTTTGTGCGGTATGAACGTGTGGTATGGACGTATGGTGTGTGTTTATGAAATATGGAATGTAATGAACTATTAAGTTTTATTTCGTTACTTACTTATGCATTTATGCTTATGAAATTCATGTTGGGTGTTTGAGTATTAATTGTTTTAAGAGTGTATAATTTTAAGTTTATTAACATATTATATTTATTCATAAGTATTTATATATATATATTAGTTGGGACATAAAATCTTACGATTTTACGATTCCGATTTCACCCAAGTTTTCGATTTTACGTGGAATCACGATTTTAACTACATTGGTCAGAACATCCTCCTACCCAGCACTAAGTTCTCACCGATAATTATTAATATTTTTGGTGAGAAGATGTTAAGGATTCCAGGCAAAATACTCATCGAGAAGTCAGCTACCATTTACACTAAAGTTCTCGGCGAGAACTTCAATGTTCTCGCCGAGAACTATTGAAGGAATACAAACAGAATACTCGTCAAAGATACACGAGGATTTACACTCAACATCTCGGCGAGAAATTTCAGAGTTCTTGTCGAGAACTATCTCCTTTTCCGTGATAGAGGATGAAACCCTAAACCCTATTTAAACAGTAGGCAGCGACATCATTCAGGAAGCAATCATTCAGTCGCCAGACGAAACAAAACATTCAATTAGACTTTAGAGTCGATAGATGGAGTTTAGAGAGCATCCTTGGAGTTCCCGGAGAGATCCTGACACCGTCTTTCCACCTCGGAGCGCTTGGAGCTAGGAGTGAAGATCGCCTGAGATCGAAGCTTCACGGGAGTCGCCAGACATTAGTCGCCATAATTAGGTTTTACAGTGCCTAACTGTTATTCCTTTGCATGATGAACTCCTATGCTGTCTTTGATTCTCTTGTATCGAATATGAGTAGCTAAAATCATAGAGTTTAGATGTTACACCCCGAACCTGGGGGTCAAAATTTCGTGCTTAAGTTCCCAAATTACCCTAAAGATATTATTTATATTTATTAGGACTTCATGGCAGACACGTATTATCGTCCATGACGACATAACTAAAATATTATAGTTCATTAATAAGTAAGGGTAATTGATAAAATATATTTAGTTGTTAGTTAGGTAGTTTAATCAGCTAACTTAGTATTAGTATTAACCAGTCAGTAGTAAACCGAATAATGAGTCGTAGCCCAGCGGTCAAGGAAGTTAACCAAACCCGGGCCGACGCGGGTTCGAACCCGAGGATCAGCAAAACCCGGTCGGTTTTTCTTTTCTTTATTTCCTTCACTCCCAAAACGGCGGCGTTTTAATAAACGCCCCTTAAATGATAAAACGGCGGCGTCGGAGCCTTCTTCTTCCTTCCCCTCCGTTGACTCTGCCTCCCCCTGCTGCCGTTACGAACTCCGGCCGTTACAAGCGCCGGCCATTAAATCAATTAAATTCAAGCCGTTACAATCCTTTCGTTTTACGATTATATGAGCCAAATTGAGTCGTTAATCCGTTTCCCTCCTCTGATTCACCAAGAACTCAGCCAATATTCTGTCCCCTGTTCATCAAAAGTTGGAAGTCGTAGAAGCTTCCGTCGGCGAGTGAAGGACGGCAGTGTTCTTCTCCCTCCCGCTTTCATCGTGCGTTCTAGCTTCGGTAAGGATTTCGAACCCTTGTTCTCGAACCCTTGTTCTCGAATCCTTGTTTTTCCAGTCCCAAACTCAAGCTCTGTTTTTGATTTCCAGTTTCCGACGACGCGACTCCGGCGACGTTTCCCTGACTCCTGGCTTCGAATCGACGATCCTAAACCTCCTGGAAACACTCGGCAGAGGTAAGCGAAGCTTTACCCGAACCTATTTTGAGTTGGACCTTCAATTCGGGAGCTTTCGTCCCTTCGCCGGATTCTGGGTTCGTGTGGCCGGCGGCGGCGATTTCCATCAGTCACTGGAATTTCAGTGACTACGTTTTGGTCACTGAAATTTCCAGGAATATCCAGAACAGCCCTCTGTGAATTTCTAAAAGCAATTTAATCTGGGAACTTTTGAATTCTGTACAAGTTGGTTTCTTAAAACTGACAGATTTGTCACTTAAACTTATTCCGTGTTCAAAAGTGTTTCCCCTGTTAAGCAGTTCAGTCTTTAACTTTGTAAGTTAATCAAATTGAACCCAAACAGTTAGCGGAGTTAGGTTAAATCGTAGAACTGGATGGAAAACTCTAGAATCGATATTGAACAACAATTGAATATTTATTCTGTAATAAAAATGGTGGCAGTGACATAGATAATATAATTTTTATCATAATTTGGATATATATTTCTAGTTAGTCCTTAGAAAATAAAGTGAAGTATTCATAATAATTTGAGTTAGGATTAGAGATAATCAATTGATTTAGAAATAGTATTCTAGCTTAATTGAGTTAGGATTTGGGATTAGATAAATAGACTAAAAAAACATTATAAATATTATAAACTAGAAATTGGTGATAAATAGATTATATTAGTAGGAATAATTAAATGGGTTAGAAATTATGTTATAGGTTAATTAATCTAGAATTTGAGACATTTAAATCAAATAGAATAATATTAATTTATTTGGGTATTACTTTTAATTGGAATATATTAGTAATAATAATTAATGTGGTTATGTAATGAAAGTGGATATTAATAATAAAAATCTAAAGATTAATTTTTTCTCTCTTAATCTTAAAAATTAGAGAACTTAGGTTGTCCAATAATGAATTTCTTTAAGACCAAGTGAACCTTGGTTCAATTTCTAATAAACTCGTTCCAACACTTCTCGAGTAATTGAGAAGTGATTCTTCCTCGAATTTACCAAATCGTCGTCGGTACCAAATCAGTCTAGCCTTGAATTAAATATGATCTAATTAAATTCCTCGTCTTTAGGATCCTCTAGAGACGTCCCGCCATTGGTTTAACCTCGACCCCATTCTTTGACTTCCGCCACTTATTTCGAGGTGGGTTGGTTTAAGCGGGTAATATCTTGTCGTCGCTATTTTATTTATTTATTTTATTTTACGTTATGTTCTATGCTAAGTTAATTTCTATAAGCCAAATATGTATGATGTTATTAATAAGTGTATGCATGTTTGAGTGTCACACACCTCACCTAGTCAAATAATAGGTGGATTAATAATTGCTACTCACTAGCTAGACCTCCGCCCCACCTCAGTTTCAGTTATGGTCGCTAGAGACCTTGGGCCAGATTTGCCCCTCAGTTTAGTGGACCAGAGAGTCCTTATCAGTTACCACTGTCGGTCAGAAACGTGCTCTGGGCAGTGTGTCAGTTCAGGGGGCGGTAAGGCTAGTTAGTTGGGTTGGGGCCCCTAAGTAAAAGTTGATCAGACATAAGTTAAGTCAAGTGATGATATGAAGCATGATGTTATGTTTCTCAGTTTCAGTTTATGAATTCCATGTTTTAATCACAGTAAATGTTCATAAGATATGATATGCTTATTAAAGTTATGTTTAGTTTAAAGTCACCACTACTACTATCCAATAATGAACTTAGATATTGAATCGAGTTAAGATTCGATCCATTTTAGCTTTAGTATTATGAGCACGAAAGACTGACCCCAAACCACCCACCAGGTCGTCCGGAAGCTGATAAGGAACCTTCTGAAGACTTGGCGTATCATTTCTGCGAGCTATGTCTGAGACCTCAGAGTGAGTGAAGACTTGGAGTGAAGACGAGTGCTTTTATGTTTTTGTTGGATTGTTGGACTATTTGGAGACTGTTTTGGAGTTGGACTTTATGTTTTATGTTATGGACTTTTGCCCACGTGTTAGGGCCCTATCCTCAGTTTTACGTTTTACATTTTGGATTTATGTTTTAATGTGTGGTTTTGGATTTTATGTTATTTGAGATTTCCCTTTGGGTTTTATTTTCTTTCAAGTGTCAGCCCCGAGGTGAATTAGTCTTTTATTGCTTTTGAAAAACTAGGGTGTTACATTAGATTAGAAGAACCCTAAGTGACCCGGGGCTTAAAGTGGTCACGGATCAGACAGTTAATTAATCTTGGTAATTAGATTGGATAGAGGGAACGTTCGCCGAACTTAGACCTAAGGGTAAGGTGTTATGGTGGTGTCTGAGAACTGAATGAATTAGGATTGAAAACCGCTGGTCTTGTGATTGCCAATGCTCTGGTGAACTTAGGGGGATTCGAGTCTAGCTTGTCTATCTTCTCATTAGTCAACCCTTTAATTTTTTTGTCTTTTATTTTCCTTTGTTTATTAGATTAGAAGTCGTGGAACTCACACCACGCACAACGTGTTTAAACCTGAGTAATTTGCCAGCTTCTTTGAGTAGTCAATTAGAGGAAACCTCGAGAGATTCGATCTAGTATGCTTCTGTAGATTAGTTATTTGATAAACACGCATTACAACGTACATCAAATTGGTGCCGTTGCCGGGGACTCTTCTATATTGTTTGAAAGAAGAGTTGGCATTTTATTCTTCTACCTTTCCATCTTATCATTTATTTTTCTCCAATCTTTTCATGATTTACCTGGGTAGTGCTTCTGAGTTTTGAAGATGCAGGACAACAAGTGGTATGTCTAGTACGAAGGGTGGTACATTAATGAAGAACCATATGTCGAGGTCAACCAAGGATGGTATACACCAGAACGACCACCTACGACAAGTTAGTATGAGGAACCTTCACCCTTGCCGTCCTGGCAAGAGCCAGAAGCTACAAACCACCACCAAGATCACCAAGAGATGTATCTAAAGACTCATGAAAATCAGCAACAGATGACGAGAGTAGAATCCCTCTTGGTGAAGATCACGTCTGAGATCACTTCAATGCTATAAGCTCCTAATCCGGTATATGTCGAGCTCGAGCAACCAAATCAATTAATGGAAGAAGATGCTCAAGAGCTTTTCGAAGATGAACATGATAATCCCGTCCACGACTATTATGAGCTAGAGGCATCTAATGAAGAATCCTTGATAGTGGTAGCTGATGAAGGCGTGGAGCTCACCCATCTTGAAGTTGAAGTTGAAGAAGAGCACGTATAGATTGAGGAGGTGCAATCATTTAAGCTTCCACCGAACCCACCTGTAGTTCAAGATAAAGACGAGCACGTGGAAATCGAGCAGGTCATAGATTTGGACGCATATGTGCTCATCTCTGAGAGCATCCTTGATGACCATCGGGTGGAGAAGACTAAACTCACTGGCTACAACACAACGTACTATCTCTTTCCTCCTCTAGTAGGAGAATTCGAGAAGAAAAGGTCAGTAAAGCAGAACCACGATCTACTCGAACATCACCGACTGCACCTTCATCCTTCTTGAGTGCTATTTGGCTCTCAACCGCCGGCCTTGAAGAAGACGATTGACTTCAATGAGCTCTTGAGTTGGGGTCCATAACCAGGTATCGTCCGACTCAAGGACGTTATGCAAGAGCGCTTCGTGGGAGGCAACCCACGGCTGGAGTCCGCTTTAAATTTATTGAGTCATTTTTTCATCGTTCGAGTTGGGTTCGGGGGGAGCCAAAGTGTTAGTTTTTCTTTTTATTTTCGTCTGTTTTATTTTTCTATCAGTCAAAAACTTCTCGCCGAAGAGTCTTATATTCTCGGCAAGAATGTGTGTTTTCTCTCGTCAGTTTTCTAAGTTGTTTTCAAACAGGTTCTCGGCGAAAACTTCAAAGTTCTCACCGAGAACTTTGGCTTTTTAGGTATGTTTTTCTCGTCAAAACTTTCTGTTCTGTTTTCAAATAAGTTTTTGCCGAAAACTTTAGTTGTGTCTAAAAAAATTTTCGAAAAAACTTTCAAAAACAGAGTCAAATTTTTTTCTAAAATTTCCCTAACCTTCTTCGTTTAGATTTTTATTCTGTGTGGATCCGTGACACTTGTCCCGGTTTCCTTTTGATCTTTTGTTGTTTTTTTTGTAGAAACATTGGTAGCTACTCCGCTCTACTCCGGGCTCTCCGTTTTCATCCTCTACATCGACCATCTCGTTCCAGGTTCTCCGTATCTCTCTATCCTAATTTAGTTCTGTGAGGACACAGAATCGTTTAAGTGTGGGGTAGGGTGTTAGAATTTGCATGATCTTGTTTGATTTTCTGTGATTCTATGGTTCATTTTGAATTCCTCCAGCATAGATTACTCAGTTCCTGACTTTTGATGTTAAATTGACTTCAATTTTTCACAATGACGTCTAGACTGTTCCACTTAGAACCTGTAACCAGCGTGTCGACAGTGATATTAAATGAGTCTAGGTCAGAACAGATGATAAATCACTCTTGTAGTTGAAACTTGAATTAATTGAATTGATTGGCTTACTAATAACAATGCTCGATAACACCGTTCTAAGATGACAAATGCTACTTCCCCATGTTTTTCACTCCATATTTGATCACCTATGATTGTTGCTTGAGATTAGACGGAAATCCAATTCAAAGTCTTATGTAAAAAGTTATAACTAGCTAGGATCAAGTGGCTAAATTGTTAAATCAAGTAACTGAGTTGTGAAATCCGAAAAGTTCATTGTTCAAATTAATTTCATTGTTCATTAAGTGCAGAAAACAAAGCTAGGCAAGCCCGACACCTAAGTGAAGTGTTCGGGTTGAGCACTTGAAGTGATCCGGGTCCCCAAACCCGACCCGACTGATGCCGACCCGGCCCCAACACTAATACCGGGCCGAGACTACACAAGGCCTAGGCCTACGCCAGCACCACCTCCGGAGCCTTGGAGAGACAAAGCCCCAGATCCAGACCCCGAGCCAAGCCTAGGGCCAAGACTAGCCCTAAGCCGAGGGCCTCCACTAGGCCCTGCCCTGATTACCACGAGCACTGGAGGTAAAGAGGAGTATTGGGAGTCTCTAGGAGCATTCCTAGAGGATCGGCGGAGGAAGAGAGGAAAGGGCCTGACTGGAACTCACGGGAGCCCGAAGTCAAGCCCCTGAGCCGACCGAGAACTAGGCCTAGTACCTAAACTAGGCCCCATGCCAAGTGCCACGAGCCTCAGACCATCGCCAGCCGTTGAACACCCCTTGAGAGCTTCCCTGAAGACCTGGACGAAGAAGAAAGCAGAAGGCTTGGCCATAATTGAAAAAGGCCTAGCACTAAGCCAGCCCCGGGCGCCAGACCGAGCGCCGGCACCACAGAAGCGTGCTTTGAGCCTAGCCAGCAAATGGCTCGAGCCTTTGGGGAAATTAAAACGGCCCTACATAGCTTGAAGTCCCAGGAAGAACCTCCAACAAACCGTGCTGAATTTGGAGTAGTATTGAAGGAGATAGGACTAAAACAAGTCTGGGTGATGCATGGCCTAAGCAAATACTATTTTGGCATCAAGGAGTGGAGCTCGGAGACTGAGTCAAGGAAGCAAATACTAAGAGCTACGATCAGGCCACCACCTGATCCTGATCCAAGGAGGGATGAATTACCATCAAAAACACGGGAAATGAAGAGAAGATGCCAAAATACATCCGAACAAGGAATCCTAATCAAGCTAGGATTTCCCGGTTTTGGACAGATTTCTAGTCTGACTAAGATTGACGAATTTGGGCTACTTGGAGATAGAATTTGGTCTGAAGACCAACATGAAAATTGAAGCCCATGATGTCTACTAGTGATCTACCAAAGGGCTTATTTTTTCTATTTAGTTGGTATTTATTTGGCAATTTCTCCCAGAACCCGTTTTGCTGTTTTTTAAGAATTTCCAGCTTTTTTCCTTTTTAGAGTTTTGTTTAGGAAGGACTCTTTTCCTTGTTGGACTAGAGATCCGAATTTTGTGTCTTTTTAGGATTATTTTAATACCTATTTACTAGTTTAATCAGGACTCTTTGTATTTCTTTATTAGTTTAATATTTAGTTTCGTAGGAGGAAAATGAGTGCTTGTTCTCCCTTCCTCACCTATAAATAGAAGCGTCCAGCCTCATTGTAAGACAACTTTGAAATTAATAAACCCCCTTTTCAGAACTTATGTTCTTTTCCCTTCGAGTCAATGTGAGGAGCATTGCTTAAGGCTGACTTATCATCAGAAGCATCCATCTTCTGAAGTGGCGTCATCGACCGGACACTTAGGGTTCCCAGCTATATACAGCCGACGGGTCCAAGTACTTCCCGCTAGGTTTCATAGGTGATCTGAGAGCTAGGATTCAAGACTTACGGTGGTTCGGGTTGTCTGCCCACGGTTGCAGCGGTTCACATAGGCACTAGCATAGACACAAATACTGTGAGCTAGGCAGGTTCAACACCTAAGTGAAGTGTTTGGATCGAGCACTAGTATGTAGTAAATAAATGGAGAAGTTTGAATCTTGAAAGAAAATTGTTGTTTAAATCGGTCCTAGCTAGAACATGCAACGTAGAGATCTAGAAGCGGATGAAGTTGAGTCGATAGCCACGTCACGTCCACTACCTCCATCTAAACAGCATCATAGCATAAGGTTAAAGCTTTTTTATTAGAATTGGTGTTATCGTAGCCGGGTAATTATGATTAATTGTTTTTGCAAGGAACGTGTTTTGATAAAACCACTACTTGAAGTGTGCAGAAAACAGTGAGATCAAAACTTGTTTGGTTGATGTTTTTGCATGTGCAGGTCACTTCTTCTACGTGGAAAAGTCTAAACCAAATCGTTAGGAATTGAATCTCAATATAATCTTTCTTGTTATTTGTGAACTTGAGTGTGTTCTAATTCAGTTTGCTTGAGGACAAGCAAAAGCTTAAGTGTGGGGTATTTTGATGACATTAGATTTGACGTGATTATCAGCCTCATTTAAGCGACATTTCCTTGCTTGAAACACGATTTTAGGGGTAGATTAGCTTGTATTCACTCAATTTCTATATTTCCTACCGATTTGGTTACTTTGGCCCTTTCGAGTCTATTTGATGTGTTTTCTAGTGTCTCCATGAGTACACAGGTTTTTGCCATCGATTACGTAGCCACAGACATGTTCGGGAAGCAATAGAGTCTCAAGGAATGCCCCGAAATCAATCAAAGTCAGAACATCCTCATGCCCAACACTAAGTTCTCCCGAGAATTATTAATATTTTCAGCGAGAAGATGTTAAGGATTCTAGGCAAAATACTCGTCGAGAAGTCAGCTGCCATTTACACTGAAGTTATCAGCGAGAACTTCAATGTTCTCGCCGAGAAATATTGAAGGAATACAAACAGAATACTTGTCGATGATACATGACTCAACATCTAGGCGAGAACTTTCAGAGTTCTCGCCGAGAACTATCTCCTTTTCGCGCGGCAGAGGAGGAAACCCTAAACCCTATTTAAACAGCAGGCAGCGACATCATTCAGGAAGCAATCATTCAGTCGCCAAACGAAAAAAAAACATTTAATTAGAGTTTAGAGTCCATAGATAGAGTTTAGAGAGCGTCCTTGGAGTTCCCGGAGAGATCCTGACACCGTCTTTCAACCTCAGAGCGCTCCGAGCAAGGAGTGAAGATCGCCAGAGATCGAAACTTCACAGGAGTCGCCAGACGTCAGTCGCCATAATTAGGTTTTTCAGTTCCTAACTGTTATTCATTTGCATGATGAACTCCTATGTTGGCTTTGATTCTCTTATATCGAATATGAGTAGCTAAACTCGTAGAGCTTAGATTAAATGAACCGTAAGTGACTCGGTGCTTTAAAGTGGTCACGGATCAGATGATTAATTAATTTTGGTAATTAGATCGGATAGAGCGAACGTTCGCCGAACTTAGACCTAAGGGTAAGGAGTTATGGTGGTGTCTTAGAACTGAATGAATTAGGATTGAAAACCACTGGTCTTGTGATTGCCAATGCTCTGGTGAACTTAGGGGGATTCGAGTCTAGCTTGTTTATCTTCTCGTTAGTCAACCCTTTAATCTTTCTGTCTTTTATTTTCCTTTGTTTATTAGATTAGAAGTCGTGAAACTTACACCATGCACAATGTGTTTAAACCTGAGTAATTTGCCAGCTTCTTTGAGTAGTCAATTAGAGAAAACCTCGAGAGATTCGATCTAGTCTGCTTCTGTAGATTAGTTATTTGATAAACCTGTTTACAAGGTTCATCATACCTCTAGCTCACAACAATCATGAGCTAGATTATCAAGTTCTTCTTCCAACATCTTTTGAGCATCTTCTTCCATTAGTTGATTTGATTGCTCGAACTCGACGTCCGCCGCATCAGGAGCTTGTAGCATTGAAAGGAGCTTCTCCAAGTGGAGTTCTATCTTCGACGCCTGTTGTTGATACTGATGGACCTGTAGATATATATCGTTGTGATCTTGGTGGTGGTGTGTAGCTTCCAGATCTTGTCAGGACGGCAAGGGTGAAGGTTCCTCATACCAACTAGTTATAAGGAGTTGTTCTGATATGCACCACCCTTGGTATTGTCCATCCAACCTGTAATCCTGCATCTCAAAACTCAAGAGCACTACCCAGGTAAATCATGAAAAAGATGGGGGGAAATGATAAGATGGAAGGTAGAAGAATAAAATGCCAACTCTTCTTTCAAACAATAGAGAAGAGTCCCCGGCAACAGCGCCAATTTGATGAACACGTTTTGAGCGTGTGGTCAAATAACTACCTTACTAAAAGTAAGATAGATCGAATCTCTCGAGGTTTCTTCTAATTGTTTACTCAAAGAAGCTGGCAATTTACTCGGGTTTAAACACGTTGTGCGTGGTGTTAGTTCCACGACTTTAAACTAGAATGCAAGGAAAATGAAATTGAATTAAAATACAAATTAATCGATTGGTTGACTAACAAATTTGACAGAAAAGCTTAGATTCGAATGCCCCTAAGATCACCAGGACATTGGCGATCACAAGATCGGTGACTTTCAATCCTAATTCATTCAGTTCTCAGAAATCACCATAACTCCTTACCCTTAGGTGTAAGTTCCGCGAACGTTCGCTCTATCAGATCTGACTACCAAGATTAATTAACCTTCTGTGCGTTCACTTCTGCAACAGAGAACTAACTGGTGCAATTAATTAAGTTTAATGAGTTACTCTAGAAGTGGATTAACCTTAAATGGTTCCTACGAAAGGCATACTCCATTGAATAGGTTAATTGATTGATTTGATGTTCTTAAGTTAGGCGGATGTTCACCACTATCATTATCTTAACACGAATCTAATCTAGGTGATCAAGCTAGACAAGAAACACAGGAAACGAAGAACAAATCAAGCATGCATGCAAGAGAAACTGTCTGAATTTGAATCTAATTACCGCCAATTCGTGACGGCTTTAAAGCCCCAGGTTACTAAGGGTTCATCTAATCTATGTTTAAATGAGTTTATCTATTCATGTAGATAACAAAAGAATCGAAAGCAAAAAAGGAGTTCATCTTACAAAGGGAGAACATATAGAAACTGTAAAACCTAATTCTAATGACTCTGGCACGACTTCGAACTCTGGCAATCTTCACTCCTAGCTCCGAGCACTCTGAGGTGGGAAGATGGTGTCAAGATCTCTCCGGGAACTCTTTGATTTTGCATTGATTCTAGGACACTTCTTGAGGTTCCATTGCTTCCCAAACACGTCCAATGGCTCCTTATTTGATGTCGTAAAACTGTGTACTCATAAAGACACTAGAAAACACATCAAATAGACCCGAAACAGGTCAAAGTAACCAAATCAGTAGGAAATAGTGCAAAAGAGTGTCAAACACCCTAAACTAACCCTAAAACCGTGTTTCAAGCAAGGAAATATTGCTTAAACGGGGCTGATAATCACGTTAATTCTAGTGTCATCATCTATTCTAGTATAATGGTCGTTGTCCTTGTCATAATGCCCGTTGTCATTGCATGAAAGCGACCAATGGACAATGTACAATGCTTGTTGTGTTTATCCAGCAGTGAGTTCTATTGGCAGTTGCTGCAAATCTCAGCAGTCTAACCAATACTCAATTCATTCCAAAACAAACATGAAATCAAACGGCTAATCGGTAACAGGATGTTACAGTTAAGACCTTTGAGAAGGTAAAATTTCAAGGCACGGTGTTATAGTCTGTGACTACGCTAGATATTCAAAAGAAAACTTCAAATGAGGACCCTCCCAAGCATGAGCTTAAGTAAATCCCTTCTCATTTGGAATATGATTTTCTATAATAGAACTAAAATATTTCAGTGATCATTAGCTCATTCCTCACTCCACCCCATAAGTTGAGCTTAAGTAACTTCCTTCTCATTAGGAAATATGTTCATATGATAACGTGGAAGGTCACATATATAAAAAGGATTGAACCCACTTTCTACATGCTGATGACACTAGAATTATCGTGATTATCTTTTCATATTAAACTACATTTTATACCCATTAATGCGATTATGATGAGTATTTGTTGTAAATGTGTTAACTATCCGATTCTTGGCTCCAAGTGCGTACATTGTCCATTTATTGGATATTTTTACCTTGTTTGTGAGTTTTTTTGTTGATCCTCCAGGTTACCATAGTTTTAGAGGACTCTCTCACGATTTCAGTGCTTCAAACGGGGACCAAATCAGAGTTCAAACGGAGCAGAAATCATTGAAACGATGCCTAGTACTGAAGTTCTCGCGAAAACTTGCTCGCAAATCCAATCCAATTCTCGTTGAAAATTAATCAGAGTTTATAAAGAAGTTCTCGCGAGAACTTTTTAAGAAACTAAAGAAAATTTACTTCGCTGATCCAAATTAGTTTTCAAAGGAGTTCTTGGCGATAACTTTCCCTGTTACAGATCCAACGCAGACAAGGATCAATTTCAGCCTTATTTAAGAAACCCTTTAGCCCCAACTTCAATATATTCAATTTTTTTTAGGAGATCCACGACTTGGAGAGTTTTTAGAGTATCCTTTGGAGTCCCGGAAGACGCTCGGAGCTTAGGAGTTTAATATTTTAAAGATCGAAGTTGCTTGGAATCGCCGAAATTAGGTTTTACAGTTTCTCTCTGTTCTTCCTTTCTGAGATGAATTCTTTTGTGATTTTCGAATCTTGTTTATTAGAGATGAATAGCTAAAACTTTTCTAGCTTAGATTAGATGAACCTAAGTGACTCTAGGCTTTAAAGCGGTCACGCACGGATCGGCAGTAATTAGATCTTAATTTAGACAGTTTTTATTTCATAATTGATTTGTTCTTCATTTTATTGTTCTTTTCAAGCTTGATCACCTATATTAGTTTCTTGTTCAAATAAGGATAGTTGGCGAATTTCCGCCTTGTTTTAGAACCTCAAATCAATTAATTAACCTATTCAATGGATTATGCCTTTCGTAGGAACCATTTAGGGTTAATCCATTTCTAGAGCAGCTAATTAAAAACAATCAGGTGCACTAGTTAGTTATCCATTGCAGAAGTGAACGTACGGACGGTTAATTAATCATGGTAGTTAGTTCCAATAGAGCGAACGTTCGCGAACTTAGACCTAAGGGTAAGGAGCTGTGATGGTGTCTAAGAACTGAATGAATTAGGATTGAAAGTCGCCGGTTTTGTGATCGCCAATGTCCTGGTAATCTTAGGGGGGATTCGAGTCTAAGCTTTTGTCTGTCTTTCGTTAATCAATTAGTCAATCAATCTGTCTTTTAATTTAATCTCAATTTTCTCTGCTCAATAGATTATAAGTCGTGGAACTCACACCACGCAACTTGTTTAAACCACGAATATTTGCTTACTTCTTTGAGTAAACAATTTGAAGAAACCTGTGGAATACGATCTATCTTACTCTAGTGGGATAGTATTTGATATCTTGTTCTGCACGTTATCACATGCATAAGATATTGTTAGAGGAGGATCAGAAGTTAGTTAGACAACCATAATGTTGCCTTAACCCCAATATGATGGAAGTTCTGAAGAAGCAGGTGATCAAGTTGATGGATTTGGGAATCATCTTCCCCACATCTGATAACAAGTCGGTTAGTCCAGTGCATTGAGTGCCAAAGAACGGAGGAATTACTACTGTTACTAATGCGACAAAAGAGCTTATTCCAACCAGGATGGTGGAGGATTGGAGAGTTTGCACCAGTTATCAGTGCTTGAATGATGTTACACGGAAGGATCACTTCCCCCTTCCTTTTATTAGTCAGATGTTTGAGCGCTTGATAGGACATGAATACTATTGTTTCTTGTATAGGGTGTTAACGGTATTTTTAAATTCTTCTCACCCTGAAAGACCAACAGAAGACTACCTTCACCTATCCGTCTACTTCCTTCGCCTAATGCAAGACCCCACTTGGACTTTGTAATGCGCAAACTACGTTTCAACGATGTATGATGGTGATCTTTGATGAGATTATTGGGAATATAATGGAGGTTTTTATGGATGACTTCTTGATTTATGACTTCTTTAGCTTTTTTAAACCTTGAGACCTTGAAGTACAACCTCACTACTACACCAATCAATGTTGCTTTTAGTTGGAATCTTACATTTGAGTTCATGTGTGATGCTAGTGACTTTGCATTATGAGCAATCTTGAGACAGAGCATTGAGAAGCATTTTCGACCAATCTTCTATGCCAACAAAACTATGAATGAGGCCCAACGAAACTATACTATTACCAAGAAGGATATGTAGCAGTGGTATTTGCTTTTGATAAATTTCATCCTTATCTTGTGTTATATCATTGGTGGTATTTACATTTCAAAGAAGAGGCGAAGCTGATGCTCATTCATTGGATCCTTCTCTTACAAGAGTTCGACATTCGAATCCTATATAAGAAGGGGTCAGAGAATGTTGCTGTAGAAAACTTATCTCAGTTGGAGTCAACTAAATAAGAGAAAGATGCTTCTTTGGTGGTTCAGAAATCCTTTCCCGAAAAACATCTATTTTTCGTCATGATTTGTGAGGTGGAAGAACTTTGGTTTGCTAATATAGCTAACTTCCATGCTATTGGTGAAGTTAGGAAGGATTTAGTTTGGTAGAATAGAAAAAAATCCTTCGCTAGGGCAAAAAAAATATTATAGGGATAATTTCTATCTCTTCATAATTGGGTCTACCATATGTCGTTGTGTTACATTAAGTGAGGCTTATGATATTATACAACACTGTCATTACGGAAAAGTTGAAGGACATCATGGAGTGAATCGCACAATCAAGATGTTTTATTTGTTGGGTTCTATTGGTGGACCATCTTCAAGGATTATCAAGACTTCATCAAGGCATGCGATGCATGTAACACCCTACCCTAGAAGACCTAGTTAAACCACTGGTTTAACCCATGCATTACTTATTTAGGTGTTACTGTCTAAAACCAAGCATAGATTCATACATATTACATCTCATAAACCGATAAATGAATCAATAGAAAAGCCAAACCGTCATATGCAAACCAATAAATCAATACATCCAGTAACCAATAAACTAATAAAAATGGAAATCAGTGAGAACATCCAATACATACGAAGGCCGATAAACTAAAAAGAATCTCATAAATCATGTTCAAAACAGAAAGTAAAAAGGTGGGTTTGAACTACTTAGCATTGACTGACTCGTCGGCATGCTGATAAAAAAATATCCTTGTAGCTCTTCTTGGTGGCATGGTGGCATGCTCACCATACCTCATAACGAAACCAACAAAGAAATATAGAAAGAGGGGTTAGTGATATGCACTGAGTGTAACAAAAAACCGATAATCCAGTAAGCTTATAAAGAAAGTAACCAGTAAGCCAATAAGAGATCAGAACATTAAATCAGTAGGTTGGTAGCTGGAGAAATCCCTATATGATCCATAAGGATCCTAGTAGCCAGTACGGTCTAATGACAACCCGTATGCAAAAATGGCCCAAAACATGGTCTTTAAGATCCTATTAACCAGTACATCTCCTAGTGGATTGCGCAATTGATGAACGTTGTAATGCGTGCATCAAATAACTACCAAGCTAAAAGCAAGATAGATCGTATTCCACAGGTCTCTTCTAATCGTTTACTCAAATGAGCTAACAAATTATTCGGGTTTAAACACGTTGTGCGTGGTGTGAGTTCCACGACTTCTAGACTATAAGGCTAGCAAAATGAAATGAAAACAAAAGACAGAAAGAAAGATTGGTTTGACTTAACAAGACGACATACAAGCTTAGACTCGAATCCCCTTAAGATCACTAGAGCATTGGCGGTCACATGACCAGTTGTTTTCAATCCTAATTTATTCAGTTCTCATACACCACCATAACTCCTGACCCTTGGGTTTAAGTTCTTCGAACATTCGCTCTATCCGATCTAACTACCAAGATTAATTAACCGTCCGTGCGTTCACTTCTGCAACGGAGAACTAACTGGTGCGATTACTAGTGATTTATGAGTTACTCTAGCAGTGGATTAATCCTAAATGGTTCCTACGAAAGGCACACTCCATTGAATAGATTAATTGTTCTAAAGTGAGGCGAACGTTCGCTACTATCCTCAACTTAACAAGAATTTAGTCTAGGTGATCAAGCTAGAAAAGAAACACAAGCAATGAAGAACAAACCAAACATGCAAGAGGAACTGTCTGAATCTGAATTTAATTACCGCCGATCGATGACCGCTTTAAAGCCCCGAGTCACTTAGAGTTCATCTAATCTAAGCTCTACGAGTTTAGCTACTCATATTCAATATGAGAGAATCGAAAACAATCAAAGAATACATCTCAGGTAGAAAGAACAGAGAAGAACTCTAAAACCTAATTTGATGAATCCGTGAAGCTTCAATCTCGAGAATCTTCAACTCCTAGCTCCGAGAACTCCGAGGTGGAAAGATGGCGTCACGATCTCTCCGGGAACTACGAGGATGCTCTCAACTCTCTCTTGAACTTTGAAGTCTGGAAATTAATCCGTGAAAAAGTATCTTTGACTGATGTCCGCCGGTTTGCATAAATAGGGTTTTGTCCAATGCTGCGCCGGAAAAGGAGAGACTTCTCGGCGAGAACCTTGAAAGTTCTCGCCGAGAACTTTAGTTCAGAGGCTCCTGTGTTTAATTCTTCAATAGTTTTCAGTGAGAACTTACTTCTTCTGAAATTCTCCTGGAGTGTAATTCTTCAAAACTATTCGGCGAGAACTATGAGAGTTCTCGCCGAAATCTTTAGTTGTGGCAGGGGAGTATTTATGTTTTGACTCGTTTGATTTCTGGCTCGATTCCTAGAAATTCCTTGAGGTTCCTTCGCTTCCCAAGAATGTCCGTGGCTACGTTACTGATGGAAAAAACTTGTGCTTTCACAAACGCACTAGAAAACACTCAAATAGACCCATAACGGACCAAAGTAACCAAAACGGTAGAAATAGAGCAATCGAGTGAAAACACCCTAAACAACCCTAAAAGTTGTGCCTCAAGTAGGGAAATGTCGCTTAAATGAGGCTGATAATCACGTCAAATCGAGTGTCATCAAATATCCCACACTTAAGCTTTTGTTTGTCCTCAAGCGAACTGAACTAGGACGCACTCTGATTCACAAATGACAAGATCGATCAAGTTGAGATTCAAGCCTTCACAATGAATTATTAAACCGCTACTCCTAGAACAAATGACCTAACATGCATACACCTCAACCAAATGACCTGGTCTCAATAATTTATCTGAACACAACAAGGAGCAATAACCAATCAAGCACAAATCTGACCTAAACGACTAGACTCCTCACACAGATAATATTTTAGTACAAGGGGGACTCTCGTACTATGTGTTTAGGGACGTGTTTCTACTTTCAATCACTTTCTCGACTGAAGTATGTCATATGCTTGCAATTCGACCACATCTTCACCACTGTGACAACACGAGTAACTAGTCAAAAGGACTTTCGCAAGGGACTGTATCAATCCTACACTACAAGGGTTTATGATGAATGGATGATGGGATGAATGATGGAATTGGCTTTTGTGCGGTGTAGCTTTTGACTATGGCTTCCTACAGTCTAACCAGACACAGGTGGAATAGTGTACGCTCGTCCTATGATACCCTCAAGCAACCTAGCACTTTATTTGTATTTTTTTGATTTTTTTTTATTTTTTCTGACTTTTCTTTACATTCACTTTGACTTCGTTCTTCCATATGTAGGGAGAAGAACGTTATTGACTATACTACTAGACTTTGAACTCTTGACTTTTTTTTATTTAATGTTTTTCTTATTTTTCTAATTTTTTTTTCTTAGTGCCAATTTTTTTCAAGTCGCTAGAGGGGTTTACACGTCTGGACATAATAGCTAAGACCACCTGTTTAATGGCTATAGGCAGGTTACCACAAACCAGCTTCCGGTAGGTAAATCTAGAACTACTACCACAGGGGATCAACGGGGTGATGAAAAACATGTGAAATGGATGTAATGTATAACGAACCGAATGAAAGGCCAAGCTCAAGGGTTTACACCTAAGGGATTTATCATTGGGTTGGCTTTATGGCTTAAGTAGCTGATTCTAGGTGCCTCTATCCTCCTACAACTCGTGTTATCGTGTGATCTCGAATAGGTCTCATGCAAATTCTAACTCATTCAAGGTACGAGAAAGCCACTCAAAAAGAATTGAAATTGGAAGTTACGTGCAATGGATCAAAAGCTCACAAATTGGTTTGCTAGTCGGATTCGGTCATTTTCAGGCAATCAAGGTGGAATACTACAAGCATGATAAAAGTTTCTGTTATGACCAGGCAATTTAGCATCAATGCAGGCAAGTCGGTTACAGGTTCTAGGTTAAGCAGTCTAAGCATCATTATGAAAGATTGAAAGACAAGTTAACATCAAAAGTCAAGAACCAAGCAATTCTATGCTAGAGGAATGGAATATGCCACGAAATTCACAGAAAAACAAGTCAAGATCATGCAAAGTTCTAACTCCTACCCCACACTTAGACAGTTTTGTGTCCTCACAGGACTAAATTAGGATAGAGAGATACGGAGAACCTGGAACGAGATGGTCGATGTAGAGGATGAAAACGGAGAGCCCGAAGTGGAGTGGAGTAGCTACAAAAGTTCCTACAAAAACAAAAATAACAAAAGATCAAAAGGAAACCGGGACAAGTGTCCCGGATCCACACAGGAAAAAGTAAGATCAAAATCCGAAAAGAATAAATAAAAAGAAAGGAAAGGGATACGACTTGATCAATGATCCTCAGGTGGGGTGGAGGTGATGGGATGTGGAACTGATCAAGCAACGCCCGTCGCGTCGTTACCTCCGCCGCGTGGTGACGCTGGGTGATGAGCCATCGGGCATCATGCTCTGCCTGCCAGGAGGTGACTTTGTCCTCGAACACCAGTCAGTCCTTCTGCCACTGGTGAGAACCGTAGGAGAAGTCCGTCTACCACTGCTCCATGCGGGTCAGCATCTGACCATACTCGTCAAAGTACTGGGATGGAGGCTATGGATGAAACTGAGGCTCCTGTTGGGGCTCCTGATAATGGAACTCCTGCTCTTGCTGGGGCTCCTCCTCGTCTTCTTCCTCTTCCTCTGTCACGAGGTCCTCAAGGATGGGGCTAGAACGTACACCTCTGGTGCGATGGTCAAGTCCCGATTGAACTCCACCTCAAGATCTCCTTCATCGGTATGCACCTAGATGTGTGGGACCTAAGGCTCCCAAGAACCGGAGAGGACAAGGCCGGCTATGGACGGCCAATGAAAGCACCGCCAAGGAGGAAAGGCAGGAGCTTATCAGAGCTGATCTTCTAGTTGAATAAGCGGGCAAGAACCCAGCCCAGGTGAAGAGGGTAACCCTCACGGATATCCCTGAAGAGGAGTTGCTCCTCGGCGGCTATGTGGTGGAGGTTTCGCTCTGGAGCAAAGAACAAAGAACGACGCCATACATAATGAATGAATCGAAAAAGAGGATTAGTGATCATACGTACGTAGTTCTTGTTGGTGGGCTTGACGCCCGGCTGTCTAGTGATGTGGCTCCAGAGTGCATCGGAAATCGGACTCGTCACCTTGTTGTTCTCCCATCCGTGGTGGTAACCAACGTAGTGCTCAGCTGGAATGCCGAGGTAGTGGGCGAACTCATCATAGGTGTGGTCGCACCTCTGGCCGACAAGACGAAAAGTGATCACCTTTGAGCGTGCCCTGTTCTTGCGGGTGTCGAGCTCGAATGTGCTCTAGAACTCCTGGAGAGTGACGCATGGATAGTTTTCGTAGATGGTGGTGAGCTCCAGAAGTCCCACCATGGCGAGGCAGTGGGAGACGTTAACGTGCCACTCCTGGTTATGCTCCTTGACAGACTCCATGGAAAGAGGTGCAACGTCGGATGGAGGGATGTCCCAGATCCTCCAGTAGCGGTCAAAGTAGTGGTCTGGAAGTCTAGCCATGAAACGGTGAACTCCTTGACGGTTGGGGTTGGGCGGAGGAGGACTGGCGAGGTCAGGGGCACTGGCACTAGCTCCGGTGTCTAGAGTGGCGGAAGACGATCTTGCACCGCTAACTCTCGGCCTCTTACCCCTATTCCTAAAAATTTATCAAACATAGAAAACCAAATTAGTCAAACCGACATCTTACCCCACACTTGGTCGAAAAACTCAATTTCACAAAGAAACGAGGGAAACCAAGTGGGGATAAGCTAATTCAACATTCGGTAACCATAATTGATCCTAAGGCATGCATAGGAATTGTCGGGACAACAAAATGACATCAAGGATTCAAAGTCAAACTGACATTTTAGAAAAAGTCAACACTCCAACACATTTGAAAATTAAGCATGGAAAATCAAGTTCAAATGTTATCAAATCATGGCACAATGCTCCCAAGGCCTTCTAGATCATATAAGTTTGAACAATCCAGCACAATTCGCACCGAAACAGCAGGCACGCAAATCGAGGTAGACCAAAAAGTCAACCGAAATCAAGTTCAATGAAATTCAACAATAAATATGTCAAAAGACTCGGAATTGAAAACCCAACGACTAACCTTGAAGACATGATCGAAAAAATGAGCTGAAAACACTGAAATCAGCAAAAAACTCGAAGGTGGGGTTTCGGGTGGACCCGAAGCTGTAGAGCTCCAATTCGGATGATCTAAGTGGCGGACTGCTCGAAAATGGAAGGGGAGAAGTGCGGCGGTGGTGTAACGGATGACGACGGCAGGAAATCGGTGGCGGATGTCGTGAAAAATGGCGTGGCGAAGAGTTTGCTTTGGGTGAACTCGTCGAAAACAAAGGGAGAAATGGGGGGCTGACTGGTCAAAATGAGGATAAGGGGGTGGCTTTGAAATTTTGAGTGAAGTTCTCGGCGAAAACTTGTTTCAAAACAATTAAAATAGGACTCAAAACGCACCGGGTTTGGAAAATGTTTTCGCCAAAAACTTTGAAAGTTCTCAGCGAAAAAGTTTGTAAAAAATAGATACAGGAGGATTAAAACCAAAATTCTCACCGAAAACTTAGAAAGTATTCGGCGAGAACTTCTGACCTGGGCAGTTCAAAACAGATTTTCGAAACACCTAGACAAAGCAACTTCTAAAAATCAAAACAAAATCAACAAAAATCGGAAAAATCCCAAATAAATTGGAACTGAACCGAGAACACATGACACACACAAGAAAATTAAGAGACCACGAACGAAACTTTTGGTTCCCCCGAACCGACTCTAGACAACCCAAAAATAAAAATGACTCCAGTTGTGGGTTGCCTCCCACGAAGCGCTCTTGCTTAACGTCCTTGAGCTGGACGATACCTAGATGTTGATCAAGATGCGTCCCAACTCAGGATTTCCTTCACGCTCGCATCAGAGTCGATGAAGTACAGCTTCGGTTTACCTTCGGTAAGGAAAAATCGCTTCCCATTGGCATGAGTCATCTATGTTCGTCCGTCGAGAAGGTGTCCGTTAACTTCGAAAGGCCCGAAAAAAAATCCTTCATGTCCTTGCTCTCACCTAGTGGCTTGGCGGATGATGGAGGAGTAATCGGCTTCCAAGCCACCTTAGTCTTCACTTCACTCTCCTTCTTCATTTGCTAGATCTTTAGTTTGAGGTGATTTGGTGGGGATGCCTTCGGCTCCTCATTTCTCGTTGGTTTTTGTGTCGGAGGTTCATTCTTCGGTGTGATAATCTTTTCAGCACTTGTCATAGAAATCTTGGGAGAAGCACTCGAAATTTCATTAGTGACAGAGTTGGCCGAGGCCAACTCCATAGTATTAACAGACAAACAATGCTCCTCATTTTTAATAGGGACTTGCATACTGTCCTTGAGATGGAATGTCATAGTATCCTTTCTGGCCCTTAATGTCAACGAGCCATTAGGAACATTAATGTTAATGCCGGCTATTTCTGTAAACGGTCGGCCTATAAAAAAAGTAGGATTTGTCCCTTGGGTGTCCATAACAACAAAGTCGGCAAGAATAGTGAAAGGGCCGCAACGGACAACCACATCTTCTATTAATCCCCTAGGTGCTTTAAGAGATTTGTCTGCAAACACTAATTGCATCGTACTAGGGTTTAATTCACCTAGATTCAGTTTTTCATACAGGCAAGTGGGCATGACATTTATAGAAGCACCTAAATCAACCGAGCTACGATCAATTTTAATTCCGTTTATAATGCAAGGCAAGGTAAAGGGACCAGGATTGGAACACTTAGCTGGGGGTATAGGTTGCGTCTGGCAATGAACGGCGGAGCATTCCTCATCAAGGGAGATAGAAGATGCATCTTCCTTCTTCTTGTTCTTTGCTAGATCCTTCATAACTTTTCCGACTTGCGATATCATCTGGACAGGATCGGTAACTGGAATCTTGATTTCCGCGTTCTTCAAGATTGAAAACCATCTCTTGTATTGAGTGTCATGATTCTTGGATTTGTTTAGCAAGGCTTTTGGAAAAGGGATCCTTGGCTGGTAGGGAGCAAGAGATGGCGCAGAAACTGGCTTTGTTGGAGGAGGCGGGGCAGTCACCTCCTCTACTTCTTTTTCGTTCTCTTCCTTGATATCTGGCATGCCAATGGCTATAGCATCTGGAACCATGACTGGATCAGGGGCTGTAGGGCCAACTAACTACTTGCCACTTCTGGTAGAGATGGATTTAATATGTTCCTCCCTTGGTTTTGTCTCTGACTGATCATAACGCTGGCAAACACTGGAAAGGAGGTTAGCGATTTTGCCGAGTTGATCTTCCTTCCTTTGAAATTGAGCTGTTTGACCTTGATTCAAGGCGGCTTGAGCTTTGAGTTTTTCTTCGTGGTCGTCGAGCCTTGTTATGATAAGGTCGAGTTTCTTGTCAACCTTGCTTTCTCTATTATTCCCTGATGTAGCTCTCGGAGGTTGCTGCCCTCCGGTGAATCCAAGAGGTCCTTGGTGACTATTATTGAAATATTGATTCTGGTGATTGCCAGGTGCTGTCCCATAGTTACCCTGATTTCGGTGAGGCAGCTGGTAGACTCCTTCGGATTGATGAGCTGGCTTCTGCTTTGGAAACGACCCAGATGGTCGATTATTTTGGTTCTGGTTAGTCCCGGAGTTGTAAGGAGGTCACTCTTGGAAACTCCCTTCTTGTTACGGTTTTAGGAAATTGACGGTAGCCAGTATAACCTTCATGAATGTTGGTGAAGCCTTGACCAATAAAGTTGACTTCTTCGGCGGCCAGACATCTGCTCTACCAAAATTCTGACAACAGCCTCCGTTATGCGCACAGGTCCCACACCATTGACAATCAACAGTAAAGACGAAAGCTGACGGTGGAGTCATAGGCATGCTAGCCTTCTTTAAGTGCTTCTGCACCTCAGCCTTGACCTACTGTTCAATATTAAGCTTACCCCTAGCTCCTTCTTATTATCTCTCTTAATTCCTTGACTTGAAGCACAGCTAGCAAAGTGAAGCATAACAACTGCTGGAGTAAGAGCGGTGCAATCTCCCTCAGCCAAGGAGTTGACCCATTTAGCAGAATCCTCATTCATACCTCGAGCAAAGATCTCACCTAGGTGTGTTTGTTCGAAGCCATGATTAGGGCAATTGTAGAGGAGTTTTTGGAATTCATTCCAAGCATCGTATAAGCTCATCCCTTCCTTCTGAACGAATCTGGTAATGTTGTCCTTGTAGACTGTAGTTCTAGAATGAGGAAGTATTCCTCTATGAAATCATGAGCAAGATCGTCCCAGTTTGTATAGTGACCGGGCGGCTTGCTATTAAGCCATCTCTTTGAGGGACCTTTGAGAGAGAATGGGAACGCTCGTAAGCATAAGGTTTTCTTATCTCGACTCCCACTCTTAAAACTCTCGCATATAGCTAGGAAATCCGCCAAATGTGTGCATGGATTATCATGCGGCTTTCCTTCGAACTGCACATCCCTAGAGATCATTCCCAGGAAGGAGATCTTGATCTCATAGTCAGGATCATCTTTATTGCGTGGCACAGCAATGGAGGACCGAACGCTAGTTGCGCTCGGTTTATTGTAATCCGCAATACTCTTCTGAGCAGCCATTACGGTGGGAGAGGGTGGTGGCGAATCTGAAGACGTGGATGAAGCGGAAGAAGATGAAGAGCTCTCCTTAAACTCCTCGATCTTAAGTGGTGCAGGGAATGAGGGTGGAACGGTAGTAGCTTGCTTCCGAATTCGCGTTGCTTAGGCGGAGCAGAACTACCCGGCTTGTCTGAGCTAATAGTCTTGAGAGGCTTAGATTGAGAGCGAGTGTACGGGCGGTTCATAAACCTATAAACAACCTGCAAGTGACAAAAACAAACACAACTGGTGTAAAATCGAAGTGTGATGAAAAATGAAAGATGGAAAGGTAGAAGAATAAAGTGCAAACTCTTCTTTCAAACAATTAGAAGAGTCCCCAGCAACGACGCCAATTTGATGTATGTTGTAATGCGTGCGTCAAATAACTACCAAGCTAAAAGCGAGATAGATCATATTCCACAGGTCTCTTCTAATCATTTACTCAAATGAGTGGGGAATTCACTTCATGGGTCCATTCCCTACTTATTTTGGGAACAAGTACATACTCGTGGTTGTGGATTGTATGTCGAACTGGGTAGAAGCACAAGCTCTCTCTACTAACAATACACATGCTATTGGAAAGTTCCTAAAGAAGTTGTTTTCTCATTTTGATGCACCTCGTACTATTATTAGCTACTTGTGGAACTCATTTTCAAGGTCAATTTGATAAGTTATGATAAAACTTTGGTGTGACTCATCGCTTGTCCATGGCTTACCACCCTTAGATGAGTGGTCAAGTTGAAGTGAAAATCAAGAATTAAACGGATCCTTGAGAAAATTGCCAATCAATACTAGAAGGATTGGTCTACAAAATAAGATGATGTGTTGCGGACGTATAGGATAACATTTTAAACGCTTACAGATACTTCTCCATGTTGCCTTGTGTATGGAAAAGAGTGTCATATTCCTATAGAACTTGAATATCGAGCCTTTTGTCCTCTTAAACTACTTAACCTCGATTTGAATTGAGCAGGAAGAATGGAGGAGTCAAGCTCATAAGAGCTCAAGATTTATAAAGAGCGAACGAAATGGCTTCACGACTCACGATTGGAGGGAATGGAGGAATTAAAGGAAGGTGATCATGTGTTTCTCTATGGTTATTGTCTCTATCTCTTCCCTGGGAAGTTGAAGTCATGGTGGCCCAATCCCATCACTATCACTCAAGTTCCACATAGAGTTTTGGAGATTACTAATCCTGTAGAGGAAGCCTTCAAGGTAAATGGTCATTAAATTCATACGTAGTTGGAGAATTCATGGGGGTGCCGAAAGAGATAAGTTTCGAGGTGCCTTAGCCTATGGTCATTGAGCTAATTACGTAAAACAAGTGCTTCTAGGGAGGCAACCCAATCATTTAGTCTTTATTTTATTTTTGAGTCATGTGTCGAGTCGTCTGAGTGTAGATGAAAATTTAATAAAAATATATTTTGGACTGATTCAGGTTTACCATTCCATTGTAAGTAATTTTGATGTCGCACTTGTAACAAAAAATCAATATTTGTTGGGTAACCTAATTTACACATCGTGGAAATGAAAAATCCCGATTTTGATACATTTGGGGAAATTTGTTACAGAGTCGTGTAAATTATTTACACACCTACGTAAATAATTACACTAACAGGTAAGTTCCTTTTAACTTTTGATTTTCCCCTCCCCAGTTCTCCTAATTCCTGCTCTCTCCCCACTTCTCCCGATTCCCCCTCTTCCTCATGGTTTTTCTTCTTCATTCCATCACCCTCCAACTGGTGAAGCTTATACCATTGACTGATGCAACCTCCTCGTCAAAGCGTCCCACGGATTCAACCCCCTCCTCCATGCCAAATGCCACCCGTTAGTAGCTGGACGAAACAACAATTTTGGGCATCAAACCCCCCAACTCAGGTTTCAACATCATCATCCTCTTCTTTTTCTAACTCAAGCTCTAGGAATGTAAACCTAACTCCTGCTCCATTTTATGTTCATAGTGAGGTTTTATGCTCAAAATTTGACATTTACTATTACAAAACTCGAATTTTGGTATTCTTGGGTATTTCCTAATTTTACAAACTTGGATATTTCTAAAATTGGTTTGTTCTGCATGAATTCATGATGTTTATAAATCCCAAAATGAATCACGTATTTTTTGGATCTCAATTACCCATCTAAGTTATTGTTTGTATGGACTTTATGAACCGACATTACTCTAAATTTGGGGTTTTGATATTGGATATTAATTTGGTTGATTTGATTCTTGTTGGATGACTATTAGTTGTCTACCAATGTGTTTGAATGCACTTTTTCGTTAACATTTTGACAAGGAACCATTGCTTTTACACAGATAAGGAATTAGCTACAAATCCTCCTTGAGTAGTGATACAGCTCGAGACCACGAGTTATTCTTGAATTTCATAGGTTCAATTGATATATTTAGGTCGAGGTTAGATTATGGAACATCTTATTTACAAATTCATCCAGCTTGTCTTTAGAGAGTCCGTCACTTAAAGGGTGAAATTGGGTAGTGTGTGTAATGCTAGAGGATTTTTCTCACTGTGTGGTACTAAAGAGAGGAGGAAAATACACCTTAGGACTCTGGTGGTGAAGTTGTTGCCCTTTATTGGGATGTCGATACATCGTTTCTTCTTGGGGGGCTCATATATCACATGTTTGGTCACGACATACAACTTCATGAACATGTATCACCCCTTCCGTTCTCATCATCATTGTCCCTCAGCTTTTGATCACAAGAGACCTTCCCAGGTCCAAGAACGCCAACAACATCCTCGATGATCAATGTAACCCTTTCTTTGAGCAACTGGCCATTAGAGACACTTCCAACTAGCATTTGACTTCAGTCAAATGGAGATGGAGAGCGATGATGTGCTATTATTACATGTATTTTGAGCCTATGATTGACCTAAAAAATTCCCATATTTGATCTCTTTGTGTCATGGTTTGTATGATTTTAGAGTCATTTTACACAATTTGCACTTTTGTTGCCTGGGGGTCACTTTTGGACCAACTTTATGTCTATTGTAGTTGTGTTTGTGTATTTTTAGGCCATGGCATTATCGTACAGGTGACAAGGGGTCCATAGGATCAAACGTGAGCTTAATCGAAGTTCAGATGAGGGAGATAGGGCTATTGCAAGTTCGAGGTTTTTGCACCCATCACAAGGCTTCTCGACAAGAAGTTATACATTCTCGCCTGAGAATGAATTCACAATTTAATGCCAATTCTCGTCGCCAATCATCAATTACTTTACAAAGAGGTTCTCGGCGAGAACTTGGCTCTTTTCCGGCGTAGAGTTGGAGAATCCCTTTTATAAGTAGCTGCTACCCCCAATTGGAGGAGGACTTACATTATTCATACCTACGACCCCATCAACCCTAGGAGACAATTTTGGAGCAAATTGAAGTCAATGGAGCTTGGATTGAAGCCAACAAACCTTGGGAGAAGTGCTTACAAGTAGAGAATTGAAGATCATCGCAAGGATTCATCAATGGTGTTCTTGGTGACCAATCTTATTTCTCTTCTCTTTACTCCCTTGGCCATGTGTGACTAAGTTTCTAGGGTTCATCTTGGATGGTTAGAGTAATTATCATATTATAGAGGCATGATTGTATAGACTTGCCATGATTGATGTTGGTTGTATGAGGATGATTTCTAGACTTGTTCTGATTGCCATTTTATGCCATGTTTGCTCGATTTGGCCTATTCAATGTGATTTCATGCATGAGAGTGATTGGATTGCATGGATTGTAGGTATAGGGATTTAAGTGAGTGTGTTTTAAGAGATTAGATCTTCTTATTTCAACCATTTTCACATGATTTCTCTGGGCATTTTATCGAACACTTGGTGTGCATGTGGATTTTCATTCATTTGAGTATCGAAAAGCTATTTGGTGAAACTCTTAGTGTTAGGACATTGATAGGAGAGTGTTGTGCCTAGCCTTGTGGTCATAGAGTACTAAGAGAGGGTCTTGTGTCTTGGCATTTCATCAAACACCTAGAATGCATCCTTCTTCACTTAGCTTGAGAGCAAGAGCCTAAGTTGAGTGGTATTAGGATGGGGATTTGGTGCTACAAGAAGTGTGTCAAGTCTATAGAAGTGAAATGCGTTGTGATCCGAATGCAAACTCAATCTTGATTAGTGTGTTTGTTCATTTAGTCTTCTTGAGCATGATGAAACTATCCACCAAGTGAACTCCCTTTATCTTGGCTTTGAACCTTTTTGCTCTCTTGTTTAGTTATTGTCTTTCTTGCTTAGTTTATTGCTTATGTTTTTGAACTATTTGATCAAACAAAACTCTTTCTAAATGTTTAGACCGTCTTTCAATTGTGTGACTATTAGTCTTTGAGAGAGCCCTCGAGGAATACGACCTTGAGTGTGAGTACTCCAACCTATTAGGTTGGTTATTTGCACGTCAAGCGACGTGGAATAGATGCGAGAGCACTACAACGAGAGTAGTAGAAGTGGGAGTTTGTGGCAAAGTGGAAATTAGAGTTTGGTAATAGCTTCACCGCCTATACAGGTAGCCAGGATGCACATTGACGATTTCAGGATCAACGTTTCACCAACTATTTTTATTTGTGTCTTTTTATAGTGTCTTGAGTTGGTGTCAGACATATGTAGTTGTTCGAGTCATTTGTATCTATTTTTATTATACTCTAATCTTGTGATGACTACTACTGCACAATGTTTCCAGGTTTGTGATGGTAGAACTCCCGAAGCATCAATTTATATAAGTTATTCTAGTATCTTGCTTTGTCTGTGGCTCACTTCTTCCTCCTTATTTTTTTATGAATCTTCCTTCTCATTTTGCAATTTCATTGTCGATGCTCCTTTTCCACCATTCTCATATGACTGTGTGATCTATTGAGGATAATGTTTGTTTGATTTCTTCTGAGTGATTTTCATTGAGTTGTGATTCTAAAACTTGCATGATACTAGGTTAACACCACCCTAACATGATAAAACCACCTAGAATTTCATCACTTTTTGCAAGACAACCTACATGATATTGTGTTCCCCTTCATATAACCTTGTTGATCCTCAACATGTTTCTTAGTTTTCATACACATCATAAGTTTTATTCCATGTTTTTTTCAGCCCTTTGATCTTGCAGGACAAGACATGAAGTTGGTTGAATCTGATCGAAAACTTTTTTTTGTCTGTCATTCAAATTACAAACCAGTTTCTACCTCTCTTAGTGAGTTCCAAAAAAAAAATAAACTGCAAAATAATAAAGAAAAAAGAAGTGTTAGAATAAAAGGGTCATCAATTTCCCTTACTAGTTTATCATAGTTATTTAGGGAGAGAATTCTTCAATATGGGTTACAATTCTGACATTAGACAGATAACAACGAGTTGAAAGTTGGGTAAGGTTGGGTGATCTCAGGTCTGAAAAGCAAGTTAAAACGTTCACACAGTCGTTCGTATTGAGTTCAATCAAATTATTCGTTTAACGTAGTTCGTTAGATTAGGAAGTCTGTATCGAACGAATAAGCGGAGAAATGTAAGTACGAACAAGCAAGGCACATGGATTTTTAACGTGGTTCGATCCAGCTGTGCTGAATCTACATCCACGCCCCGAGGAAAACCTCGAGATAGTCACTTGATTGAATAAGGAGCAAAAATGAGAATTACAGACCGGAGTTCGAAGGGAATCCATGACACAAGAGAAACCTGTGAAGCAGCAATCCTCACAGTGACAGAGAACTCAAGAACCTCACACAGTGAGTGACAGCAACCTTTTTCTCCCCCTGAGAATCATAATCCATGCGTCCTCTGTTCTCCAATTTAAGTAGACAACTCTCATTTAAGAATCCGAAGATTTAGGCTTGATTTCCTCCTTTGATTAGCTTGATAGTTTCCGTCGATCAAGCCCTTTTTCCTCACTATCGCGTTTAACATATCTGCATCAAAGGAGCTTTTCACTAAGGGAAAACGGACGGTCAAAAATGAAAAACTCAAACAGCGGTCGAACCGATTTCTCAACAATCTCCCCCTAAGCCCGATGTCACCAACATCCAAGATGGCAGAAGGAAAAGTAACGGAAAATTTATTAAAACTGAAAGTACTTAGCAGCAAGACAGTTCTGCAACAGAAAACAGGAAATAACAGGAAATTTGAAAGCAACAGGCACATAAGATGTAGCCATTATTTCTAAGCATAAAATAAAACAAGTTTTTAAAATCGATCTCAGGATCACTTTCATAATCAGAGCAGTCATCTCGTTCACTTTCCTTGGTAGCAAGCTTGATGATCATTTCCTTGATCTCTTTGGCCTTCTTAGATTTACCAAGATTTGCATTAGCTATGGTCAGTAGATCCCAGTCTTCGTGCCTCTTAAGAAAGGCAACAAAGTCTTGAATCGTGTGATGGAGTGTGTTTTTGAGAGCAAATTCTTCAACAATATTCCAGTCTCCACCGGCTTTGATGGTAAGTGCAAGCAAGGAAAGTTTGGCACAAATCTCTCCGTCGGTGCAGCAATAGGAAATGCCTTGTGCTCCCCCTTTGGTGATATCGGGCTTCGGTCGTTGAGGAGCATTGGGAATGTTCAGTTTGCAAAGAACACTCTGAGCACGAGGAGGGATGTTTGAGTCCCAGACCTTGAATTGAAGATCGACCCCGACTTTGAGAAGGAGAGTAGTAATGAAACTAGCAAAGGGCAGATGACCGCCATAGGAGGAGAGTGATGCATCGTGAAGGGTTTGAAGCATGAGGTGTGGAAGACTGAGCGGGAACTGAGTGATGGTGGCATGGTATAGGATCCAGATGTTAATGGATGAGAGGGTAGTAAGATCGAAAGATCGAGGAAGGAAATGACGGGTAATAAGGAAGTGAATCGTCCATAGGTGAGGCGAAAGGCGACCAATATGGAGAGGAGGTAAGGTGGACTCTTGTGCATAGTGAAGGGCTCGAAGGGCAGCGCCAACGTCAAACCGAGCAGCAGCCAGTTGGTCATTATTGTGGACTGTTAGACCAACCAGATGAGCCCCTAGAATGAAGGAAATGAGAGCAGGAGTGACATTGATTAAGGTGTCATAAACAAGGGTTTGGAGTTGGAGGGGGTGAGAACACGTTATTCGCAGGTTGCTATAGAAAAGTCTGACGGGTTCAAGACAGTGGGGATTGGGAGAGGTAGAAACAAAGGATGACCAACCAATATCGAAAAGAGAGTCAAAGATTGGAATACCATACTTGATGAATCCTTCAGGGAAGAACTTGAAGGTAGGAAGCAGAGGACGAGTACGGAACTCTCTGATGTACCTCTCTTTATCAGCTTTAGAATGATGATGAGACCCAAGGTTTTGGGCAGCCAGAATGAGAGAAGACATCATGAGGGAAAAGTGAGTAGAGAGAGATGAGGAGACTGGAGTAGATACGAACATCAAGGAGAGAATCGTTCTTAAGGAGGAAGGGAGGAAGGGAGGAAGAGAAGAAAGGAAGGTGAATCAATCTAATCTGCGAAATTAAGACGATTCAAAAATCAAGGATTAAAGTCAAAGGGATCTTTCATCGGGTTAAGGAAGGTCAATATTCCTAATTAATCCCAAGTTGTGACGATTGGTAAGGAAAGTATCTGTGGAGAGGGGTTTTGTGAAAATATCAGCCAATTGGAGAGAGGTAGGAATAAAATCAATGTTGATGACATTGGATCGGACGAGTTCACGAATGAAGTGATACTTGATATCAATATGTTTTGTTTCGAGTCATGTTTATCGCACTCGTATTGTCACAAAGGAGATGAGTTACCGAAATATTTAGTTGATAGTCACGAAGCTGAGATCGCATCCACATGATTTGGGTGCAGCAACTTCCCGCAGCCACGTACTCAGCCTCAGCCGTAGAAAGATCCACTGTGGCTTGTTTCTTGCTAGACCAAGAGACCAGGGAGGGGCCAAGGAATTCGCAAGTGCCGGAGGTGCTTTTCCTGTCGATGCAGCAACCGGCATAATCTGAGTCACTGTACCCAACGAGATCAAAGTTGCTTGAAGATGGATACCAAAGACCCAGATCAGGACAACCTTTTAAATAGCGAAGAATCCTCTTAACAACAGAGAGATGAGAAGCTCCAGGATCGGACTGAAAACGAGCAGAAAGACCGACACTGAAGCAGATGTCAGGTCGACTCGCGGTAAGATAGAGAAGAGATCCAATTAGAGCGCGAAACGTGGTTTGATCAGTTGGTTCCCCAAGATTATCTTTGGTTAACTTAATGGTTGTAGCCATTGGTGTTAAGGCACTTTTAACGTCTTGAAACAAAAATCTCTCTACGAGAGATAGGACGTACTTGGTTTGGTGGATAAAGATTCCCTTAGGAGTTTAACGAACTTGAAGTCCAAGGAAGAACTTTAGTTCGCCCATCATGCTCATCTCAAAGCTCTTGGTCATGGAGCTACAAAACTCATCACAAAGTGAAGTGTTGGTAGAGTCGAAAACCATGTCGTCGACATATATCAGAGGAAGATGTTTTTGATGAAAAGGGTATTGTCAACTTGTCCTCTTGAGAAGCCTTGATTAAGAAGAAAGGAAGAGAGACGGTCATACCAAGCACGTGGTGCTTAACGAAGACCATAAAGGGCTTTATGAAGTTTAAAGACATGATTCGGAAGGAAAGGGTCCTCAAACCAAGGAGGTTGACGAACATACACCTCTTCTTTAATGAAACCGTTAAGAAAAGAACTCTTAACATCCATCTGAAAGAGTTTAAAGTTCATAAAGCTGGCAAAAGCACATAAAATGCGAATGACCTCAAGACGAGCAACCGGGGCAAAGGTCTCGTCAAAGTCAATGCCTTCTTCTTGACAGTAGCTTTGTGCTACTAGTCTATCTTTGTTCCGGATGACCTCTCCATTTTCATTCAGTTTGTTTCTAAACACCCACTTAGTCCCAATAGCCTCTTTGTTGGGAGGAAGAGGGACAAGTTCCCAAACATGAGATCGTTCGAATTGTTGGAGTTCGTCATGCATAGCAGTGATCCACACATCATCTTTTAAGGCAGTTTGGATAGATTTTGGTTCAATAACAGAGAGAAGAGCTTGTTTTTTGGAAGAAGAAAAATTTAGATGCCTTTGGGATCTAGTAACTAACCTAGTGGATGAATCTCCAATAACGAGAGAAGGAGGATGACATTTTTTAATGTGAGGAGGTGCTTGAGGAGCAACAGAGAGAGTGTTAGAGGAGGATGGGGAAGATGTATGAGGTTGCGGCTGAGTTTCAAAATCAGAGAGCTGAGTGGGTGGAGTGGTAATGGCAGAAGATTGGGAGGATGAAGTATCAGGAGTAATCAGGGAAGATTCGGAAGAAACGTCAATATCTTCTTCAAGATGAGAAACACGAGATTTGGATTGATCGTCAAATCTGACATGAATTGATTCCTCTACCTTGTGAGAGGATTTATTGAAAACACGAAAGGCTTTGCTATGAGTAGAATAGCCGAGAAAAATGCCTTCAAAAGATCTTGCATTAAATTTTCCCAATTGATCCTTGGTATTAAGAAGAAAGTAACGACACCCGAAAGGATGAAAATAGTTGAGATTGGGTGTCTTGTTTTTAAGCAGCTCATAAGGAGTTTTATTTAGAATCTTCCGAATAAGAGTTCTATTGAGGATATAGCAAGCAGTAGCTACTGCTTCTGTCCAGAAGTGCTTGGGAGTGCTATGATCTAACATCATAGTTCTAGAGAGATCGAGCAAAGCTCTGTTTTTCCTTTCAGCAACACCGTTTTGCTGAGGGGTCCTAGGAGCAGAAAAAGGGTGGGAGATTTCCTGTTGTTCAAGAAAGGTTTCAAACTCTAAGGAAGAGAATTCGCCACCATGATCACTGCGAATACAACTGATGGTAGAAGAAAGAGAGTTTGTAATTTGAAGAGCAAAAGTTTTGAAGACAGAGAAGCAATCTGATTTACTGGTGAGGAAGAATACCCAAGTGAAACGAGAGTAGTTGTCCACAATAACAAAAGCATATTGTTTCCCTCCTAAGCTTCTAATGTTAGTTGGACCAAACAGATCCATGTGCAAAAGTTGAAGAGGGTGAGAGGTAGAAATGGTTTTGACAGACTTAAACGAGGTTTTAGTCTACTTTCCTCTGACACAAACATCACAGAAATTGTCAGAACCATGTTTCAGAGAGGGAAGGCCACGCAAAAGTTTCTTAGATTGCAAAAGTGCAATGCGAGAGGAGCTAATGTGCCCTAATTTTCTATGCCACGAGGTTTCGGGAGACAGAGAAACAGCAGTAAAACAATGTTATGTAAAGGCATTCTGGTTCTTCATATCAATGGTATAAATGTTATTTTTCCTAGACCCAATGCACAAAACTTTTTCATCAGATATCCTTTGAACGCAACACGAAGAGGGCTCAAAAATAACTTTGTTCTTAGTTTTACACAACTGACTAATGGAAAGCAGGTTATGCTTTAAGTTTTCAACTAGAAGAACATTATGAAAGATTGGATCTGAAGTATTACTTATGGTTCCTTTACCATGAATGCGACCTTTATTATTATCTCCGAATACAACTTTTCCTCCTTTCTGAAGGATGAGGCTGCTAAAGTGTTGCTTATTGCCTGTCATGTGGTTCGAGCAGCCGCTATCCAAATACCATTCAGTGTTGATTGGCTGTTCCTGAAACAAGAGTAATGTTAGTCTTTTTAGGTACCTAGATTTGCTTGGGTACCCTTTTTGATGATGTGAAAGTACAGTTACTACTGGAATGAGAGATTTGATGACAAAAGGAACATCTAACTGAACGAAAAGAAAAGTTTGGCTTTGAAATATTATGGTCATGAAAAAATGAGGTTCCTAGAAAGATTTGAGACTTTCTGTTAATTTCCCTATTTGTATTCCAGTTATAATTCTGTCGAAGAAGAACAGAGTTTTGTCGTGAGAGTAAAGAAATCCTGTTCTGCAATTCAGATATAGTGCCACTACAGTTGCATTTGACATCCAGATTTTCCAATTGTTTCTTTAAATCTCTGTTACAGACTCTCAATTTTCTAGTGATTGAAACCAATGATAGATAAGCTTCAACAGCTTTTACTTTTGTAAATTCAGTATCAGTGATTACCTCATTTGAAGACTCATCTTCGCTCTGATTTTCTGTAATCGCCATGTATGCTTGATCCTCTTCTTCAGAGTCGGAGTCACTCTAAGTCACCATCAAAGCTTTCTCTCTTGAACCACCTTTGTTAGGACGGTCTGAAAGCATATGACCTGGTCTTCCACACTTAAAGCAAGTAATATGATCTTTGTCTTCACTAAGATTATCATCTTTTTTTCTAAATCTATTTTGAGGTCTGGACCTAGACATGCTAGAACTTGAACTTTGTCTATTCTTTGAGTTTTCTCTTTTGTTCTTCAAAAATTGTCTAAACTTTTTAGTCATAAGAGCAAATTCATCATCTAAGTCACCTTCATTATCACTTTCATTCTGTTTAGAGGTAGCTTTTAGAGCTAGATTCTTAGAAGTTCTGACATCTTGTTTTATATCTGCATTTTTAAGAACAACTTCATGACTAATTAAAGATCCCATTAAATCTTCAAGACTAAGAACTGACAAATCTTTAGCTTCTTCGATGGCTGTTAGCTTGGGCATCCATTCCCTTGGTAAAGATCAAAGAATCTTTCTAACCAGATCAGCTCTGTTAATCTTTCTACCTAAGTGATCAAGTTTTCTGACAATTAGGTTAAACCTTTTATACATTTCAGACACAGACTCAGTAGAGGTCATTCTAAACAGTTCATATTCATGCATAAGAACATTTATCTTTGTCTCTTTTGTCACACCCAACCCGAATCAACCCGGTGAAACTCATGGTTGAACCGGTTTCAGGTATTACTAAGTGAAAATCGACAAAAATAACAATTTAAACCAAGCTTAAAGTGAAAATCAAACATGAGAGGCCTCCATGAAAACGTAAACTGATTACAATCTCAAATCCAACATAAAACCCATAAAATCCAACATAAACCCAGAGTACTTAAATCCAACGAACCCCTAAATAGTCTAGGTCAACTGAAAGAAAGAATGAGTCAACTCCGAGTAAGCTCCAGTCTTCACCTCATACCTTCAATCCTGCACTTCTTGAAGTCCACTCTCACTTTTGAACACCGACACCACTCTCACTAGCCACAAGGTCTTGAAAGGGAAAAAGGGATCAATTTCCTATTGAAATTGAGTGAACCCACCGGGCCTACCTAGACGTTGGCCTATTCTATGGAGCGGTTCCAACTCCGCACAAGACATCCAACAATGGAACCAAACCTAACCCATTTCCATATTTTAACTTCCTAAAGTAGTCTAGGTGATCACGTTGGTCAGTTCTTGTTCTCAAACACATTTCATAGCAATAGAATAACATAGATCAGATACATCAATCCACGACACAAACAACATCATCACATTAATCAACCAGGCATTACCACAACCACAAGCACACAAGCATTCACATTCACATTATCTAGGTGAGTTATTAGGCGTTAAGGAGTTGTCCACACCACCACCGCCGGCCATCACATCGAAACACATCATGTAGGATCTTTCCCTCATGGGGAGATAACAGGACGCATCCCCTTGGGGATCCTTCCTTATCGGAGATATCAACATCCATGACTCCCCGTCATGGGATTCACCCCAGTGAACCGGACTCGACCTCAACAGTATTTCGGGTGGGGTAGTGTGGGCTCCTTCAGGTTCTACTTTCACATTCAAGTTCCAACATCATACTTCCAACTCAACACATCTCCTTCACACAAGGGCACAACTCACATCATGCACATTCATATCACAGTACACCATTCACAGCACATCCCATTGTTCCACGCTCCTGTCATGACCACAACTCACAAATCACAATCAATCAAAAGGTAACCGGCTAGCTCACCGGTCACCACCACCTGCAAGTACAGGGGAGGCCATGTCATGAGTCTAGGGTTCACCCACTTGTTCCTCATATTCAGAGCGACCCCACATTGGCAGGGCCACTCTCCTGCATCTACAATTGACAATTCATAACATCATATCACTTGCACCCATTTCCCAATCATCCTAACTCTAATTTCTATGTCAATCCATTAATCAATTCATTTCAGTCCACACCCAAGCCCACATCACAACAATCAACAACAACAATCAACCACGACAATCCCTCAACATCAACAAAGCACATTCACAGCACAATTTACCCCTTTTACACTCACCATTTTCATGCAATAACTAGGTTTCATCTAAGTCAAAATTAGAACTCCTCACACTGTCCAAACTACCTACACAACGCTAAACCCTCACCTGGAATAGAAGACGAGACTCTAATCGTCTTCTAGTTCCTCAGAAATCAAGTTTCCCCAACTCCAAACTCGTAGCCTATCCTTACTTACTGCCCGTGACCTACATCGGGAAAACAGAAATCAAAGTTAGCGATCTTTTCTCCTCGTCGCTACAAACTCAAAGCAACAAACGAAACTCAATTCCGACCTCCACAGCTCCCGAAATCCCCCTCTGAAGATTGCTCAAATGAAGTTCGTCAATGGCTTTTCGGGGAGAGAGAAGGGATTGAGAAATTATGAATTTTCGTGCAGAATCCGTCCTTTTATGTCAGGTCACAATACACGGTGTGTATCCTCAACACACGGCCGTGTATTAATTTCTGGCAACTTTTGAGGAGATTCTGACGCTAAGGTACACGGCCGTGTACTAAGCATACACTGCGTGTATCACACTACACAGTCGTGTACTGTACACTGCACCATTTCCTCCTTTGCAACTTCAACCCGGCTCATACACGAACATCCCAGACCTCAACGGGACCTTAGGAGCACTGATTCCAGCACCCTAGTCAACCGATCTTGAGTTCCAAACCGTTTGGTTGGGCGGGGATGTTACATCTTTAACCTGAGAAGTTCCCTCGTGAGTTGTTTCAAGGCATTTCCAGATTTGAGAAGTAGTATCTAGACTACTAATTTGATTATATTCTTCATTACACAAGGCACAGTAAAAGACATTCATTGCTTTAGCATTGAGTTGAACCTTTTTCTTTTTAGCTTCATCCCAATTATCAAATTCTCCACTGAGATCACTCCACCTTTATCAACAAGATTCCAGATAGCAAGATCCATACCTTGGAAGAATACCTTCATTCTGTTTTTCCAGAATTGATAGTTCGTACCGTTGAACCATGGTGGCCTTGAGTGCGAAAGTCCTTCCAATCCGGGAGTTTGTCCAATGTGATTTTCCATAATACGAGACCCTTTGGCAGCAGCAAGCTTCAATCAAAGGGGAGCTCTGATACCAATTGAAAAGTAAGTTAAAACGTTCACACAGTCGTTTGTATTGAGTTCAATCAAACGATATTCGTTTAGCGAAGTTCGTTAGATTAGGAAGTCTATATCGAACGAATAAGCAGAGAAATGTAAGTACGAACAAGCAAGGCACATGGATTTTTAACGTGGTTCGATCCATCTGTGCTGAATCTACATCCACGTCCCGAGGGAAACCTCGAGATAGTCACTTGATTGAATAAGGACCAAAAATGAGAATTACAGACCGGAGTTCGAAGGGAATCCGTGACACAAGAGAAACCTGTGAAGCAGCAATCCTCACAGTGACAGAGAACTCAAGAACCTCACACAGTGAGTGACATCACCCTTCTTTCTCCCCCTGAGAATCATGATCCATGCATCCTCTGTTCTCCGATTTAAGTAGACAACTCTTGTTTAAGAATCCCACTATTTAGACTTCATTTCCTCCTTTGATTAGCTTGATAGTTTCCGTTGATCAAGCCCTTTTTCCTCACTATCGCGTTTAAAAAATATGCAACAAAGGAGCTTTTCTCTTTCCTTGTTTGATAATTAGAATATAGGAGGATAAGGGAAAAACTGACGGTCAAAAATGAAAAACTCAAACAGCGGTCGAACCGATTTCTCAACAATGTCTTGTCTTTTCTCACTTATCAATATACTCCCTACCTTCACCTGAACCCCATTATGACCCAATTTTAAGACCTTTTTATTAGTGTTGGGATTGTCACAATGGTGGAGACTATTGTTGATTTGCAAGCTTATGGTAATCATCTTGGCATTGAAAATGAATGATTGCAATGACATTTATCAAAACACATCGAGTGACAGTTTTACTTGTAATTTAAATATTTGTGTGAGGAAGTCTAGAGAATTCGGTTGGTAGTGTGCATGATTTACGAATGCGTACTTGAGTGTGTAGAAGTACTAAGATCTGGATTTGTTTAGTTGATGTTCTAGCCTATCTAGGTAGTGTTTTGTAGGTTTAACATGGATAATTGAGTTGTTAATAGTTGAGTTTCATCTTGGCTAGTCTTGTCACTTGTGAACTTATGTGTGGTCTTGGTTTCTTTGTTTGAGGACAAGCGAAAGTCCAAGTGTGGGGTGATTTGATGCACCTAGTTATTGATGCATTTCATCCCATGATAGACGATATTGTTTGTGATATCTTTATCATGTTTGGGGTAGTTTTATATGAGTTTCTTCCCCCACGACCTTTGGGCCATTTTACGTTGTCTTAAATAATTTTTATGCATTCCAGGCAATAAGGAACGTTAGGAGATCGGACCAGGAGTTGAGCAATAAATGAAGTATGATTATAGACCCTAAGGATTGATTCACGTTGAAGCAAGAAGACTGATGACACTCGATTTGACGTGATTATCAGCCTCATTTAAGCGACAATTCCTTGCTTGAAACGTGGTTTTAGGGGTAAAATAGCGAATATTCACTCAACTACCCTATTTCCTACCGATTTGGTTACTTTGGCCCTTTTTGGGTCTATTTGATGGTTTTCTAGTGTTTTTGTGAGAGCACAGGTTTTTGCCATCATTTATGTAGCCACGGACGTGTTCAAGACCTCAAGGAGTGAACCAGAATCGAACCAGAAATCAAACCAGAGTCAGAACCGAAGATCCAACTACCCAGCACAATGTTTTCGCCGAAAAGACTATGAGGTTTTCGGCGAAAATACCTTCAGAAACTCACAGGCAACGTCACCTGATTTACACTAAGTTTTCGGCGAAAACTTCCTTAAGTTTCGCCGAAAATCATAGAAGAAATCAAACAGGGGGTTTTAACTAAATTCTTTGGCAAAAATTATTAGATATTTTCGCCGAAAATATCTTCCAAATCCGGCACTGTATTGGAAACCCTAAGCGTACCTATTTAAAGAGAAGCAGTCGGCAGCCAAAGGGGAATCAATTCATTATTCATATATTCACAAAAATCAGACTTTTGAGAGTCAGCCGACTCTAGGGTCGATAGATAGAGTTTAGAGAGTTCGAAGATCCGTGGAGAGATCGTGACGCCATCCTTCCACCTCGGAGAACTCGGAGCTTAAAGTTGAAGATCCAGGAGATTGAAGCTTCGCGGAGTCGTCAGAATTAGGTTTTTCAGTTCTTATCTGTTCTTCCTACGTATGATGATTTCCTTTGTTGCTTTTGATTCTGCTGTCATCGTTATGAGTAACTGAACTTGTAGAACTTAGATTAGATGAACCCTAAGTGACCCAGGGCTTTAAAGCGGTCACGGATCGGCGGTAATTAGATTCGAAGTTCAATCAGTTTCTCTTTGCATGGTTGTTTTGTTCTTGGTTGTTTATGTTTCTTCTCTGATTGATCGCCTAGATTAGGTTTTTGCAAGCTAGGGTTAGTCGCTAGACGGTTCCCTGCTTTAACGCTTAAACTTGTCTTCCTTGATCACCTAGTTTAGATTCTTGTTAAGTTGAGGATAGAAGCGAACGCTCGCCTCTCTTTAAAACATCAATTCAACCAGTTAACCTTATAATTGGAGTGTGCCTTTCGTGGGAACAGATTAGGGTTAATCCGCTTCAAGACTAACTCATAAATCATTAGTAATTGCACCAGTTAATTAAGTCGTTGCGAGAGGCGACCGTACCCGGGCGGCTAGTTAATCATGGTAGTTAGATCGGATAGAGCGAACGTTCGCCAGTCTTAAACCTAAGGGTAAGGAGTTATGGTGGTGTATAGAAATCGATTGAATTAGAATTGAAAACCGCTGATATGTTGATTGCCAATGCTCTGTTGATCTAAGGGGATTCGAAATCTAAGTTCATCTATCTTCTCGTTAGTCAACCTTTTACTTTTCTGTCTTTTATTTTCCTGCTTTATTAGATTAGAAGTCGTGGAACTCACACCACGCACTAAGTGCTTAAACCTGAATAAATTGTCAGCTTGTTTGAGTAGTCAATTAGTAGAAACCCTGTGGAATACGATCTACCCTAGCTTCACAGCTTGGTATTATTTGATACCGCTAAAACTGCAGCATCAAATTGGCGCCGTTGCCGGGGACTCTTCTAATTGCTTGAAAGAAGAGTTGGCAAATTATTCTTTTACCTTTCCGCCTTACCATTTATTTTTCCTCCATATTTCCATGATTTACCTGGGTAGTGTTTTTGAGTTTTAATTATGCAGGATTACAGGTGGGATGACCAGTACCAAGGGTGGTACATCAATGAAGCATCATATATTGAAGACTCCCAAGAGATGGATTTACACACTAATGAGCATCAACAATGGATGGCAAGCACCCAAGCCGCGATCGACAACCTCCAATCAATGGACGATGCTGTTGATGCAATGAACGCCGCGCTCAAGCGACTAGGGCAATTGAAGGGAGAAGATGCTCCAGAACATTTCGAAGAAGAGCCTGAAGCTGCACACCACCAACAAAATCACCAAGAGGTGTATATACCGGCTCATCAGCATCGACAACAGACGGCAAGAGTAGAATCCGCCTTGGATGATCTCCTTTCGAAGCCACAAGCTCGTAACATGGTGGATGTCGAGCTCGAGCAACCAAATCCACTAATGGAAGAAGATGCTCAAGAGCCGTACGAAGATGAACATGACAATCTCACCAATAACTATTGCGAGCTAGAAGCATCTGATGAAGAATCCTTGGCGGTGGCGGTTGATGAAGACATAGAGCCAATCCATCTTGAAGTTGAAGCTGAAGAGGAGCACGAAGAAATCGAGGAGATATCCTCAATTGAGCTTCCGCCAAGCCAACCTATAGATCAAGCCAGAGACAAGCACGTGGGAATCGAAGACGTCAAGGATTTGGAAGTATACACACTCGATCCTGAGAGACCTCTTGATGAGCATCAGGTGGAGAAGATGGAGCTCATTGACCATGCCACGCCGTACTACCTCTTTCCTCCTCCAGAAGGAGAATTCAAGAAGAACTGGTCATCCAACCAGAACCGTGATCTACTGGAGCACTACCGGTTACATCACCCTTCTGGAGTGCTACATGGCACTCAACCGCACACCTTGAAGAGGACGATTGACTTCAAGGAACTCCTAAGTTGGGGTCCCTAACAGGTATCGTCCGGCTCAAGGACGTTAAAAGAGAGCGCTTCGTGGGAGGCAACCCCGGCTGGAGTCCGTTTTTGAATTATTGAGTCAGTCTTTTTCGTCATTCGTGTCGGTTTCGGGGAGCCAAAGTGTCAGTTTTCTTTTATTTTTGTCTGTTTTAATTTTTTTGTGTCAGGTCAAATTTTCGCCAAAAATTCCTCAGATTTTTTGACGAAAACCTTAGTCTGTTTGAGTCTGTTCAGTTTTTGAAGTAGTTTTCACCGAAAACTTCTAAATGTTTTCGGCGAAAACTTTAGTTAAGTCGTCTGTCTTTGTTTTCAAAGTAGTTTTCGCCGAAAACTTCACCAGTTTTTCGGCGAAAACTTTAGTTGGGTCAGAAAATTTTTGAAAACTTAAAAAAAAAAAGAGTCAAAATATTTTCAAAATTCCTCTAACCTTCTTTGTTCGGCTTTTATTCTGTGTGGATCCGGGACACTTGTCCCGATATCCTTTTATTCTTTTTGTTGTTTTTGTTTTTGTAGGAACTCGAGTAGCTACTCCGCCCCACTCCGGACTCTCCGTGTTCATCCACTACACCGACCATCTCGTTCCAGGTTCTTCGTATCTCTCTACTCTAGTTTAGTCCTGTGAGGACACAGAACCGTTTTAAGTGTGGGGTAGGATTCTAGGATTATGCATGATCTTGCTTGCTATCTATGATTTTGTGGTTCAAATTTGAAATTTCTCTAGCATAGAATTGCTCAATTCTTGACTTTTGATGTTAAATTGATTTCAATTTTGAACAATGACGTCTAGACTGTTCCACTTAGAACCTGTAACCAACGTGTCAAAACTGATATTAAATGAGTCTAGGTCAGAACAGATCATAAATCACTGTTGTAGTTGAAATTTGAATCAATTAAATTGTTTTGCTTGTTAATAACAAAGCTCGATAACACCATTCTAAGATGATAAATGTTAGCTTCTCCCATACTTTTCACTCCATATTTGTTCACCTGTGATTGTGGCTAGAGATTAGGCGGAAATTCAATTCGAAATCTCGTGTAAAAAGTTATAACTAGCTAGGATCAAGTGGTTAAATCGATAAATCAAGTGTTTGAGTGGTGAAATTCGAAATGTGCAATTTTATGTAAAGTTCTTTAAAGTGCTGAAAATAAAGTTTGGCAAGCCCGACACCTAAGTGAAGTGTTCGGGTTGAGCACTAGCAAAGGCACAAATACTGTGAGCTAGGCAGGTCCAACACCTAAGTGAAGTGTTTGGTATCGAGCACTAGTATGCAGTAAATAAATTAAAGAAAGTTTGAAACTTGAAATAAATTGTTGTTTGAATCGGTCCTAGCTAGAACATGTAACGTGCAGATCTAGAAACGGATGAAGTCGAGTCAATAGCCACGTCACTTTTCCTACCTCCACATCCACATCATGGCTAGAGCTTAAAGTCTTTTTTATTAGAATTGGTGTTATCGTAGTCGGTTAATCATAATTAATTGTTTTTCCATGAAACGAGCTTCGTTTAAACTACTACTTGAAGTGTGCAGAAAACAGTGAGATCGAAAACTTGTTTGGTTGATATTCTTGCATGTGTAGGTCACTCTTTCTACGTGGAACAGTCTAAACCAAATTGTTAAAATTGAATCTCGGTTTAATCTCGTGTCATTTGTGAATTTGAGTGTGTTCTAGTTCAGTTTGCTTGAGGACAAGCAAAAGCTTAAGTGTGGGGTATTGATGACACTCGATCTGACGTGATTATCAGCCTCATTTAAGCGACAATTCCTTGCTTGAAACGTGGTTTTAGGGGTAAAATAGCGAATATTCACTCAACTACCCTATTTCCTACCGATTTGGTTACTTTGGCCCTTTTTGGGTCTATTTGATGGTTTTCTAGTGTTTTTGTGAAAGCAGAGGTTTTTGCCATCATTTATGTAGCCACGGACGTGTTCAAGACCTCAAGGAGTGAACCGGAATCGAACCAGAAATCAAACCAGAGTATGAGGTTTCTCAGAGAATCGAACCAGAGAATCGAACCAGAAATCAAACCAGTTATCGTGAACCGGATCCAACTGCCCAGCACAATGTTTTCGCCGAAAAGACTATGAGGTTTTCGGCGAAAATACCTTCAGAAACTCACAGGCAACGTCAGCTGATTTACACTGAAGTTTTCGCCGAAAATCAAAGAAGAAATCAAACAGGGGATTTTAACTAAAGTTTTTGGCAAAAATTATTTGATATTTTTGCCGAAAATATCTTCCAAATCTGGCACTGTATTGGAAACCCTGAGCGTACCTATTTAAAGAGAAGCAGTCGGCAGCCAAATGGGGAATCAATTCATTATTCATATATTCATAAAAATCATACTTTTGAGAGTCAACCGACTCTAGGGTCGATAGATAGAGTTTAGAGAGTTTGAAGATCCGTGGAGAGATCGTGACGCCATCCTTCCACCTCGGAGAACTCGTAGCTTAAAGTTGAAGATCCAGGAGATTGAAGCTTCGCGGAGTCGTCAGAATTAGGTTTTTCAGTTCTTATCTGTTCTTCCTCTGTATGATGATTTCCTTTGTTGCTTTAATTTCTGCTTCATCGTTATGAGTAACTGAACTTGTAGAACTTAGATTAGATGAACCCTAAGTGACCCAGGGCTTTAAAGCGGTCACGGATCGGCGGTAATTAGATTCGAAGTTCAATCAGTTTCTCTTTGCATGGTTGTTTTGTTCTTGGTTGTTTATGTTTCTTCTCTGATTGATCGCCTAGATTAGGTTTTTGCAAGCTAGGGTTAGTCGCTAGACGGTTCCCTGCTTTGGCGCTTAAACTTGTCTTCCTTGGTCACCTAGTTTAGATTCTTGTTAAGTTGAGGATAGAAGCGAACGCTCGCCTCTCTTTAAAACATCAATTCAACCAGTTAACCTTATAATTGGAGTGTGCCTTTCGTAGGAACCGATTAGGGTTAATCCGCTTCAAGAGTAACTCATAAATCATTAGTAATTGCACCAGTTAATTAAGTCGTTGCGAGAGGCGACCGTACCCGGGCGGCTAGTTAATCTTGGTAGTTAGATCGGATAGAGCGAACGTTCGCCAGTCTTAAACCTAAGGGTAAGGAGTTATGGTGGTGTATAGAAACCGATTGAATTAGAATTGAAAACCGCTGATCTGTTGATTGCCAATGCTCTGGTGATCTAAGGGGGATTCGAAATCTAAGTTCGTCTATCTTCTCGTTAGTCAACCTTTTACTTTTCTGTCTTTTATTTTCCTGCTTTATTAGATTAGAAGTCGTGGAACTCACACCACGCACTAAGTGCTTAAACCTGAATAAATTGTCAGCTTCTTTGAGTAGTCAATTAGTAGAAACCCTGTGGAATATGATCTACCCTAGCTTCACAGCTTGGTAGTATTTGATACCGCTAAAACTGCAGCATCAAAGACCCACCCGCAAGAGTTGGACCAAAACAAGAGAAAAAACTCAATTGTGTTAAAAAGGTCATTTACACACCGTGTAAATGGATGATAATGCTATATTTACTGCGTTCATCTCTCCATATTTAAGCGATATTCCATGCATTACACATCTCTTTTAGTTAGTTTCTAGGAACTTTCGTGCAAGAATGTGTTTATTCCCTTCGGCCCTATCGAGGTCCATTTGATGTCATTTTTAAGTGTACCTTTTATAAGAAAACGTACGTTGACACACTTTTTATGCCATTCAGACGCATTTTTTCTGTTGCTCGAATTTTGTAGCCATTTCATTGAGGTTTATTACCTAATGGTTTCATAACTTACCTTGGACTATTTTTGACAACTTGAAGCTCTTCAGATACGAGTTTTGGTGAGGTTTTCGAGGCAACCGAACATCAGAATCATATACAAAGATCTTTATTTGTTTGGATTAAAGGACAAAATATTTATGATGATGAGTAGCTAACTCTCTTGTGTTAGATTAGATTTATGATGGTTATTTGATACTAAATAAACTAGAGCTCAGTTTTAGTTCAATTTTTATTCATTTTTTGTTGATTTAGTTCGTGCTACAAATCATGTTCTTGCTTAATTGGAATTTGGTTAGGATTTAGGTCTGTTTCACCAAAATGCCTAGTCTGAGAACATCAAAATCAACAATTATTCAACCTATTTCACTTGACCAAAGGGTTGGAGGATTAATCCGTCGTTAGAAGAAACTTCATAGAATTTGATTTAGAATGACAGCTAGGCCTCCGCCTAGGGAGGTAGTTTAGTAGTGAGTTTATGGTGGAGACTGCCCTTGAACTTAGGCCTTAGAGCTAGAAATTGCGATGATTACTGAATATCTAAAGAGTTAACCTAAAATCTGGTTAGTTTGTGTCTACTTTTCCATCCTAGTATCCTAGGGGATTCAAGTCCATGCCCTTAACTCCCTAGTTTTTCAAGTAAGACTTTTCTCCTGACGTTATTTATCAACCATTTGTTTTACTTTGCTTGATTATTAACTTTAAATTGGGGGATTTCACACCACACTATCCTTTCCGTCTAGCTTTTAGCACCAATTGAATAGTTGTAGATAAAAGACCCATGGAATATGACACTTCTCTACCTGCGTAGTTTAGGTTTATATTTGACCATTGTTTTGCAACAATCAATGGCCTAAGCGGAATATTAATCCTTATCAAATTGGAAAAGGAGAGGAAGGGAGAAATTAATTTTATTTGAGTTGGAGCACGAAAAATACCTTTGGAGTGCTAAGTTTCGGAGCTTTTGGAGCAAGATAAAGTGGAAAGAAACAAAGGATTCGACAAGGTTTGACGAGAGTTCTAATTACAGTGATAGAAATAGGTTTATCGATGTAAATTGATTTCTTCTTCGGGTTTTTTCATCTTTATTTTTGTAGTTTCTCTTTGGACCATGAGTAGCTAAGATTCTTGTGTTGCCTAGAAGGGATATAGTTTAGCTCAAATTTTGTATGGATGATGATGAGTTTTTAAACTTTTTTTATTGTGATTGAGATTTATTTAGACATACATAAGTGATAGGCCCAAGTTGAATCCGCCCTCGAAGATGGTCAGGGCGGTCGAGTATCTCCAGGGCGGTCTCTGTCCGCCTCAGCCAAAGGATCACCTGTCATAGCTACAGTTGGCCACCGCCCATTACTGTTGACGGTGACTCGCTGCGGCCCACCCAGAGCAGGACACGTGGACCCTGCCAGACCAATGGGACCTATAAATAACAGGGTCCCCCATTCAGAAGAAGGGACAGACTTGGGACCATACGCCTGATACTACAAGCTTTCACGCTGTACGCTAAAGGCTATCGGTTCCGCCCACACAAAAAGGGCTCTCGCCCGGTACTTCTCTGTAACCCATTCTCCCTACATTATCCACATACTTGTCACCTTGCATGTACTAACCCCTTGCACATCCACCCTGCAAGGTACCATCCGCCGAGACACTCCGAGGACGGATTCATTGCCTCAACCTCCAAAGAACCACAATATTGATCCACCGGTCCAACTGGGCGGATCAATTGGCGCGCCAGATAGGGGGCAGCTAAACGTTTTGTTCCCAAAAGACAAACAGCATGCAGAATTTGGAGGAAAATCCCACGAGTGGAATCCCCACGGATACGCTCGTCACCCCGGCCAAACAAATCGTATCGGCAGGTGTCCCCCGAGACCCTCGTCCTTCCATAGACCCACCCTTGGGAACGGCTACACAAACACCCCATCCAATCCGCCCTCTAGGCCTTGGATTGCTCCGAGGAGAGTCCCACATCCCCCCTCCGTTGGAAGATAGAGTGGCGGCTGATCCCGCCGCGGGGGACCTAGCTGCACAGGTAGCCGATCTACAAAGACAAAACGCTGAAATGGCAGTGATGATGAAGTTCCTGGTGGCCAAGGCAAACCCCGGAAATCACACCGAGGGCTCATCCGGCGGACTGGCAACCGGCATGGCGGACTCGGACGAAATGTACCGACTGTTCCTCCCTCGCCACCAGTCAGGCCCAAAGCAACTCGCCATGCGGCAGCCTCTGGACAAGAATCTCCTCAGCTTTCCTCCCCACAAGGATTCGTGCCACCAGCAATCAAGGCGTACGACGGAACTGGGGATCCCGACCAACATCTGTTAACATTCACCATTGCCATGCAGATGTTCACGGCCCCGGACGCTACCTACTGCCGTACGTTCCCTGGAACGTTAACTGGAGCTGCACTAACCTGGTATGGAGGTTTGGCAGAAGGAATCATAAAGAATTGGGAAGATTTCTGCCAACTCTTTCTCCACAAGTTCTCCAACCAAAAGGAGGCGGGACGCAATTTGTCCGCCTTCTGGAACTTGAGACAGAACCGGTCCGAGACTCTTAGGCAGTACTACGAGAAGTGGGCCAAGGCGGTCGCGGCGGTGCCCAACCTCGCACTAGACATTGTGCTCCACCACATCCAAACCACCACACTCAGCACCGAACTGGTGAAGGACTTGGTCCGGAGAAAGCCAAAAACCCACACCGAATTGGAGACATGTATCCTCCAGTGTGCTGAAGTGGAAGAGAATGTCGCCATGATACAGGACGGGTACAGGCGCTCAAGCGATCAGAACAGGGATAAAGGATACCAAGGGCGGAAAGAGAAACGCCCTGACGACAGAAGAGACAACCGCCCTCACGGAGAGGGAAGATCGGAACAAGGGTACACCCCCTGTCGGAATCAAGGCGAAGGCTCATGTACGTCCTCCAAGAAAAGAAAGGGGGATTGCGCTGGCCGGCCCCGTTACCCAAGGCGGCACTGAAAAGGGGGAACCCAAATGAGTATTGCGAGTTTCATGGGCAGAAGGGGCACGACACGGAGGATTGCCGGGAACTCCGCAGTGAGATTGAGCGAGCCATAAAGAATGGTGACCTCAAGGAATTCATCATAAGTAACCGAAGGAGAAAAGAGCGGGAACGCTCAGAATCGCCAAGGCAAGGAGGAAAGGAAAGGTTGGGGACACCCCCTCCGAAGGCGGGTAGACACACGCCCCCCAGAAAGGCGAGTGTCTTCGACAGGATAACGGATGAGGAAAGTCCGGATACCCAAAAGGAGGGCGGAAAGCCCAGATACAAGAGAACATGCAGCATGATTTTGGGAGGAGAGGAGGATACGCCCTAGAGCAGAAGGGTCGTTGGTGAATGTTCCATGGTCAGACAGTCGGAGAAAGAGCCGCCATTGACGTTCACATCGGCAGATTTGCGCGGGGGAAGTCCTAGCACCCAAGCGATGGTGATCCGTGTCATCATTGAAGACACTCTGGTAGAGCGGGTGCTAGTGGACGAGGGTAGTTCGGCGGATATACTCTCGGCCGACGCTTTCAGCAGAATGGGATTAGACCCCGCCCTACTCAAGCGTTCTAAGATCATGCTGACTGGCTTCGCGGGAAATGACGTACCTGTACTGGGCGTGATCACCTTACCCATCACGTTGGGGGACGACGATCACCAGGAAACAAAGCACATAAAATGGTACGTCACCAATTGCAATTCGGCGTATAACATGATAATGGGGCGGCCCAGTTTGGCCGCCTTCGAGGCGGTTTCCTCCACAGTCCATCAAGTCATGAAGTTCCCTACTGCAAGAGGAATCGGAGTAGCATGGGGAAACACTCCATTAGCACGAAAATGCTATAGGGTGGCTCTCAAGAAGGAAGAGGCGTGTTTCTCAGTGGATACTAGAGACGACGCGTATGTCCGCCCAGAATCCGCAGAGGCGGATACAGAAGTCCCACTGTATCCTGGTAATCCTGAGAGTGTGATACGGCTGTCCGCTCATATGCCGGTCCCAGACCGAGACCGCACAGTGGCACTGCTGAGAGAGTATGCTGATTTGTTCGCATGGAAACCCCAGGATATGCCTGGGCTGGACCCCGCGATCATGCAGCACCACCTAGCTGTGAGGGCAGACGCCCGCCCCGTGTCGCAAAAGAAGCGGACAGTAAATTGGACAAGAAAACAAGCGGTCCAAGAAGAAATAACAAAACTGTTGGAGGCAGGTTTCATCAGGGAAGTCCAATACCCGACGTGGCTGTCGAATGTAGTAATGGTGGGCAAGGCGGATGGAAGCTGGCGGATGTGCATAGATTTTACCAACCTCAACGAGGCCTGTCCCAAGGACCCATATCCGCTGCCTAATATCGATCAACTGGTGGACGCCACAGCAAACCATGAGACGTTGTCTTTCTTGGACATGTTCTCGGGATACCACCAGATCCCTCTGGCAAAGGCGGACCAAGAAAAAACGTCATTCTCGACGCCCTTCGGCAATTACTGCTACAATGTGATGCCATTTGGCCTAAAAAATGCCGGAGCGACGTACCAGAGGATGATTGACAGAGTTTTTCAAGATCAGTTGGGTCATCACATGGAAGCCTACGTTGATGACCTGCTGGTTAAGACCAAGGCGGGTGAGGACCACCTGGGAGACCTCAGGAAAACCTTCGACACCTTGAAGGCGTTCCAACTTCGCTTGAATCCGAAGAAGTGCGTCTTTGGCGCATCCTCAGGGAAGTTTTTGGGATTCATAATCACCAGGCGGGGAATCGAGGCGAACCCCAAGAAGATAGAAGCTATTATACAGACACCACCCCCTAAGACAGTGAGAGATGTCAAAACGTTGACGGGGCGGTTAGCGGCTATGAACAGATTCATCCCAAAGTCCGCCGAAAGGCAGGCGCCATTCTTCGCCACTCTGAAGGCGGCGGCCAAGTTCTCATGGACGGAAGAATGTTTCTACGGCTTTTGAGGAACTCAAGGCATTCCTCACCACTCCGCCGACGCTAGCAGCCCCGGTTCCCGGAGATGAGCTATACCTGTACGTCGCCATCGCGGCTACAGCTGTCAGCTCAGTTCTCGTGAAGCGGATGGACAAGGAAGAACGCCCGGTCTTCTACACGAGCAAGTCGTTAATAGATGCCGAAACCAGGTATTCTCCATTGGAGAAGTCAGCCTACGCGGTAATTATCGCCTCCAGGAAGCTGCGCCCATACTTCCATGCTCACACAATTCACGTTGTGACAAACTTACCACTCAAGGCAGCTCTCAGGTCCATGGGAGTGGCAGGGCGCATGTCCAAATGGGCGGTAGAGCTCAGTGAATATGACGTACACTTCCAACCACGGACAGCCATCAAGGCACAGGCTCTGGCTGATTTTGTGGTCGAAGGATGTGTCCGGGCGGAAGGACGCCCGGATGATTACTGGGAGCTCTACGTGGATGGAGCATCGAGCAAGAACGGAGCAGGGGCGGGTATAGTGTTAAAAAGCCCACAGGGAGTCCTACACGAAACCGCCCTCCGTTTCAACAGGCCACGAACCAACAATGCGGCGGAGTACGGGGCGCTCATTGCAGGGCTCAGAATGGCCAAAGCCATGGGAGTATCTCATCTCAAGGTTTTCTCTGATTCCGCCATTGTGGTCAACCAGCTCAGTGGGGTATACGAGGTCCGGGAGGAAACTCTGGCCCCGTACAACGATCAAGCCAAGATCGCCCTCAAGGGTTTCGAAACAACGTAGATCCATCAGGTGGCGAGGGAAGACAACGCCCACGCTGACGCTCTCTCTAAGCTCGCTACCGCTCTCAGCTTCGAAGAGGACAGGATGATCACCGTGGAGAAAGAAAGAGAAGAGGGTGAGTGTATGGCCGTCGATGCCCAGACAAGCGTAACACCGCCCACAGCGCCACTCACGGATTGGCGTGCGCCAGTACGGACTTTTATTGAAACGGACGCCCTCCCGGCGGACCGAGCGCTGGCTACCAAGGTTCGTAGACGAGCGGCAAGATGTGTTTTGCTGGACGGCGAAATGTACCGTAAGTCCTCGGCAGGGCCATACTTGCGATGCTTAAGTGATGAGGAGGCTTCTTTCACTTTGAGAGAAATCCACCAAGGCGTTTGCGGGATGCATATAGGCGCCAAAAGCTTGGAAAAGAATATATTATTGCAGGGGTACTATTGGCCAACAATCCGCCGAGACTCGGAAGAGCTGGTCAAGCGGTGCCACAAGTGTCAGCTATTCGCTAACACGCACCACCTGCCCTCCACCGCTCTCCAGCCAATAGTTTCGCCATGGCCGTTCGCCTTCTGGGGGATGGATTTGCTAGACCATTCCCAGAAGCGGTAGGCAAGAGAAAGTACATCATCGTGGTGGTGGATTACTTCACCAAATGGGTGGAGGCCGAAGCTCTCGCCTCCATCACGGCATATCAGGTGCAGAAGTTCGTGTTGAAAAACATCATCACTCGCTTCAGCCTTCCTCTAGGATTTGTCTGCGATCATGGCACTCAGTTTGATTGCACGGCGTTCCTTGACTTTTGTGAAGAGTTCAAAATCATGGTTCGCTTGGCGTCGGTGGCATATCCCCAGGCGAACGGGCAGGCGGAAGCCATCAATAAGCTCATCTTGCAAGGATTGAAGAGGAGAGTGGATGCGGCTAAGGGAAAATGGGTCGATGAGTTGCCCAACATCCTATGGGCGCACAGGACTTCGTACAAAACAGCCACAGATGAAACCCCTTACACCTGGTATATGGAACCGAAGCAGTCCTGCCCGTGGAGGTTAATCTGCCTAGCCTTCGGATTCAGCACTTCAACCACGCCAACAATGATGCAGGCTTACATCATAATCTGGACATGTTAGAAGAACGAAGGGAGGATGCAGCTATCCGCCTGGTAGCTGAAAAGGAACAATTGGCTAGGCGATACAACGCTCATCTTCGCCCTCACCACCTGGAACAAGGTGACTGGGTGGTTCGAAAGGTTTTTCGGCCGGTCCCCCAACAGGGCAAACTAAACGCCAATTGGGAAGGGCCATACAAGGTCCGTGAAGTGATCGGTCCAAGCACCTTTAAACTCGAACACCCTACCGGCGAACCCATACACAAGACATGGAACGCCATGCACTTGCGGAAGTACAGTGCAAATGAAGACAAGACCTAGCTCACTCTGCAACTTTCCATCCTTGCTTTACTTTTGGGTTTGGTTTATTTTGAAGGCAACCTACTAAGGGCGTATATGTAAGGAAAGGAAGGCAGTTTCATTCAAGGATATATATACGATATTATGTATCAACAAATAAATACTACTAAAAGCATGGCCGGGTTCGAACTCCCCTAGGAGGAACTTAACCCCTGTGCCAAGTTTGGATTCCCCAGGGTAGAATCTAGCTTCATCAGCGTTCGGGTTCCCCAAGGCGGAACCCAACACCTCGTTGAGTTCAGTTTTCCCCAGGGTGGAATCTAGCTCATCAGTGTTCGGGTTCCCCAAGGCGGAACCCAACATTCCCTCCAACTTCGGGTTCCCCTAGGCGGAACCCAACTCTTCGTTGAATTCAGTTTTCCCCACGGGCGGAATCTACTTCATCAGCGTTCGGGTTCCCAAGGCGGAACCCAACGCCTCGTTGAGTTCAGTTTTCCCCAGGGCGGAATCCAGCTCATCAGTGTTCGGGTTCCCCAAGGCGGAACCCAACATTCCCTCCAACTTCGGGTTCCCCAAGGCGGAACCCAACACCTCGTTGAGTTCAGTTTTCCCCAGGGCGGAACCCAACACTTCGTTGTCCAGTTTTCCCTAAGGGGAAATCTATCTCAGTAATCATGCGAATTTCACGCAAACAAAACAAAAAGAGAGAAGAAAAAGGGGATGACAATTGGATAACAATGGCATTTCATTTCTCAGCCTGACATGGCGGATTGATACGTTTGTTACAAAGGACAGGGAGCCGAAAAGAAGAGCAAATTTACAAGACATGGAATTACTCGCGCCCGCCTGATGATCCATTTTTTCCGCCCGGGACCTCTCAGCCCGAGCCTTCTTCTTCAGCTCCTTGTGCCGGAGAGTCACCTCGGAGTGCGCCTCGAGCAACAGCTCCTTGCGACGGTCCGAGGAGAGCACTTGAGAATCAGCGGACTCCTCCTTAAACTCCTGCGCCATCAACCGCCGGACGCAGAGCGAAACATCTGCTCCTGGTTCCAGGAACAATCGATGTTCCCCCGTCGGAGTTCATGGCGGACGGCAGTGAGGGTGTTGTCAAGAGCGCCCTGCACCCGGTCGCCTAACTCCGCTTCAGCCTTCTCAGCAACCGCCTTCTCAACGTCCGCCCTCAGCGCTTGAAGGGTCTCCTCTGTCTCTTTCAAAACAAGGCCGCGGCTCTCCAGGTCCCTTGTCTTGGCCCCCAGATCCTCGGCCATGACCGCCCTGTCGGTCTCTAAGAGGACCACCTGCTCCTTCAGGGCGTCCTTATCCGCCTCCGCCTGGGACAGGGCCGCCTCCACCTCGTAGCGCTTCTGCTGCTCCGCCTGTAAGTCCAACATGTGTTCAGTGGCTTGGTTAGCGTGCGCAACACGGATCAAATCCAATTCATAAGAGGTAGTTACCAGAAGCCGGGCCGCCCTCTCGTCCATTTCCTTTTTCGCCCTGGAATACTTGGCTTTCCATTGCTGAGTGGCGGCCCGAGCTTCCCGCAGTTGGCCTTCCAGCTCCTCAGCACCTTGGGGCCGCTCGGCCCTAAGCGCATTATCCGCCGAAAGCAGTGCGCCGGCGGTTCCCAAAAGCTGCAAACACAAGCAATCCAAAAATTACTTACAAAAAAAAATAGCAGGACAAAACTAGTGCATGACATCGCAAAGGGATCTTACCCTGGCTCCAATCGCCATTTGCTCCATCGCCATACTACGAACCCCCTCTCCGACCGGGGGTGGTCGATGTCCCAG